>CM046037.1:17737066-18337066 GCA_025215565.1 Flaveria ramosissima
TTTGTTGAGACTAACCATAATACTTTTCTTTTGTTTTTTTTTTCAAATTAACTACCAACTCATTTTGCCATTTTTAACATGTTACTAAAACCCTCAAGTTATGTCAAGATTACACTTACTCCTCTAGATTTTTATAAAGTTTCATTCTCTTTTCGTTTAACCAAATTACAATACAACACATTAACTTTAATAAATTACTATTTACATATTTGGTATTTTTCTACTTTGATCTGAGGATACATTTTTTATAGTATTTTTCCCATTACAGTTTTTATAAACGTTTCACGGGTGATTTTTTTCAGATGGTTAGTACTAACGTATAAGTCGACAAAATAATCTCTTATAAAGTTTACAACCTCCGTCATATTACGTGGGTTACGCTCACTAGTAATGACTAACGTGTAAGTTAAGATGCTAAGGCCACAAGAAGTACATTCCAGACTTACTATTCTAATCAAATGCCACATTAGCATGATCTCACTATTCTTTCAATTCTTCTTATTTTACTATTTTACTTGAGAATCCTTACCGTTGTTACCATTCTTACCACATACTACATCACTTTGAATTCATACGTTTCACTATAATATCTTTCTAAAACTTATCTGAATCTTAATAAGACATGCATAACTAGGTATAGGTCAGTATAAGTCGGTAAGAAGTTATTGGTAGGGGAGTGAAAAATACTTATCGGATCCAAGGGGTAGTGTTCTTGACTGGTAAGCGTTTTAACAGGTATTGACGAGCCATTTACCAAATGGACTTCATGTGGCCTAATAGTCAAACATCACATTTTGTTTAATTGATTTATTTACTCATAATTCATATACTTAAGTGTTTTATATCAAATGAAGATATAGCTAGCAAACCATGTTGTCTTAAATGAGACGACCTTTTAACTAAAATGTCATTTTCTGAAAGACCAATACAAGCATGTTAAGGAAATGGTTTATATGAAACAATCAAAGATAACATGTTTAATAACAAAAATGGTATGTCACGACACGTTTTACATGATTAGATATAATAACTTTAATAGCAAGACACATGTAAAATGATATACTAAACAAAGTACAAAAATACTACGTGTAAGGCCTAGTTTCTTAGCAACCTCCCAGTCAGTGTCACAAACATAACCATAATCCTTAAACTCAAAATAGCGCAGCAAAAACATAAACATCGAATTCAACCAAGTCATAATTTGTCACATCATAACATCAATATAGAATCATTGTTTAACATTCATAATTGTATAAAAGCATTTACGAGATTCCAGTCTCTAATTCGGGAGCCTCTTCATGCCCAAGCATCAGCAACTTAACCAAGCTTGGATTTACTTAACATGCATGATAAAAGTTAGTGTTGTAGAGCGAGTTCTAGTTTTAATTATAAAACCATAAGTCATAAAATCATAAAAACTTGATGAATGATCATAGTGGAAAACCTTTGTCATTAACATAGACATCGTAGGTAATATTTATTATAACGTGGGTAACATACACTGATCACGTCTTGCAATTAAGCCAGGTTATGAACTTCTAGCACTAAGCTAGTACCTGTGGTTGCTAGCACGAAGCAAGCTACTATGGTTTCTAGCACAAAGCAGTCTAGTGAGATGCAAGCACGAAGCAGGCCAATATGTTGTTACACAAAGCTGAAGTGAGATGCAAGTACGAAGTAGGCCAATATGTTGTTAGCACAGAGTAGACAAGTGAATGCAAGCATGAAGCAGACCAATTTGTTGTTAGCACATAACACACCAGTGAGACGCAAGCACACAACATGCCAATATGTTGTTAGCATAAAGCACGCTAGTGAGATACAAGCACGTAGCAGACCAATATGTTGTTAGCACAAAGTAGACCAGTGAGATGCAAGCACACAACATGCCCAAGGTAATCATATTAATATCTTTTTAAAACCTATCTGGATTTTAATAGGACATGCATAACTGGGTAAAAATCCTTGGAAATGATCATGGGGAAAATACTACAAGTATGATTAATGTGGAGAATAGTGAATTATAACGTATAACCATGGTTAGTGCGGTTAACTATAATCATTCTTCGCTATGCATGGGGTTAATGCGGGTGGAGTTGACAAATGCGGGTGTTGAAGTTAGTGCGGGTGAACCTTTAAATTTGGCTAAGTATTATACTAATGCGGATAATAGTATATGCGGTTGAGTAGGCAAATGCGGGCATCAGTTTATCTGGTTGAGTGAACAAATGTGGGTAACGAATACCCTATCTGCATTGGTTGCCTTTCGACCGACCAAGGAACCAATACGGTTAAGGAGAAACATATGCAACCATCAGTTGTCCTATCTGCATTAGTTGCCCTTAGACTGACTAAGGAAACTAATACGGCTAAGGACAACAAATGCGGGCAACAGTGCCTCATACGCATTTGTTACCCTCAGACAAATTAGGGAACTAATATGATTAAGGCATAAAATATGGGTAACAATCCAGTGATCTGCATAAACAAATGCAGGTAGTACTTTTACTCATCTGCATTGATCTATACTTTGACTATATGTTATCAATGTGAGCAAACAGGTTGTCAAGGGTACTGTGGGTTTCATATTTTGATGAGATTTGGATTCAAACCATATTATACCTTTCTTTCTTTGATCAATAATTATGTTTTTAGCATGTAATCTAGGTTCTTGTAGTGACTTGAACATAAGTCATAAAGTTGATAAGAACATGAATCCTAGACATAAAGGTGATAACTTCACATTCAAAATCATTAGATCTATACATAATACATTTTTAATCACGCATATCAACCCTAAAAGCAAAACATAAAAAGTAAGGGATCTAGAACTCACCTTTCAAGCTAAGACACGAACCCTAGAACCAAAAAGCTAAAATCCAAGATCTACATTCATACACAAAGGTGTTAACTTTAACCATAAAAAATGGTGTTAAAACACAAGAATAACATAAATCTATGATTCTTTACGAGAAAGTTGATACATTGATGAGTCCTTGGACTTTCTCTCTCTAGAACGCACCTCTCTCTCTCTCTTTAACAACCTTCTTCCTACGCATAAATGTCCTTGCATGGGATGATTACATCACTTTATATAGGGGGTGTGAAAGATGGGTTTCCAAGTGCCCAACTTTAGCCCCTATACTTGTTTAAAGTGCAACCAAGATTCTTTCTAACATTTAAAACTAATCGGGTTAGTTTCCAGGTGTTATATCATCTGGTTATCGAGACTCAATTAAAAACAAGTTAATATATCAGTCTTAACTATTGCGTAAGGGTAAGTAAGGTCGTCCTCACAAGAAAGTGGTGGAAAGCGTTAAATTAATACGACTCGATTAACTTAAAGAGACGAACTTTAGAATTAAAAATTGGAAATTTGGATGAATTTAATAACACACATGCATAAAGTAATAAAATTTAAAACTACTTTAACTTTTGATTTAAAGTGATAACCCAAGAACAATATTTTAATACTCGTTCATTCATAAGATCACCAATTACTTGTATCAAGTTGTCTACATTTCTTAATGAGCTCACGATGCTAGAAAACCAAAAATTGATAGTTAAGCACATAACTTTATTTACAAGTAAACCTTTTAAATTAATCAAAACATAAAACTACATTCAATAGTCTAATGTTCATTACAAAATCCTATATAAAGCATACCAATTGTTTCACTTGACAAGAATCGTACTCCCGAAAGCAATGAAGAAAACCTAGCCGCACATCATCTTCACTAAATCTTCAATCTTGCTTCCAATGATGATCAATGATGATGTGGAGGATGTTAGGAAGCTACAAAGCACCAAAAATCTCCTTAAATTTGCTAGATTTCATGTAGGGGAAATTGCAGTTCGAACTGGGATTGATATGGTTTAAATAAACTTGACAATTCCAAAAAAACCGGAGTTTGTTCAGCTACCGCTGTATCATATTCTGCCCCCGGTGTATTATACTCCGGCCTCAGCATTTATACGCCCAACTTTTCGGAATTTTAATCAAATACACCCACAAATACGCCACCCAGCGTATGATACGCCCGTACCCGGCGTATGATACCCCGGCCTACCTTGAAAAGTGTCTTTTTTGTAACTTTTAATATTCACATCTTCAGTGTTTTAGTTTCATATTTTGATTCATTTGCCTCAAAATAAACTACTTTAAGCTTCAAACACCTATGAAACAAAGTATAAACAAAGTAAACTAATTGCATAATAACAACGAAGTAAAATAACGTATTTAGATCAATTTAACAGCAAATATTGACACGTGATCATTACACTAAGACAAAGTTAAATTAATAAAATAAAAGTTACCAAATATTATGTAGTCAATATTTAATTATAATATATTTACTCATTAAGCTATAAAATTTTTATACTTTGATTGCCGGATCATAATCATATGATGAATTAAAAGTGTTATGTGTAATTGGGTTTTTTTTTAATTATGTTGTTAACGTGTTGAATCGTTTACGGGCCGGTCCCCCTACACTAAACACCAAAATTTAACATTTTCTCGAGTCATGTCATGTTAACATGTCATTAATCACCAACTCTAGTTTATTAAAGATTGAAGGGTTTGACCTTTGACTTAAGTAGTGGGCATTTGGGACTTGCACTTGTGACTTGGCCACCTATTTTAACCACTACCCGGTCCACCCGCAAAGAATCACTACCATCATTTTGTACCTTATATCGAATCACAACTCAAAGCACGGCTTTTCTTGATTTCATCTTGTCGAATTATACCAATTGCTAATTTGTTGGGTTTAAATATTTTCCTTTCATCATAAATTCAATCAATATTGTTTCAACTTATTAATTCAGATATCAGAAAAGATGATTCAGTTAAGTTGATTAAACCTTCAGTTTTCAAAGTGGGTCAATGGAAGCTTATTTAAGTTGTAAAAAATTCAACAATACTTTGAGTCAAATGTAAATTCAATAAACATGTTAATTTATAAAAGGCAATGTGTGGCAAGTAATAACATAAAAGAATGGATAGTCGTTTTCATTTGTGTAGTTTGGTATTCGTTATTTTCATTCAAAAACAATTTTTTTTGCATCTAGCTGCCCAAGGTTTTAAATATTATCATTTTCACTCAAAAAAAAAAGTAAATTCGGAAATTTAAAATGTTAAACCATCTATCATTAAAAAGAAAATTATGTAATTTTGCATATAAAGGCAAAACCCTAATATATGTTAATGTATTAGTGTTAAAATTTCATTCACGAAACCAAAATCAGACATTTCATCTTCAAACCTTTTATCATGACTAAATCATGAGATTGTCGACTTTATCATTGGGGGGGGGGGAATGGACCTCGTTTTCTGTGGCGGTCGGGAACTTGTTGCGAAGAGGTTGTATAATAGAGATAATTGCCTCTAGTGGTCATCTCTCTTATATCATGATTTAGTGCTCCTCGATTATGGTTATGTAATTAAGGGATTTTGTTTTGTAGTTTAAAGGATCATTTTGTCAATTTACATGTTTGACGCTTTTAGTTAACGAAGTTAACATTTGATCCGCAGTTAAGTTTCTGCAGACCAAAGCATGTAATAAATTTACCAAATAAAAGTGCAAGTTAACATTAAAATGTAATCAATTTATCTAATTAATCAAATACAGACCAAACCATAAGAACTTATAGAGACTATCAGCTCTACATTAAAATAAACATAACCATTAGGACCTAAATAGATAATACAAAATACATTGTTCAGATGACCAAAATACATTGTTTAGACTACTTAATTAACCATAAGACCAAACCATAAGACATTGTTTAGATTACCAAAATACATAGTTCCTACTAGTAAAAGTGAAGATAATTAAACATCCTGCACCAGCAAGTAGTTCAGAATAAAATCAAATTACTACACCCCCTCATTGCACACCGCCTTCTGCACTTAGGGGTGTTAATATTCGAATCGAATTCAAAAAAATCAAAATTTGATTCAATTTGAGTAAAAAATCACTGATTCAAAATTCGGTTTGACTTTTTAAATTCAAATTCGATTCAATTCGAGGTCTAATTATCGAATTTGAATTAATTTTGCAAAATTTGTGATTTTCGATTCGAGTTGATTTGAAATTCAAATTACAGATACACACACATACATTTATTTATTTTGTATATTAATTTAGGAATATGCATATGAGAATTTAAGGAATTAAAAGTTTAAAAAACATATAATCTAAAATGTTAAAGCTTAAATGATACCTTTTGACTTATTTGAAACTTGTAAAATTTCATATGTTATGCTTGTTTATATATTTTGAGCATTTGAAATTGGATTTTTTGAATGAATTTTGAAAATGCTATTCGATTAAATATTTTTTTATTAAATACAAATCGAATAAGTTCAAATTCAATTCAAATTCCAACTTTTTTCGAATATGAATCGAATTCGAATTCTGTTTGAAAGTTTCGAATTCGATTAGATTTGAATTCGATTAATCGTTTTCAAATTCGAATCGAATTCGAATCCAGTTTGAAAATTTTAAAATTCGACTTATTCGATTCAATTAACTCGAATTTGACTCGATTCGATTTGTAAGGGTTGAACCTAAAGGCTTGGGAAATCAAATAAAGATAAAGATCAAGTTCAAGACAAGCGAGAAGTTTAGAGTTACCGCGCGAGAAGTATACTTATCGCGTGACTTATTCCTGTCGCGTGAGAAGTTGATCTCGCGCGAGAACTTACTAATTAGTATAAATAGTTAGTTTATTTTGTAATTGAAAAGCTTTTGATCATATTCCTGAATTTGTAATCACTTGTAAACACTTGAATTCAGAGAGCAATTGAAGAGAAGTTTATCTACTTTGTGTTCATCATTTGATTCTTCTACTTCTTAATCCATAATTGTTTACATTCCGCATTCACAATTACGAGATCGATCTTAACATTGTAACGATCCTTACAATTGGTATCAGAGCCTTGTTGCTCTAGATCGATTGAGAAGAAGATTAGTTTGAAGAGTTCGTGAGTTCTTTTCATTTGATACTTGAAGATTGAGTTGATTTCTATTACATTGAATCAATTTTGAAGATTATGAAGCTGTTTTGTTCGATTATTGATGAATTGGTGTTGATATTGAGCTTAAACAAGCTTATTTGAATCAATTAGAGACAATAAGGATCTAATTTAAACTTAATTCACTAATTGAACACTTGATTAACCTGAATCTAATCAATTTGGTGTAAAATTAAATCTGAAAAATCTTCGAAATGGAAGGATTGAATCAGGCGAAAAGTTGATTATTCTATGAGAAGTTATTCTTCGAGCGAAAAGTAGAGGTTTCGCACCAGTCTTTTAAAAGTTTGTTACAGAAAGATTCCTTTCGCCCGACAACTTAAGCCTTTTGCAAGATTCAGTTACAAAACTTACAGCACGAAAAGTTTGTGTATTCGCGCGAGAACTTTGAAGTGTTCTGAAGAAATTTTTCTGATTTCAAGAACAATGGCTAATCTAAAGCACATCACTGCTACTTTGAATCTCGACAATGAGATTGGCACAAGCACCAAGCCACCACGACTACTGAATGAAGAAGATTATCCAGATTGGGCTTATCGTTTTCAGAACCATGTCATTTATACTGAACCAAGGATGATGAGGTCAATCAAACAAGGCCCATATGTCCCGGTGTACAAGAATGAAAAGGATGAACTGGTTCCTAAGCCTGAGCATTTATGGGATGAAGATGATCTTAAGAGAATGGAGCTTGATGATAAAGCTTATGCTGCTATCACAATGCCACTCACCACTGAGATTGCACAAAAGTTTAAAGATTACACAAAGGCTAAAGATTTGTGGGATGCAATGGAAGAGCAAATCATAGGGAACAAAGACATGAGAGAGAGCAGAAAATATATGCCGAACCAGGAATTCAACATGTTTAATCATGTTCTTGGTGAAACATTGGAGGCTCAAATGTCTAGATTTGTGAAATTAATCACAAAGATGAAAAGTGCAGGAATTACTTTGGAGAACATAGCAGTAAACAAAAAGTTGTTAAATTCTCTACCATACAGCTGGAACAACAATTGCACTACCATCAAAAGAACCAAGGATCTGTTTACCTTGTCTTTAAGTGATCTAATTTCAACTATCAAATCTTATGAATGGATGATAAGCAAAGGGCTGCAAACTACATCAACACTATGGGAGCTGAAGCCTCAACATTGTATGTCAAAATGGCAAGTAACCCAAATTACTATGTTAGTTACTCCCAACTTTGTTAGCTACAATAGTCACCTTCTTCTGCTCATCCAAATGTGAAAGATCAAGCTTTGCCCCAATCCTGCCTTATTATCAAAACACTCACCAAAATTCTTTTGTCCAAGCTTAAACCCAATCACAATCTCAAGCCTACTCACCTATCCAAACCACTCAACCAACACAACAAGATTTTGTTGTAAACTCTCAACCCAACAAGCAAACCATTCAGATTGCTGAAGAGCATTTGGCTCTTTTTACATCATTCATGAACAGTTATGAAGCTTTCTCTGCTGGAAGAATCAATCCACCTAAGATCTTGGTTGATGACTTGCAACAAGTTAATCCCGATAATGTAGAAGAGAATGATATTAAATATCAAATGGCCATGGTGGTGTATAGAGCAAAGAATTTTGCTAGGAGAACAGGAAGGAAGGTTTTTGGTTTGAACAACTCCAGTAAAATTAGGTTTGATAAGTCCAACTTAAGATGCTACAACTGTGATAAGCCTGGTCATTTTGCCAGAGAATGCACTGAAGTTAGAACAAATCAGAGTGATCATGGCAAGAAGATGGTAACTATGGAGGTTGAAACAAAGAATGATCAAGCTAGTTCATCCAAGACCAAAGCACTTGTGTCTCAAACAAATGAGGATTATGATTGGTCAGATCAAATGGAATCTTTGGATATCAAGCTGTCTATTGCTCTATTAGCTGAGATTCAAACTGTGGAAGAGCATGTTGAAGAAAATCCATTTGCTGAATTTGTATCGGATGACTTGATTAGTGGTGCGTTTGCTGAAGAAAAGATGATAATGGTTGAGAATGGTGAAGTTGAAGAAAGAAAGGTTGAAGAGGTGATTGTCAAAGATGTGATAAATTCTGACAAGATAGCTGTTGAGATTACTCCAGCTCAGAAGATTGTAGTGGAAGAAAAAGCTGTTGAGTCTACTCCAGCTGAACATGAAGAAAATGTCAAAGTTGTTGAGTCAACTCCAGCTATAACGGAAGAAAAGGTCCAAGCTGTTAAGAATACTCCAGCCACTACTTAAGACAATGCTGTTGAGATTACTCCGGCATCTGAAGCAATGAAGACAAGTCAAAAAGCCTTCATGGTGAATGTTGTCCATGAAGAGACAAAGAAGAAAGCTGAAACTGATGATGTATATATTAATCTTTGTTCTAATGATTGCATTGAAAAGGTACAAAGATACAGAGTTCACAATGAGCGTTTGATATTAGAAGTTGAGAAACTTCAATATCAAGCACGTAAATATAAAACTAATGAGAAAGTTTTCAAAGAAAAGATAGATGGCTTAAACAAATCGATCTATCAATCAAAATTAAATCTTTATGATAAAGATTGTAATATAAAGGATTTGACAAATCGTAACAATGAACTTTCTTTCGAAATTAATAAACTAAACAGTGAACTCTTGTCTTCAAAATTAATTGTTGAAAATTTGAATTATCTTCAAATATGGTTGAAGGTATAATCAAGTCTCAAATGACACAGAAAATCAGTGGTGGTAAAGGAGGAGTTGGTTACTCTAACATAGCACCACCGATTAATCATGATTATACCTCTTTACCTTTATCAATTAACATCTGTGATGAAGAGACCAATGGATTAGGTTTTCAACCAAAGTCTGACTTAACACCTTCAGTCAATGTTTCTTTGACTGTTGACCCTGCTATTGAAACTAAAATTAAAATTAATTATGATAATTCTTTTGCAGAAAGTGTGAAGAAGGACGGTTGGTTGAAGAATGGGAAAGTGATGATGAAATAGATTTAAGAAAAATAAAAATTGTAATGAAAAATCTTCATGTAATTCATCATCTTTGATTAATGAAAGTTCAGATGTTTTGATTGTTTCAAATGACTGTTTAACGTTGTCTAACAAAGAAAAGAAACTGAAATCCAAAATAGATTTCAAGACAAATGAAAAGAAACGAATTTCACCATCTATATCTGATTTGAAAACTGATTTCAAGAACAAATTTGTTTCAAACGACAACATTGATTGTCACACCCCAACCTTAACGGCGGAATCGTCGAGATGTGAGAGTTAAAATTTTTCACAGCCACATAATGCTACCATTAAATGTAAATATTATTATCATAAGTTTTATAATGAAAATTACAATCAATAAGTCTCAAACAAAATAGAACATAACATAAGTTCAACATCCAAGTTCCAAGATAATTTATTCATTTTTCCTAGGTCCAAATCCTAGATGTAAGCATGCTTCAAAGATAGACATTAACCTTGTGCATTTCCTGAAATATGTTAAAAATAAAGGGTCAACTATGAAAATTGATGAGTTTCCATGGGTTAAGCATACATATTATATATATATATATATATATATATATATATATATATATATATATATATATATATATATATATATATATATATATATATATATATATATAAAGTTTACAAGTAGCAATTCATGTCAATGGTTACGAATTATGCAAGTTTATAGAATACATATAGCTACAATCAAACCTTGACCAAGAATAAGTTTACAAGTATATAACGATTAGCTAAGTGTACTTGGTTCCCATGATGAACACGCATACGTCATCAGGAGCCTGCAATAACCTCGACTTTAGCACCAAATAGGATTGTCAGGCCCATAGATCTATGACGTCGCCAGGCTATAAATAGTTAATGATTGTCAACATATAATGTATCTCATATAACACTCATAATAATACAAATAACCATGACAAAAAGTAAAGATGAATTCCATGTGCGTTTACAAGTATCAAAAGGTTTACAAGTGTAAGTTGATAATTTAATATGTTTCACCCCAAAAAGGTGTGAAATAATATAAAAAGAGGCATAAAAACTCACATGACGAATATGTGTATAATATTATAATAAGAATTAAATGACGTTCCAACGAATTTCTTTACAAGGTACCTTAACGTATATATTTACAAGTTTTAAGTTTAATAATAAGATTAACGATTTAACGCTAACTAGGGTTTCGATAAGAATTTGGGGGTTTTTTAAATAAACAAAGTTAGTTATTGAAATCATTTATATATTTTACGCCAATGAAAGAAAATATTATTTAGGAAATTTTAAAGGAACTAAATCCTTTTTAATGTTTTGTGAAAATTAATAATAAAATATAAATGACTTTTATAATTATCATGATTAAAAGATAACATATCGGTCAAATAATAATTTAATGATTTAACTATTATTTTAAGTCTATTTTTATAAAAATAAACTAAGCGTAATATTTGTTACTAATATTTTATAAAAAAATGATAAATTATTTAAAGTGATTAATTTACAGAAAATGATTAGGTAACTTTAAAAATAAACAAAGTTTATAAAACTGATTTTTATAATTTTAAGAAATTTTTATAATTTTTAAATTTTTTTATATATTTTAAAGGCTAAAAAAGGCAAATCAAAATAGGTTGAGGGTGCCCGGGTTCGAACCCGGGACCTCAAGTCCAGAATGTGAGTGAGTAACCAGTGAACCAGGGTCGTGGCCGTGGTAGATGATGGGTTTAATTCTTAAAACACTTAGTTTAAACAAAACCCCAAATCGAAGAACCCTAATTTCGATTCTGATCAAATTGAACATCTAAACGATGTTGTTAACGAAATCAAACATAGGGCTTTGATTCCTCATGTTAAACCGAGTATGTTGATGTGTGTAACTTACGTGATTAGGTTCGAATCGACGAAGATAATGATAAGAACAGTCACGATTGTGGGGAGAAGAGATTTGATGTGAAGTTGATGATGATAACCAAATTAATCACGTGTAAAGCTTCCGAGAGTGATTTCAAACAAAAGCCCCTTATCAATTGGAGTTCAGAGTGTCGGATTGGTGATGAACACCTCGATTGCAGGTTGCGATGAAGATGAGAATCGATTGTGATGAAATTGTGTTTGTTAGGTGAAATTGAATGTGGTAATCGTTTAGAGATAGATAGACGATCATTTAGTTTCAATTAATTGGATTATTATTAGTCTTAATTGTTTGAATGGTTAGAGTGTTGATGTCGACGATTACCGAGCTCAAACGACATCCATAGCCGACTTTAAACTCAAGTTAAAGTGCCCATAAAGGTTCGAAACGTTTCCCCGAATTGATGAGCAACTTTTGGACTTTAAATCGGGTTCCTTTTGACCAATTTTGGTCTCGCCGTCGTTCGGCCGGAGGTGATTGGGGTGGTCGCCAGATTTACGGGGGAGAAAAGGGGGGAAGTTTTTAGGATTTTACACATTTAGTCCTTATGGTTCAAATGTTAACATTTTATGCAAGAACTTTCTTTTTCCAAGTTTTTAAAATATCACGACACCCCCTTGAACTTATTAAAATTCAGTTTTAAATATTTTTGTAACTCATTAATTACTTAATTTTTATAAATTATTAATTATTATTTTTATTTTTATTTTAATTTTATTTTGGCTATTATTATTATTTTTATTATTATAACTTAATGTTATGTTTTATAATAATTAACAAATGTTGTAATCACCATTATTACTATTATTATTTAATAAAGTAATTTATTAACTTCTAATTTAGCTAAGCATGCATAACAAGCCCTCAAAGTTTCATAAATGGCATAAATGGTCCATACAATAGCATATCAAAGTTAGCATGTATTTAACGAAAATACGAAAGGTTACATTGATAAAGAAGAATATATTTTTAAAGAAACAAATGCAAGTTTCTTTAAAAATAAGTCTTCTTTTATTGCTAACCATGTGAAACAAGATGTGTGTAGATCAGGTACAAAAGAAACTGGTCCTCCTCCAGTACGTTCAATTCACAAGGAAAATACAACACTTAAAGCCTCGTTAGTCTCAAGAGTGAATCATATTGTTAAGATTTTTAACAATGGAAAAAAAACGAGAGATTCTTAAAGAATCTATAGGCCAAATAAATACTAAACCCAGATTCCATGATAATAGCGGATATTATCATCAGTAGTTTGATAAACCGATTCAAGCATAAAATGTGTATCATAATAAATGTTGTTATGTCTGTGGAAAGCCAAATCATATGGCAAGAAATTGTCATTACAAACATCCATTGACAAGTAAACAAAGATTTCACAATTATGTTGCAAATAATAGGAAACAATTTTTCTTAAATGCTAAATTTAAAAGGAATAAATCAGTCAAAATCTTTTGCTAATACTAAACAAATAAACTCCAATTTGCAAAAGGAAAATATAATCCGGAAATCTTTACATGTCAATGATGGTGTTTCATCCTCCACACAAACTACATTCAAGAAATTGGTCACAAATTTGATCAAACCAATTCAAAAATGGAAGGTTAAGACAGTTCAACCAAAATCTGATGTTGTTGAAGATCATATCTTCAATGATAAAAGAGATATGATATTGAAATCAGTATCATATTTGGATGAAAATAGTGTACTCAAGTCTACCATGGCTTGGGTTCCTAAAACTAAAAATCTTTTCTTCATGCAGGAACATCCTAGACCGAGCATCAACAGTGTTTGGCACGTTGACAGTGGATGTTCACGGCATATGACTGGTAATATATCCCTGTTACATAACATAAAACCAACTTCAAAGACTTTAAGACAGCCAAATCCAAAGTCATTGAAGATGAGAACCAGATTGATCTTAACACGCAGAAACCAATGAAGATAAGGGTTTTTAGACATCCAAGATATGTGAGAAAGATCCCTATACCCGCTCCGGTGCCAGTTAACAGCTTGTCAAAGCTAATGTGGTGGAGTTGTGAAAAGGAGACGGGTCACGTGTTAATACACTATGTAGATAAGGATTACCGTATCATCGACCCTATGGATTTGCTCAAATTTGGAAAAGAAGATTTGATGAGGCTGCAGGCATGTCCAATTACAGCTGATGAATCTGTTCATTTACTAGCAGCACAGTTCGGTTGGTTGATTACGAAGGCCCTGGACAAAAAGATGTATGCTTACAGGGGCAGCTACAAAGTTGATGATGTGGACTTCTAGAGAGTATTGATTTACCGAGCCTAGGGGGAGATTGTAAGGGTTGAACCTAAAGGCTCGGGAAATTAAATAAAGATAAAGATCAAGTTCAAGACAAGCGAGAAGTTTAGAGTTACCGCGCGAGAAGTATACTTACCGCGTGACTTATTCCTGTCGCGTGAGAAGTTGATCTCGCGCGAGAACTTACTAATTAGTATAAATAGTTAGTTTGTTTTGTAATTGAAAAGCTTTTGATCACATTCCTGAATTTGTAATCACTTGTAAACACTTGAATTCAGAGAGCAATTGAAGAGAAGTTTATTTACTTTGTGTTCATCATTTGATTCTTCTACTTCTTAATCCGTAATTGTTTACATTCCGCATTCACAATTACGAGATCAATCTTAACATTGTAACAATCCTTACATGATTTGATAAACACCCCTATTCTCCACCCTACCCACTACCTTCTCCTCCTTGCCTACTGCCTTCTCCACCCTGCCCACTGCCTTCTCCTCCCTACTTATTGCCTTCTCCAACCTCTTCAAAGTTTGTTACTTTCCCTTTGCATGTCCTTGAGTTATGACCATGTTTCTTGCATGTGGAACATGACATTGGTTTGTACTTCCTAGAAAAATTCCCACCCATATTCATATCATCATCCTATAGATTGCTTCTAGCCCTTTTCTTTCTTGGCCTACCAATTGGTGTATTATAGATTGCGGGAGTTAGGGTTGTTGGAGTTGGGTCCTTTGGTCACATGTTTTTACCATCAATGGACCAACTTTATGAGAGTAGAACTTTTCCATGTCTTTATATGGTAACATAGATCTATTTAACTTTCAGGTGAGCCCACATTTTGGCCATTCAATGACATTCCAAATAACAACAACAACATGTTTACATGGGATCCCTGTTAACAACACATTGGCCATTCCAAGGACCACTAACCTGGAATTTTTCACCATTTCGTAAGAAATGTAATCAACAACCTCTTTCTTAATTGCATCTAGGACTTTGGTTGTAGTTAGTGTAAGTGGTCCTGGGCACTTGTCGATCACCTTCAACACATTAGCAATCATCTTCATTATATACTCTCTCACAAATTCTAAAGCCGATATGATTGGCTTGTCCCTTCCAACAACAAGTTGTGCATTAAAAGTTTCAAACAAGTTGTTCAATAAAACATCTATCTTGGCTCTCCCTATAGACAACAATAAGTATAATAACTAACCAATTATAACATATACAACATTATCTGTAGTAAGTAACCACTTTGTACCTATAAAATGTGATCTTGCCCAATGTTGTGGTGGAATTTTAATCAACCAATTATAACATTCAATATAATAAGTCTTTAGCTCATCCATCTTTGAATGAAACTCTACAACTGTTGTAGCATTTGCACGTCTCCAAAGCATGTCCTTGAATGCTTTTCCTCTCCAATGACTTTTCAGATTTTGATATATGTATCTCAAACAAAAGCTATGTTCAGCAGCATGGAAAACTTGGGAGATGGCAGGTACAAGGCCCTAGTGTAAACATGTAACAATGATAAGCATAACAATACATGTAAACATGTAACAATGATAAGCCCACTTGCCCCACTAGTTTGACCAGGCCCGCTGTTGCTTTGACATGGCACATGCCTATTACATACAACCCTAACTCTTTTTTTGTCATTCCTCAACAAGTATATCTCCCTCCTACTCTCAATTGCATGTCTCCTGATTAAATCCTTTATTTGCTTCCTATCACCAAAAATTTGACCCACATAAAATGTTACCACATTACTAGCATGATGTTTCTCTTTCATTTTCTTCCTTCTAAGTTTCCTCAGCTGCTTCTTTAGTACTGAATCAAAGTCATCAGAAGATTCTTGTGTTCCACTATCAAGTGAACCTTCACTTAAAACATTCAGATCAATGTCTTTAGCATAAGCTGGTCTATCTTCATTAATACTAGCATTTTCATCTCTCATTATGCCCATATACTCTACTCCTTCATCTACATAATCATGCTAGTCTCTCATGTCAACTTCCACATCTTCCACTTCATTATCCTTGTCAACAATATAGTCATTATCATCACTTGGAGACAATGGAAACTCTCGATCAAAATCAACTTGTTAAAAATCATATTCAAAATCATCATTATGAAAATTAAAATCCTTATTTAGTGCTTGATTATTAGGTGTTTTTTCATTAACTGCATAATCATCTGGTGGTTGCTCGTAAACAGCTTCATCATCTGGTGGTTGCTCATTAACATCTTGGTTGTCATCTACAAACTGAGTATCATCCACCACCTGGTTGTTCAACTCATGTGTGAAATCCACAAACTGACTATTATCCACCACTTTGTTAAACCCTTGTGTTTCATCCACAAGCTGAGTTTCATCCCCAACTTGCTTATTCAATCCTTGTGTTTCACTCTTAAACTGACTAACATCCACAAACCCTTCAGTAACATTCAAAGGAACTTGACTAGAAGATGACCCATCACCAGCTTTAGTAACATCCAAAATAACTTGAACAGAGGATGATGTTTCACCCCTTCTAGCATTCTCATTATGCCATCCTATGAGGTATCTATTTGGACAAAAATTATGAGCTCCCACATCCTCCAACTCTTCAATCACTACCTTAGTATCATCGGGGATTTTGGCATAAGTCTTCACCTTACTCTCACCATGTTCAATGTACACATCAATAAGCTTATGAAGTGTTACATATTTAGACAACTCCAAAACATCTTGGTCATTAGCTAATGCCATTAATCCAAAATCTAAGTCTAAGCCCGGAATACGAAAATGGTAAAAAAATTCTCTTACCATGAATTTGCCCTAATTCCTTGATCATGAAATCCATTTCCCAAGCAGAAAACTTATCAATATCAATGTTATCAACAAAAGAAACCCTACCGTATGCATAACGCCTTCCAGGGAAGTTTCTAAAGGTCCCACTATGGTGAATCCTTATAGAAAACATGTTCGGATAGCCTAGTATGAATGAAAACAACAATAACAACCAAAATTATCAACATATGTTTGTTTTGAGTACAAAAAAAAATACTATTTTTCACAAACTAAACACATACCGTAAGCTTCATTGACGTCAATGTCAAGCCCTGAAGCTCTCACAAACCATACCATCTTCAAGCTTCGTCCTCCAGCAACGTTATCATTTACTCAAGATGCACGCTTGATGATAATGACGAGCAATGAGTAGGGTTAGTATGACGACTGGTATGAAGTATGATGGAGGTGATGATCAAGAAGGAGGGAAATCAACAGACAACGAAGGAGGAAGAGTGACATACCTCGGGCATTTAAATATAAGGGGACTTGAAATGACCATTATGCCCTCACGTGAAAAGCACGTGATTAGACTTAATGGCAATTTTTGACGGCCGTCTAAGTCGGGGACCAAATTTGTTATTGTCAAATATTTGGACCGACCTTATACTTTTTCAAACTTGGGGACCGAAAGTGAAAAGAAGCCTAACCACATGGACCTTTGATGTAATTAACTCTAAATCTAACAATGTTGAGTCAAATAAAATCCAGCCAACATGTTAATTTATAAAAGAGATTGTGTGGCAAGTAATATGTTATTAATGAAAATAGTATAAATTCGTTTTACAATATTAAATATATAATTTATAAGAAGTGAAGTCATAAAGCCTAATTTTTAGTAATGGTTTGGTTACTTTAGTTTAGCTATTTATACACATATAACAAGGCTATAGAAAATTGATATAAAGACCATAATTAAACAATTGATGTTTCAACTGACTTGGTTATTTTTGTTCACTTATTTCTGTTTTTTCAACTATTTCAAAAGTATGGTTTGGTCATTAATAATGTTATATTACCTCAAATTAACTATAACTCATTTAACATGGTCGGTAGGGTTCCGCAGGCATTGCCACGTGTCATCATCTTATTAGGCCGCAAACTTTTTTTATTTTTATATTTAATCTTTCCTAAGTAAGTTGCCAACAAATATTTATTCGGTGAAGTGGTACTCAATGTTAACCCGAAGGAGTGGCAATATTGAGTCCCTTAAACGTGTAGCCCCAGCAGTTCATGGTATAGAAGCCGCGCTGTGTATTGTGTTCTTATTATTTTTTTAGTTTCCTTATACTTTTTTCATTTAAATTACCTTTTGTATTTTACTTTCTGATATTTATTTGGTTATTGTATTTTAATAATCACAACTTTTATATATTTGGATGAGATTAATTCAACTCAGCATATGTTTACGAACATTCCCAACTGTAAGCTCATTTTCTTGCAACGATCCCTTACTAACTGAGAGTTAACATTGTTAGTTTTTTTTGATAACATGGACTACTTATATGACCAAAACACTAAGCAGAAAGTTGAAATCAACTGTCGGGTCCATCAATCTGAAACATCTGCAACCTAAAACCCGTCAATTTTCACATTCTGATTTGAACCACTTGACTCGTTAAAGGTAGATTTCAAGTGACGATGGATGCTAGACACTGGAAAAAAGGACCTAATAGAGGTTGGGCGGCGGCGAAGTGAAAAATGGCTCAAAGTTAGCCCCATTTCATCAAAAAAACTAACGGGCGTTAACTCTCAGTTAGTAAAGGATTGTTGAAGGAAAATAAGCTAAAAGTTAGGAGTATTTGTAAATATTTTCTGAGTTGGGATTAATCTCGGACAATAAATGAAACTTGGGATTATTAAAATCCAATAACCCAGTTTATTTCATTCAAGTTACTTTTTCTAAGTATTAGGCCACACGAGTGTAACGTAGACCACATACGCATCGCAACGTGCCGTTAAATCGTACTACTCCGCCACAACACACGAGCCTTACATTTAAATTAATCTTTAAACATTAGATTTTTTATGTACATTTCGAGTTGGTCAACGTTTCAATGTAAATTTTGTTCCAAAACGAGTCAGCTCCAACAAAATAGGTACCGTTGACATAATGAATCGAAAATCAGTTTAATCGATTGTAGTAAATATTTTGTTACGCAACGTATGGTGGGTAAAAAATCTAGTTCATATCATTTTAAATGATAAAAGAACGTAAGATTGCATCTTTGAAACCATATTGTAAATTGACGTATAGAAAATAAAAATAAAAATATACACAAATTATCTTCCCTAAACAATTATATATCGTCCCTTGAAGTATTGCTAACGATGAACTAGTGGGAGTGGGATAGTGGGTCAACTCCAGTTACCGACGGAACATCACCAACACCCTTTTAACTTTTAGCTATTATTACATTGTTACTAGTTTATAATTATTTCATTTAACATTTAAAATTTGATATAATAACTTATGTTCCTTAACCTTGTTTTTTTAAATTATTAAATACACTAAATTCTTTATAGTTTATACCTCGTCAAAGATTGTGAGTTCCTGGGGTGTTCATAATGACACATTAGGCAAATTATGGTTGTACAAAAAATTTGTGGTTCGAAGTTCGCTCGAAAAAAGCTCGAAAAAAACTCGGCTCGAAAAAAGCTCGTATCTAAACGAGTCGGCTCGGCTCGGCTTGAATTCTAAACGAGCCGAACTCGAGCCAGGGTCAGCTCGGCTGGTGGCTCGGTGCGTATAATATATGTATGTATGTATATATATATACATATTTATATGGTATAATTATAATAATTATTATTACTATTACTATTATTATGATTATTATTTTTATATTAGGATTTTAAAAAAAAAATTTAAAATAAAAATAGATTTTTTTTTAAAACATTAATAATTTTGTTTAAAAAATACATAACTTGATAGTAAATTGTTTATATTCAAAATAATGATCTTTGTTCCCCTAAGTACGGAGTACCCAACAAAAAGTAAAAGCCATAATATATATATTTTGTGTTTTTATATAAATTAATGTAAAAAAAATTAGATCGAGCCGGCTCGAACGAGCCACGAGCTGGCTTGAGCTTTTCACGAGCCGAACTCGAGCCGGTGTTTTGAGCTCGTTAAAATTTTCGAGCCGGCTCGGCTCGATAAGCTTTGAGCTCAAGCTCGAATCCATCTTGGCTCGGCTCGGCTCGTTTGCAACCCTAAGGCAAATCCCAAATCCTGATGGGGATGGTAGGGTAAACCTAATCGAGGACGTTGAGTCAAAAGGAGGAAGGGGGTGAGTGTAAAACTCTAGGAAAATCACATATCGGTTATGTACATGAGAGATTTTTGGTTCATAAGAAATTTCACGCATCTAGTATCACCAGCGCATTTTGAGCACTTTGCCTGTGGATAAGAGGAGAAATCCGCGGTTAAACGTGCTCAAGCGACAACTATCCATTGATGGGTGACCTCTCTCAGAAGTTTTCACCCGAAAAATAAAAAGCAAATCCGTGAGGTTCTCGTGTGTAAATCGGACAATATTAGTGGTATAAAAGACGAGTTGTCACATCTTACTAATCCTCCTATGTTATGACGTCACAACATTGTAACTACTATCTGGTCTTCAATCATGTGTTTATCCAACGCAGAAATTATCTTACGATAACTTACACTTTATCAGAGATTTGGTCCTCACTCAAGCTTTTAGAGTTTGCTACTGTTACTTGAAATGCAGATGTTCTCACAAAAGGTCAAGTACTTGCTTTGCTATATTTCGATCTAAGCTACATGTTGCTCTAAACATCTAACTTGAGGGGGCCTATTGGAGATATTGATGTACTTATACTTATGTATATTCTAATACTCATATAAATTGTAGTTATACATTTTTTTCTGCAAATGTGAGTTTACATGTACTAATTAATGTCATAAGTGTAATTTTCAAGTCTAAATGAAGGTTTAATGAAGTTTTAGCTAAAACCTAAATGGATCAAGCGAAGATGGGGGACTAGAATCATTTAAAATTTTCTACTGAAGTGTAATTAGTTGCTCCTACCAACATTCACAATTTTAAGCGGTGGTCACTTCAGCACTACATTAGACAACAACTTTAAAGAAAATTTCTTATTATTTATGACTATTTATTCAGCCTATTTAAATTTGAAGTAAAGATATTTAATATGAAATGAATAGTGTTAAATACGAATCCTCATCCACCACCATGTTCTTATTTCATTTGTAAGTTGCACTGTTTTTTACAATTTTTTTAATGCTTTCTCTTTGTAACTTCGTTTTATTAAATGTACTTTGTTTACATTACGGATGGCTTCCCTACAGTTTTGTTTCGTCATTCAATATACGGAAAACATTATTCACTAACCATCTTGTTTCTCTCCTTTGAAATTTTATCACACACACACACACATATATAGAGATAGAGATAGAGATAGAGATATAGAGAGATAGATATATATAGATATATATATAGATATATATATATATATATGTATATATATATGTATATATATATATATGTATATATATATATATACATATATATATATATATATATATATATATATATATATATATATATATATATATATATATATATATATATATAAACTTGTATCTATTTCTTTACCGGTGATACATAACACAATTATAAAAATACATAACAGCCGCATGTTTGTCCCCCATTGTATATCTTTAAAGTACTATATACAAGTATTGCTTATGTTATTCTCACGTCGTTCTACTTAAACATAGTTTTGTAACAAATGTCCCCCTATATACAAACATCAAGTAACCATATAGTTAGTGATATGTTTGGGATGTATAGGCCTTAGTTAAATCACATATATCTACACCACCAAACAGAAATGCCCATTGGATTCATCTCATAATGAAACCAGACTTGGAAAACAAACATAAATACTCAAGTACTCAAGGAACTAAAGGAGTTATTGGTTTCAAGCACATATTATAGGCCCTCTAAAGTTGCAACTTTGATTCAAGTGGGTGGTGGATATGATGGTTCGATCGGGTGGAAATCATGAGTCAAATACATATATGCAAAGTGACAAGACCTGATCTAACCCGAACCACATATTGAAAACCAAAAGTTAAAGTGACACCCCCACCCCACCCACCATCACCAATGATACATAGAGTGTACATTTGATTTTGGTGCTTCATCAGCTTTTTTTTTCTTTTTTTCTTTATTTTTTATTCAGTTTTTTAAATTTGCAATGATGGTTATTACTCTTGTTTTTAGCATCCACCAATCACCACCATCCACCCACTAATAACCACCATCTAAATTTATGACACCTTTTTTTTTATTAACTCAGTTTCATTTGTCAATGTGTTTAAATATTAGTTTTATCAATGAGTGACCTTTTCATCATTGGTGCTTGGATGGAGCTTTTTTCTTTCTTTCTAAATTTTATGGCAAGAAATATCTTACATACATACACATGTACCAATATACATACACTCACATATATCATAAATTATAAGCAAGGATCGTTACATTTATTTGATATGATACCACTTCGATGAAACTTGCAACCCATCCACAAATGGTACAACAATTGCCTAATTTATTGTTTGATCAAACTTTCCTGACCCGAATGAACTTGTGAGGAAGCAAACAAATAGGATATACCAAAACAACCTCAAAAAGTATATGCGGGTAACAATAAAGAGACACATAATTTTACCTTGGAAACCTCTTAAAACGAAAGTAAAACTCACAAGACTACTAAAACCGCTTCAAATTCACTTTCATCAGTGTTAGAGTAATACAAAATCCTCTCTAGATATGCCAGATGCTTACAATAATTAATAATCATAACCTTGGAGTCCATAACACCAAGAAAATGAAACCGGAAACATAGGGAAAACAGAATAATCACAAACTAGAGTTATTCCAAAATTCAACCTCAAATACTTCTTTTGTCTCTAGGAGTTATCTTCTTCTATCGTAACTTCTTGCAGTAGTTGAATAATCCCCTACAAAATATATATTACTCCGTTTTGTAGTGTTGATTTTTTAACATCTAATCACACTTAACACTACACTTGTAATGTAAGATTTTTAAAAATTTTAAAAAACACAACAAAATAAGTAAAATTATTATGTTATACTCCTTTTTTTTTTCTTGTGTTTGCGGCAGAAACACCCCACACAGAAACCACTTTTGGTTTTGTTTTCTATATAAAGTTATAAACAAGTGACAGCAGGAAGCACACAAAAAAATTTTATTTTTATTTTTATTTTATTACCCTAAAGCCCAAAATATAAGTTGGGCTAATTATTCAGGCCTACTGATAAGATCAAAATAATCCAACAAACTAATATCCATTGAAGAAACTTTGATGGACTACGGGTTACGATATGCAACTCACAGTACAAAAGAATAAATTTACTAATTTATTTTGTATTTTTTTAATTTCTTATACATCTAAATACTTTCTAAATTGAGTGATGTTTTATTATTAAAATTATTTCATGTGTGTTTAAAAAGGTTCTTTTAAAAAACAAGTGTGCAATTTTCCTATGAAAAAAACATATTTTCAATTTGACCAAATTTGAACTTTATATAGTGGTTGACTCGGTGTAACAAGCTATTACACCGCAACTCTTTGTGAATAATCATGACAGTTGGCTGTTACAGCTATCATATTTGTCAACCACCGGTAGTTGAATCAGTAAAAACATCATTGGTATTAACTTGATTACTTTTGAAAACTTGTCCATTAGCAGCGCGTTGCTACTAATCAGTTTTGCTACCGACTGACCAAATTGCTACCGATAATTAACTGAGTTGATAACAACAATTGATACCAACATATTTTAAATTCTTTATATGTAAGTAGTGTATCCTGAAGTCTAAAAGTGATTTATGAGGACAAGTTATAGTATTGTTTTTACAAGAATATGATAATTTAAGCCTATGTAGAAATACTTCTATAATCCTTATAGTAAAGAATGTCACTTAACCAAGCCTTAACATGGTATTACTATTTGATTACAATATCGTAAGTGATAAGTGAGTGGGTTTTGATCATTACAATGATAACCCATCTCCAATTATTTCAAATGTACAATATACAATAGAATTAGAGGTATATGAAAATAAGTTGGATTATTTCGTCAGATCTTACGATCACGCTACCTCAAAACATGTCAAACTTATGCAAGTTTTAACTTGGGCTATTTAATTTCTTTCCCTTTTGCCCTTCTCCAATTTGTTCGTATAAGAGTATAAGTTAGACGGAGACGACCCTTAACACTATTCCTTTTTGTATTTACTGGTTAAAAGTAAAGGACGTACAAAGCCTCGACGACAACGATCCTCCAGAAATGTAACATCCTAAAATCTGTTTAATAAAGTTATTTAAGTATATAAAGTTCTATCAATTAAATGAAATTAGAGTTGGGGTTGGAGTTGTTATAGCAGCTAGGGTGTACACGATTGGACACCCGACCATAGACGAAGGTGAGGGCATTACCATCATATCCTCTCCAAATAGACCGGAGACTCTTCATAGTTAGATGTGATATAATATCTTCCCTAAAAAAGACAAATCAGAGTTAATAGAGAAAGGTATTCGGTTTAAAAAAGCTACGGTTTATTAATAAATATGGTGAATGAGATTGTTGAAGTTTTATGCCATTGAGTGACTATAAGTCAACAAAGTCAAACTCCGAGGTCAAAATTTACAAAACCATAGCTTGCAACTATTTGAATTAAACGGTGAAAGTTGAATGTGGTAATATGACACTTATATTCAACAAACATATTTCCTGCACCATTGAAAGATTGGTTACCCACCATTGGTTACCCAAGTAGTGATTTCATTTTTGGAACAATTAAATTGTGAAATTTCCTAGCCTAGAAATAATAAATTAAGTAACATGGCACAAAATGTTTAATTCTCATATGATTTCATGTATGTGGAAAATATTGGTTTAAAATGCTAAACCTTGACCAAAGATGGTGTTATAAACTTTATATATGTTTCACACATAAAATAATCATCATATTTGAAACGTGTTAGGGATGAAATCGTAGAGACATTACGAATGTAGTCGCTAGATTTGAATTCTTGATGATTTTTTTATGTTCGGTTTTTACTTGTAGGCAGGTCACCTGCACGTCTATTCGCATAGCGCATACTTGAATTGGTTTTGTCTATTCTTTCCGACTTAAGACATTGGAAAAAACGTTTGTCATGCCCGGATAATAGTGAAGTTCGAAGTCATAATCGGCTAAGACCTCCACCATCTTTGCTGCCGCATAATGAGCTCTTTTTTTGTTCAAATATATGCTTCAAGCTCGTTGTCTGAGTATACGATAAATTTCGTCCCATAAAGGTAACGTGGCAAGATTTTTTGTGCAAACACCACCGCACCTAATTCTAGGTCGTGTGTAGTATAATTTCCTTCATGTTTCATCAGTTGCTGATATGCTTATGCAATTACACTATTCTTTTGCATTAATACTGATGTGTAGGGATGTTTCACTATTTTAAAATGTTTAATTATGTGATTTTATGTCTTTAATATAGTGAAACACAATTACTTTGAGAGTTAATTGATTTTCAGGCTTGCAGAGCGAAAACGAACACATTTCGGGTGTTTTCGGGGATTAAAATGGAAACTGAAAGCTCATGAGGAATGAAACACTTGAAGTATAGAATAAAACCCTAAACCCTAAGAACATAAATTACGTCCTAGGTGTGATCAGGATGCACACAAACTAAGATGTACAACATAAGGAAAAAGTGCTGATTTGGGGGGGGGGAGTAAATTACATCCCTGAGGAAGTAATTACGTCCCTATGCTGACTGTTATGAATTTTTAGGGTTTTGTACCATAATTAAAGGTTAAAAAGGGGGCTGCGAATTAAGCTTTTCTCTAAGTTGTTTTTGGCCTTCCAAGGAGCAATTTTGAGAATAAAGAAGACCCACGAATCCATCTTTTCATGCTATTGATTCCTACGACAATTGATTTCGATTCCAGGATGACCATGCGCGGCTAAATCACTCGTGATCTTCTCTGGGTGTAGGGTTTGTGTTTATGACAAATTTGAACTTTATTTGTTTTTAGATTGGGTTGAAGTTTTGATTGGCATGTTAAGCCATATGATTTCATTTATTGGTTTTTTACCTTAAATGGTTTTTCTTTGTTTTGAATCTTAATCTAATACTCGTCAATTTTTAGTTTCTTTACATCATGAGCATTGTGAGTCTTAGGTTTTGATTAGCAAACTGAAATTGGTAATTTGTAAATAGGTCCGTTTACAACCCGTTCCATCTTTATCACTGAAATCAGTCAAACCAATACAATTATGTATGTGTGATTGTTTGTTAAGAATAACTAGGTTACAACTTTGTTTTACAAACCAGAAACCCGGATTGGATCATTCTTATTATTATTGTTTTTAAAACCAATCAAGTTTGTTACTTTGCAATTTTGCTTTCTAAATCCATCATTAATTCAAAGTTGTTTTCTTAATCAATTAAAATCAGTGAACTAAAGTTACACTTTCCATATATTCCTCATGGAGACGACCTTACACACCCGTATTAGTATAGGTGAGCTATGTCTTAAAATAATTTGTTTTTGAGTAGACTACGACTATCTACATTAAATACACACCCTAATCCATTTATAGATGCATCGAATAAATCACAAAGTCATTGTTCCTCTCAAATAGAGTGAGAATGGGCGCATTACTAAGCTTCTTTTTGAGTACTTCGAATGCTTCTTGCTTGGGTCCCCAACTAAGTTTCACATTTTTCCAGGTGAGAGCAGTAAGCGGTGTTGCAACCTTGGTGAAGTCCTTGATAAATCTTCTATAATACCTAACTCGAGAAACCTACGAATCTTAGTAAGTGATTTAGGAGTTCACATCCCCTTACTTCTTCCACCTTGACCAGGTCTAATTGAAATTGGGCTTCTCGCAACCAAAATTCATATGTCACACCCCAACCTTGACGGCGGAATCGTCGAGATGTGAGGGTTAAGATTGTTTACAGCCACATAACGCTATCTTTAAATAAAAGTATTATTATCATAAGTTTTAAAGTGCAAATTACAAGCATAAGTCTCAAACATGAAATAAACAAAACCTAAGAAAAATAATCCAAGACATTTTATTCATTAACCTAGGTTCAAATCCTAGATGTGAGCAACTTCAAGAGATGACATCAAACTTGAGCATTTCCTGAAACATGTTAAAAATAAAAGGTCAACTATGAAAGTTGGTGAGTTTCCAAGGGTTTAATATACATAAATATATCAAAAGGTTTACAGGTAGCAATTCATGTCAAAGGTTATGAGTTATGCAAGTTTATAGAACACATATAGCTACAATCAAACCTTGACCAAGATTAAGATTATAAGCTTATAACGATTAGCTAAGTGTATTTGGTTCCCATGATGAACAAGTCATACGTCATCAGGAGCCGGCAATACATCGGCTTTAGCACCAAACAGGCTTGTCAGGCCCATAGATCTATGACGTCGCCAGGCTAGCAATAGTTAATGATTGTCAACATATTATGTATCTCATATAAAGCTCACAATAACACAAATAACCATGACAAAATATAAGTATGAATTGCATGTGCGTTACAAGTATAAAATGTTTACAAGTGTAGGTTGATAAGTTTAACATGTTTCATCCCAAAATGGTGTGAAATAATATAAAAAGGGGCAAGGAAACTCACATGATCAATAAGTATATAATTGAAGATTAATAGGAATAATAAACGTCGTTCCAACGTAATCCTTCACAAGTACCTAAATATATATATTTACAAGATTTAACGTCTAATAATAAGGTTAACGAATTAACGAGGACTAGGGTTTCAATTTGGTATTTGGGGTTTGTCAAATAATTATGTTTAACAAAATGGAACCAATTATATTTATTGGAATCAATGAAAAGAAATATGTTACATTTTATATAAAGTTATATATAAAAATATAACATTTATGATAATTTGTAAGATTTACATATATATAGATTAAATAAAGTTTTATAAGCACGATTTAAGTAATAATTTAAAGGCAACGTTTGAAATAATAATTTTTTTGTGGAATAAAGTATTATTTAAAGTCTAGTTTTTATAAAAATAAACTATTTATATCATTAGTTTAGAATATTTAATAAAAGTATAAAAGTGTTTTTTAAGAAATAATTTACAGAAAATAATTAAAGGTCTTTTAAAATAAACAGATTTTATAAAATGACTTTTTATAATTTTTAAAAACTTTTAGAATTAGTTTTGAAGGCCAAAAGCCTTAAAAATAAAAACATGAGGTTCCCCGGATTTGAACCGGGGACCTCCTGTTCAAGAGAGGTGTGTGTTACCAGTGAACCAAGGGTCGTGGCCGTGTTAGATGTTGGTTTAAAAACTTAAAAACACTAAGTGCAGAAAAGCCCCAAATCGTATGAACCCTAATTTGTTCAATCCCAAAATTGAAGCCCAAATCGAATGATTCAACCCGATTAACCTTAGGGCTTTTGATCCCTGGGTGTAATCGAGTCGAATGGTGTATCACACTTACTTGATTAAGATCGGATTGTGGGTTTTAGACTCGGTTTGACTTCGGTTAACTTGCGATGAACAAGGCCTAGATTTCGATTGTTTGAGTGTGTGTATCACGAATTATGGTTCACAGAGAGTTGAAAGGGATCGAAGGGGACATTTGCCCTCTGTTATATATGTTAGATTTATACGTTAAGGTGTCGAACGAGCTTCAAGTTCTGTTCGACTATTTCGGTTACTAAAAACGTGTTTAATCGATGGTTTAACTCCAATTAAACGCTGTATTAAGTTTGTAATTGGTTATTCGAACGTTTCCAATCGTTTAATTTGATTAATCAACACATTGTATACGTTGAACGGTTATGAACCGATTGTGATTTTTGATTTCGGTTCAATTCTCTTTAATGCCGAATGTAATGGTTCGATTGGACTTGGGTTCGAATTCGCGATGATACTACGGTTCGATTGGTACTTTTAACAGGCTTAAAACCGTTTAAAATTGAATGTTCGGTGGTCACCGGAGCTCGGTCGGAGGGTGGCCGGCCGGTGACCGGATAATCGGGGGGAAAAGAAAGAGTTTGGGGTTTTGTTTCAAATTTACACAACAGCCCCCTCAACTTTTAATTGTTTATTAATTTATGCTTAAACTTTTCTTTTAAAGTTTATAAATTGACAAACCAACCCCCTAACCTAATTAATTCAAGTTTTAAACTTCTTTAAGTTTAATAACTTTATAAATTGTTATAATAATAATTATTATTATTATTAATATTATCATTATTGCTACCATTAGTATTATTGTTAACATTATTATTATGATTGCTATTTATTATTATTAATAATAATATTATTATTATTACCATTATCCTAGTTATTATTATTATTATTATTATTATTATTATTATTATTATTATTATTATTATTATTATTATTATTATTATTATTATTATTATTAATTTTATTAATATTATTATTATCATTATTATTATTATTGTTATAATTATTAGTAATATTATTATTAACTATTATTATATTCAATTTATTAAATAAACTATTAACTTTCAAATTAAGGAATTAAAGACAAACTAATAAATAAGCATAAGTAACCCATAAGTTTCATAATTGACAACAATGGTCCTTAGAAGAATAAACGACGTTAACTTTTAATTAACGGAAAATACGAGATGTTACGTCATACTTCAAGAATTTCGCGTACAGTTGCTCTTCTCGTAGTAATTCCAATAACAGTCGAAGGTGTTTCTCATGTTTGGCCTCGGTTCAAGAGTAAACCAATACGTCATCAATAAACATGATCATGAATTCGTCCAAGCACGATTTACATACTCGGTTCATCAAATCTATAAACTACCACTAGTGCATTCGTCAATCCAAATGGCGTTACCAAGAATTCATAATGATCATACCTTGTTCGAAAGGAGGTCTTCGATACATTTTCACACACTCTCGCCTAGTGATAGCCGGAACGCAGGTCAATCTTCAAGAAATAGCTTGATCCTTTAAGTTGATCAAACAGATTGTTGATGCGTGGCAAAGGGTATCAGTTATTCAAAGTCACCTTGTTCAGGTCTCGATAGTCGATGTATATCCGCATCATGCCATCCTTTTTCTTTACAAACAAGACTGGAGCTCCCCAAGGAGACAATTTTGGTCTTATAGAACCCTTCCCTAATAGGTGTTGTAGTTGCACCATTAGCTCGTTCAGCTCAGCGGGTGCCAATGGGTATGGTGCCTTTGCAATGGGAGTAGTGTCTGGTGCCAAATCAATGTGGGATTTGACTTGTCGTTCCGGAGGTACTCCTGGGAAGTCATTAAGAAAAACATCAGGGTATTAGGCAACCACTAGAACATTTCAATCTTTACTTCCTTCTCAACAGTTACTAGGTATAACCAAAAGCGTTCACACCCTTACTGTAAGAGCTTGATTGCTTTGATCATTGATATCATCATTGTTGGCTTGCGCGGTTGATCGCCCATGATTTCTATTCTCTGACCTTTTGACAATTTGATTTCTAACAACTTTCGCTCGCAGTTTATGTGAGCTTTATACTTAGGCAACCATTCCATGCCTTAAACTATATCAAACCCTCCCAATTTCATAGGTAAAAGTTCTAGGGAGAGTTTTTGGTCATCAACCCTTATGTAGCATTCTTTAGATACAGTGCCTACTCTTACTTCTTGACCATTAGCTATTTCAATCATATAAGGGGTTGGTAGTTTACACATCATACCATTCAAGCTTGCAACAAAATCGTTCGACACAAAACTCTTATTTGCACTAAAATTAAACAGAATACTTGCATAAGTATGATTAACATGGAACATACCTATGACCACGTCATTGTTTTCCGAGCTTCCTCTGTGCCCATAAAAATACTCAGGAATTTGTTGCTTGTGTCCAGGCCCCTGCCCTTATTACCTTGAGTCGTTATGGACCCCTTTTGTTGCTTCGACCAATAATCCTTAATGTGGCCCTCCTGTCCATAGCCGGAGTAGGTATTAGGACGTGAACAATCGCGAACAAGGTGCCCTTTCTTCCCGCACTTACTACATCCATGCCCGTATCTTGGGGATAGTGCCCCGGATTAATCGCCCTACTCTCTTGGTCTTAGATCCATCAAACTCTGGTAGTAACTCCACTAACTCTAAGAACCTAAAGGTATATTTTTGGTAATCAATACCCTTCATTTTCAAGTGGAGGTATTTATTCTCTGGTTGTTCCACTTCATGTTGAGGCATATATTTCACTAGAAATTTCCAAATCATTGTCCACCCCATACTTAATACCCTAGATCGTCCCATGGTGGATATTATTATCTTCAACCAAGTATGGGCATCACCCTTGAATGATTGGGAGGCGAACATAACTTGGTCTTTGGATTTACACCCGTTAACGTCCAACATAGTCTCGATTTCTTCAATTCAGCTGAGAGCATCGGTGACGGTCTTCTCACCCTCAACACTTCTGCTTTACATGCCATATAGTTTCGTTATGTACACCCTTTTGACTTTGAGTCCTTGGACTTACTGATTTTGGGTTTATTGACTTCTTCAGAATCATCTAAACCACGACTACTGTTTTCATGTCCAATTTCATAAGATGGACTAAGTGAGGATTCTAAGGATTATTCGACTTTTGACTCCTTCTTGTTGTTATTAGCGAGATTGTCCTCGCCTTGCACCACCTTGGTTACTTTGGCTATGATAGCAGACATGGTTGCGGCTATCCTAATGTTAATAATTTGTTGTAACTCAACCACAAGCTCAACCTTCCTCTATTCTTTAGATATAGGAGGTGGACCATTCCTAACTTCAAAAGAAGGGGTAGGGCCCTTTCTATGGTTAACATGGGTCTTTCCTCTGTTCCTCCTTGATGGACCCTCATTCGTCATTTCAACAACTTTGCTACCTTTATCCTTTGCCATTCTAAAGGAACATCAAATAGATGAATGTCAGATACCATAATTAGTCGTAAATTTTTTATCTACAAAGGCATCCACAATACGATTGCCAACCCTGTTATCATTAAACATCCCATCAGGCACCCAAGGTATACGTAATTAACTATAGCATAGTTATATCATCATAATAAAATCATCATACGAGAGTTACATCTATTACATAATCCAAATGCATCCTAGTTTAAATCATTTACAATACCACCAAAACAAACTACCTTAGGCTCAAATATATAGTCTGACCATCATCATCACATCCTACCTATTAATCCTAACCTACGAAGCCTCTTAATAAACCCGCTTCTTCGTAGCTAATAACTTCTACCCTAACCTCCCATCCCACGCCCTGATCGGTCTAAATCACGCGCCTAGAGTTATCCTCCTTATCCTCAAATCTACCCCACACTGTGACTATCATCCACGTGAACACTAGCTGATAATCAGAACATGTTCGTAGTATGATTATGGCTAGACGATCCCGTACTAAGAGAATTCCGGGCCGGTTCCGGATACGAAAGGTAAGAAGTGTATAGTGCTACCCCACACTGTGACTATCATCCACGTGAACACTAGTTGATAATCAGAACATGTTCGTAGTATGATTATGTATTAATTTTGAAAACTTCAAATATTATAAATTCACATTTTATCTCTTTTAATGATTATAAATGTTATAAAATATTTATTAATCCATTTATAACTTTTAAATTTTATAGAAATTTATTTTAAATCAACATAAATGATTTGAAATCATTTGAAATCCGTATTGCAAATCTTTTAAATAATTAATTATTTAATTAATTATTTTGATCAAGTTATCTAATAAGTAATTATTAAATTAATTAATTAACTTTTTACACTTTAACGTCTAATCAAATAGGATAAAGTAAATATTTTAATTATTCTGTTTTCACATTCAACCATTTACTTTATTTTCTTTTAATCAAGTTATATAACAAAATTAATTATATTATTTATAAACTACTTGTTAATGTAAAGATCATGAATTTGTTGTAGATCGATCTCGTGAGAAAGACGCGGAATGAATCAATCATGGTATAATATTAAAAACTAGAAATGTAAGAAATCAAGTAGAAACAAGCACAAAGTAAATAATTTCCAATAGTATTCCTCTCTGATAACTATTACAACATGAAGTATTTGCACAATATCAGGATCCTAAACACAATGAACCAAACAAACTATTTATACTAAACCAAAATAGTCTCGCACGAGAACTTCTTCTCGCACGGTTCAAATTTCTTGCGCTGGAACTTTGTCTTCAATATCTTGTTTTGATTTCTCGAGCCTCTATGTTCAATCCCTACAATCTCCCCCAAGGCTCGGTGAATCAAATCTTAAAAAATCTACGTCCGTGACTTTGTAATTGCCACAATAAGCATACATCTTGTTGTTTAGGGCCTTCGTAAAATATGGCTTGTTGCTCTCTGTATGAAACTTGTATACTTTACGCTATCTACATGCTTAGCATCTCCCCTCGCTAGGTTCTTGTAGGTAATGACCAATTGTTTGATTTTATATCATTGATAAATTTTGATTCCTATTGATGGAATATGCAGGTTCTCATATGTCAAGTTGGAAGTTTGTGGCAATCCTTCAAGCAGCAGTGAAGGTTAGCTAATATGCGACACATGAAGGTCATATTGTTTTTTAGTTCTCTATGGTTCTTCTTGTTCTCTTAAGTTACCACTTCAATTTATGATATTAGTGATACTACAACATTATTATCTCTTAATTTCTCATTTGCATTAAATTTATGTTACTAATTTGCAGGCTAAAGTTTCGAGGTTTAAATTGACTTTGGCATTTTGCAAGAACCAGATTCAAGAAAACACTAAAGGCCCTAATGATTTTATTTGAAATGTAATGTTGTGTTATTGGCTGAAAACATAGAAGGCCCAACCGATTTAAGGAAAACACATATGTATTTATTTTAGTTTGTTTGTACTACAAAATTGAATAGTATGAAAATTCTTGTTATATATATACTAGCTTTAATAAACCTGTGTATTACACGAGTTGAATAAATAAAATATTATAATAAAAATTTATTAATTATAAAATGATATTTTAAGATAAGATATAAGATAAAATATTATTGAAATTAAGTCTGAGTAAAAACTATTAGTAATAAAAGAACAATATCAACTTTTTAAACTTTTGTTTTTAAACTTTTTTTCCCAAAAAATTAAACATTTTGTTTCATAACAAACCATACTAAAAATATCATATTTAGTATGTTTATAAAAGTATGATGTTTAAAAAAATTATTTCATAAAAAGTTGTTTGTTTAGAAATAATATTAATAAAAAGATCTATTTCTTAATTTATTAAAAAACTATTTTTATTATAAAAAAGTTAATTAATATTATTAGTAAATAAGGTAATTATTTAATAGGAGAGAGAGACGAGAAAATTTTGATGAATATGAATGTGATACTGTCACGTGTTCTCTATAAATACTCTTTTATTATAGTAGAAAATTTTTGAGAGTTGATGTGTGTGCATGACAAGCTATGAAACGTAAATGATAACTCATGAGTGAATAACTATGTACAACCTTAGGGAGCAACGATTACGTACGGATTTCTAAATGTTTCAACCAACACCCTTAATCATACACTTTATTACTCTCAGGGGCGTCTCAACAGCTTAAAAAATAAGCTAGAGCTTTAGGCCGACTCATTCTAATAGGCCACCAAAAAATAAATTTTATTGTATAGTTCATTCTCGATCTAAACCCGAAATAAACTAAATTAAAAAAACAGAATGAATGAAAGAAAGAATGAAACCTAGGTCGCCAAGTCGTAGATCTTCAACACAGGCTATTGGTGAATTCCTGATTGGGGGGTTGGAGTAGGGGGAGTTGAAAGGAAGAGACGAACAAAGCCAAATGGTTAAGATGAACAACTGCGCACCCATGATTCGCTTATGATTTTTCTTGCCCCAAGCAAACCGAGTCACTCAAAACTTTAATTTCTTCACTGGAATCACGAATAAGAAACCCCCCCCCCAACGTTCATTTGCTTCTCTAATTTTATCCGGTGGAGTCACGATTTGCTTCTTTGATTTCAATGCAATTAATAAGCCTTTAAACTTCGATTTCATCTGGACATCTAGTGTAGTAACGGACTCACGATTAAGTACTAGGCTAAACGGGTTCTCTGATTGATTGATTCTCTCCCTAAATAAGATAAATAGCTTAATGTATTGCTAATTGTTTTTCTTTAATTCTTTGTCCTAGGGACAAGTTATTAATTGATAATTGTTCTAAATTTGTTTTAGTTTTGTATATGTTTCTTTTTATTTGATTTGCACATTGCTAATTGTTTATTTGTTTTAGCATTTTACTTGTTATAGTTTATTAGAATATAAAATGATTGAATCAATTAGGATTTGCTTTGAATTAACTGATTTAGGAATCATGAATCAACTAGGGCTTGTGCTTCAAAACATGAAAGTTTTTAAAGATAAAGTTTTAAAAGGCCTCCGATTTCATCTTCGCTTTAGGCCTCTAAAAACGTTGAGACGCCCCTGATTACTCTGCTACTATTTTGACTTAAAAACGAAATAATTTCTTCTATTACCAAAGAGTCCAGTAATTTTACATGATGAATTTCTCCTACTTCTCAGTTATTCACAAAATCGTAATTTTTGACTCATTTCGTATTACATTCAATTACAATATTATGTACACTTGGATTTAAAAAATAAGTTTTTAATGATAAACTTTAATACTGTATTTTTTGTCCTGCAACCTACTTTCACTTTGTTTGTTTTTTAATCATGTATATTAGTTTATACATTATTGATAAATCATCAAGTTACCTTGCTCAATAGGACATCATCAGTATTAGAAGTAACTTTTTAAAAAATCTTGACATATCATGTCGTGATTCATTTATAAAGACAACAAATGTATAGTAATCCACTAGAAACTTACTCTATTGAGTTTATTGTGGTTGAGTAGGAGGTATTGTTCAACTAATCGAATTTTTATCTTATTCTTTTAATACCTGTCTTATAAAACATATGTGCTATATATCCTTAATTTTTACATTTTTAATTACGAGACACTACAATACAAAGGAATATTCTAAAAAGATAATTTCTTAAGTTTGAGAAGTTATTCACTAAATTTGGTTAATGATCTGTATACAAAAAAAGTTTTAATATATATAAACATTAATATTGTTTATATGTATTTAATTCTTTAATCTAATTTATATATATACACATTTATTTAATCGACCTTCACACGCTTTTATATTATAGACTTATTAGTAGTAACTAATAATCATATTTCTATTTATTTTAAAAAGTAAATTACATGTATGGCTTTTGTAGTTTAGTTAGAATTTTAGATTTGATCCTTAAATTTTTAAAATTTCAGATATACTCTTTAGTGTTATATTTATCTTTCATCAATGGTCCTTATTCTGTTAGTTCGGTTACTAATGTTAAATTTTTTGAAATGATTATTTTACCTACAAAGATCATCAATGTAATTTACTTTTATTTAAATAAAAATATTTATAAAAATATCATTTTTAGAATGTTCAGGTTTTTAAATGTTTCTCTAAAACTTTTGATTGTCTAAAATGTCTCTTTTAAAACTTTTTGATTTTTCAAATGTACTTTTTAAAATCATTATAGTCTTTCTTAAAATCATTCAGTTTTTGAATGTAATTTTTATTTATTTTCTAAATATTGTTTTTAAGACTATTTTTTTATTGAACGTTTTAAAAATATTAAAAATGTCGTTTGATAATGAATTGTTTTTGAAAAAGATGTATAAGAAGTGATTGGTTTTCAAAGATTCTTTAAAAAATAATGGTTTAAAAAAATTTAGAAAACAAAATAGTTTTATAAAAAAGTTTAAAATATCAAATGGTTTTAAGAACAACATTTTGAAAACGGACGGTTTAAACACGTTAAAAGCAAACATTTAATAAAATATGTTATTAAAAAATTTAGTCATGTATTTTAACGTATTTTATTATATAATAAACATATTAATAATGAAATATTAAAAATATTAAAAAATAAAAAAAATTTGAAAAACAAGAATATAAAGTTTTCCTAAATCAAAATAATACTATAGTTTAATGGATGGTCGATACGGGTAAAATGTCATTTTTATAAATTTTAACATTATTAATTGTTGACTAACAGAATTTGGAATCATAGATGAAAAAGAATGAAATATTAGAGATCATATTCATAATTTTTAAACTTTAAGAACCAACCCTAAAATTTTAGCAAAACATAAGAACCATCCGTGTAATTAATCTATTTTAAATATAACTTTTCCAACCCGTGTAACACACGGGTGGTTAGGCTAGTACATTCATATTGCACAACATTTGTCGTACTGTGGTTCCAACGGAAAATCCACTCCTGTTAAGTTTACTTTGTTCTGTTGGAAAATTATTCACATAATAATGGCCTTAGAACCATTCATTAATAATAATTAATTATGCCAATGTGATATAAATAGTCCTTAACATTTATTTGATGGATGTAAATGTAAATATTGATAAGTAAAGGGAACATTATGATTTCCTTTAGATACTGGTATATAGAAGAAATACAGGGAATTAGAAATCATCGATTCATATGATTTTCCTGAAGAACACCATCAAAAATCATCTCTATCATCTCTCCATCAAATTACAGTATCATAACGGAATTGTATGGCATCATCTTCAACACCAACGACAATTATTCCCACAAGTAAGTGTTTCATTCTTTTCTCTTTAAATGATTACATAGTTGGATTGATATTAGGGTTCTATAATATTGATTTATAATCTTGAATTAATCAACATCTGGTATCAGAGCCATGTTGAGTATATCAATTCAATCATAAAAAACAAAAAACGATGGATCTTGATGACGTGATTCTCAACAAAAAACCAATTTTGATGATACAAATATCACGGTTACCAAAGGTTCTTCTTTGAATCGTTTTTACGTTTTGGACGACACGGAATTGAAATTGATTTGTTTCAAATAAACAAAATTTAACAACCTTTATGAATCGTTTTTACGTTTTGGACGACACGGAATTTGGTATTATTGTTTAAAGAAAATCACTGATTACAATCTATACTTATTAATAAAACAATATTTTTAGTGTCACGTGTCATTTTTTTAGGCTTCAATTTATTTGATTTCCCGCCTAAAAATGTATCTATCCTTATTCTTAGTCATAGTTCATTTAAATAAAATCAACTATTACTATAATTACAAAGGGAGTTTTTTCCCTTAAATAGTGTATATAAAAAATTTATTTACCAAAATAAATGTTTAAGTAAGTGTTTCTTTTTCTCACTATAATGTTATTAATGAAATTTATTTCACTCTAAAATAATATTATTAAAACATGTTCAAGTACTAAGGTTAATAAAATTGTAAAACCAGTTGGTTCATATGTCGTAATTAAAAACATAAAGTTTTTCAAAAATTTATTTTTGTTTTTTTAATTCACTCATACTTAAGTTTAAATCGTCTTTTCATATAGAAAAGTTGATTTTTTCCACTATAATTTTGTTTTAATTTCGCACCAAAGTTGGCATATTTGTTTTTTTATTTTTAAAAATATGTATTTTTGAAAATGTTTTTGAGTAGCTTAAAAGATGTAATAAGAAAAACTATTTTTAATAAAAAAATGCATTCTTTAAAATGTTCTATATAAATATCATGATAAAACAAAAAAAAAGGTTAATGGTTTATTTTTTTTAGTTTATGAACTATAAATGTAATCCTCAATTACCAGGGGCATGTATGTTGCTAATAGACTTCCAACAACAATTTGGGGAGAAACGATTCACACCATCTCGTGAGCTACTCGAGACTGACTCGCTAAAAACTCTAACTAAGCTGATCTTAAATAAACTCGAACTCATTTTATTACTCATTAAATGGTTTGAGTCCGAGCTTCATATGTCGAGATCGAGCCGTCTCGCAAGACGAAACTATATATATAAATTTATGTTTAAAACAATTATATAATATATATTGTTATTTTGAAAAAGGTACATAAACCTTTAATTTCTAAAAAGGATTTTTTATATATAAGAACACGTATTCTGTAAAGAGACGTTAAAAAATGATGAAATAATATTAATATTTTTGTATGAGAAAACGTTATTGAAAAGGTTTTAAGAAAACTTCATAAAAAGAACTATAAAACATTTTTTAAAATATGATAGATGCTAAATTGGTTTTTATTTTATTGAAACTTTATCATTTTAACTTTACTTAAATAACATTATTAAAAACAGAAATACTTTTATCTAGTCATATTATAAATAAAAAAATTAACTTTCCACTAAAAACACATTTTGATAAATATTTTTAAAAACTCTCATTTTGTTAAATTATTTTTCTACCAACCCTACATTGAAGAAAACTCATTACAAAGGGCATTTGTGATGGTTTTAAAAATAAAACCCTGAAGTTGGGCAATGCAAGGAGGCCCCCAGAAACAACTGGTGGGACTAAGCTTTCTTCGGCGGAAGGGGGATTCTGACTAAGACTAGCACCGGATTCTCCACATCCGCGCCACTGGCGCTTGCTTTTCGTGCGTGGGCAGGGTCCCTTCGGAAGACGAAGCCAATCCAGATTCCAGAAACACACAAGCTAATCTATCTTTTACCTCTCCTCCCTGTCTCCATTCTGATTGTTTCGCTTCTTCCTTCGCGCAAGCCTTTGGTTCGCCCCTTGTTGTGTTGCATTTTCTGCTCCTCCGCTTCAGTCTGCCTTCTTCGAATAGCCGGGGTCCGATGTTTATTTCCGATTTCAGTGTCATTCAGGAGCGGGAAACTCAATAGCATTCAAAACCATCAGGATTAGACTACATCAGGACCCTTTCGACGTTGCACAAAAGCCATTACTTTACATTCAGCTAGCACACAATTTGTATCGATTAAACAAATTGTTGGAATTTCCAATGTAATACCATCTTGAAGGGTCGTGTATTCAGCAAGAAGTGTACTACGAAAGAGGAGTTCTTTGACTTGACTCGCGGTTGATCTTTAGATTGTAAGTTATAGTTGGTTGTTTTTTTCAACCAAGAACAAGTTGACTCTATCCCTAAAAAACATGTAATATAATGAGTTTTTACAGGTTGTATTACACTAAAATTGTGAATTGAAACATGTTGGATTCTTGCTTATTGAAACAAGCAATTAAAGGTTTCATAATTCACTTGTACTATACGAATGAGATGAAACCCCATACGCTTCTTGTATTCCGAAACGATTTTAGATATTTCATCAAATCAAGGGTCTCAAATAATCAATTCAGGGTTTCGATTTCCCCAAATCATAGTATCGATTTTCAAATGGAAAGATGAACCTTTTCATATCCTTTTCAATTTACACTCATATCATGGTTTTGATTTACCCAACTCACGTTATGTTTCAAGTTCAACCCGTCGATCCTTTTACGCCTTCATATCTATTTTATATCATTCACACCCCAAGTTTTAAATCACAACAGATATTCTACAAAGTCTCAATTCAATGCTCATATATACAAATCTCGATTACAACAGTAGCAGTGGTCCGTACGATTCAAGGATTTTGATTTTGATTTCAAGATAAACTTTAGTATTTTGGTGTTATTGATAGCAATTTAACTGATTTCTATTTTGTTTAAGAAAGCATAAAACTTTGATTTAGTTTTAATTGATATAAGCATGAGACTAATTTATGTTTTTTTTGTTAACAAAAAGAGAAAATCACATAAATGGTCACTGTGGTTTAATCAAATTACATGTTCGGTCCCCAAACTTTAAAAATTACAAAGATAGTCCAAAACTCTTGAGTTACAAGTACTGATCAATTATAATTATTAATATTAGAGAATAACGGTAAAATTATAATCAGAACATCAAAATTTGTATACAAAGAAGTTTTCGGATGTTTATGGATATTCTCATGTTTAATATAATTTGTTTATTACCTAAAGTTCTTATTTATAAGTTCATTTCTTTTCATATTATACACTATTTAGACTTATAAGTATTAATAAAGAAAAACTACTAATATCAGACATAGATGAGTTTAAAAAATTAAACATAAAAATCGATATACAAAGTCTTAACAATAATATTATGACTTATGAACCTTTTTAATCAAAAACATATTTTAATGATTGAACCCGTGTATTACACGGGTCTTTAGTCTAGTACAAAAATATATCATTTTGTTTCAAACATTCTGATTCATATACTTTATTTACAAATTCCCACAATCATACGAAATGACTACTTTATGAATTCAATCAATAAGTGATATAAATATTCATACATCATAATTGGTTAGTGTAAGTATATACTTCATGATTAGATTTCTTTGGTTATAATTTTGTTATTTCAATGAAAGTTTAAACATGGAAATATATAGACTTCAATGAAAGGTTAGATGATTAACCCAACGGTACCGTTTATCTTGACATTAGAGTTTAACGTTATCATTTCATGAAATTTTGTGTATTGTTATACAATGAACCCAATGGCTAATTGTTTCATGATACACATAATTAAATGTAGGCTTAATATGCATAAATATTACATTTCTACCCAAAGGTGATATGTTGTGTTTATGTGCCTTAGTTTACCCTTTATGCATGTTCATAACAATTGAGTTTTGGTAATAGCCAACGCAAAACCAACATTCAATTAGAACTTTAATTTAGTCTATTATTTTGGTGATATATTAGGCGTAATCTTTAATGTATTAAATCTTGCTTGTTTTATGTGATTACCCTGAATTTTTTAGTTCACTTATGTTCTTCTAAATTTACATGTTATGATTGTATCAATCCAGCGACCACTATGAACCCTAATTATGGGATTGAACCTCTGACTTGCACTAACTTTGCTTCATGGCGAGATGCTGTCAAATTAACTCTTGGAATGATGGATTTAGACTATGCTTTAAGGCATGATCCTCCTGCTACACTTACTGCTGAAAGTACTGCAGACCAAAAACGAGTGTGTGAACAGTAGGAGAGGTCGAACAAAATGTCTCTCATGGTCATAAAGAATTCCATCTCGGTTGCCATTCGCGAAGCTATTCCTGACTCTGAAAACGCAAAAACTTATTTGGACTATGTTGAGGAGCAATTCAAGGGCACCTCCAAGGCACATGCGAGTACTTTGATCCTAAAGATGTTGACCACAAAGTATGATGGTGTGCGCGAGCACATCATGATGATGAGTGACATGACCCATAAGTTGAAGGGCATGAACATGGAAATAAGTGAGGGTCTTTTAGTACACTTTATAATGACCTTTCTTCCTACACAATTTGATGCTTCTAAGATAAACTACAATACTCAAAAGGATAAATGGCAAATGAGTGAACTCATTGCCATGTGTGTACAAGAGGAAGAGCGTTTAAAGGTGGAAAAACCCAGTGTTGCTCATCTCACCACCACAAACACTAAGAAAAGGAAGGGCTACTTTAATAAAGGCGAAAGCTCAAAGGTCCATATAATAAATACAAGTACAACGTCCAACTCAACCACTTCTAAGGGTACTTTTTGTTGCAAATTCTGTCATAAAAAAAGACATACCTAACGAGATTGCCCTAAATTCAAAAAATGGTTAGCAAAGAAAGGTAATCATCTATTTATGATTTATGAGTCTTTTAACATTGATGTTCCAACAAACACATGGTGGATTGATTCTGGTTCCATGATTCATGTTACAAACACCTTACAGGGATTCCTAAATGTTGAAGCCATAGGAACTTTGCAATTAGTTATGCAAGGTGGCCATTGTATTAACTTATATGATACTCTTTATGTACCGAGAATTACTCGAAATCTAGTATCTGTACGAAAGTTAGACAATGATATATATTATGTAACACATGGAAATGGTAAAGTCACTATTAGCTTGAATTCTCATATTATTGGTTATGGTTGTTTGGATGGAAATCTCTATAAATTGAACTTGGATGACCAATTATCAAAATCTTTGTTATCATATAATGTGAATGAAAACATAAATAAACGAAAACGAGACTTGGAAACCTATCTATGTTGTGGCATCAACGCTTAGGCCACATCTCATGGGATCGATTAACAAGGCTCGTGAAGGATGGTATACTTCCAACTCTCGATTTCACTGATTTTGAGACATGTGTAAAATTTCTTCAAGGGAAAATGACAAAAACTAATAAAAAGGGTGCCACAAGGAGTTCTGATTTATTAGAACTCATACACAATGATATTTGTGGATCCTGTAATAATATCTGGACATAAGTCACTTATCACTTTCATAGATGTACTTGTATTTAATTAAAGAGAAAACTAAATCACTTGAATTATTTAAAACCTTTAAACCAAAGTTGAAAATAAACTTGAGCGTAAGATAAAGGTAGAGAGATCAGATAGAGGAGACGAGTATTATGGTAGACATACTAACATTGGTCAGGCTCCCGGTCCTTTCTTTAAATTTTTAAAGGAATACGGGATTTAAACCAATATACCTTGCCAGGTACTCCTCAGCAGAATGGAATTGTTAAGAGAAGAAATAGAACCCTTATGGATATGGTAAGAAGTATGTTAGCTAATGCCAACTTGCCTAAATTTCTATGGACCGAGGCATTAAAAACAACAGTCCATATACTCAATAGGGTTTCTTCTAAGTCTATTCCTAAAATAACTTATGAAATCTGAACGGGAAGGAAACCAAGCATGAGATATATGAAGGTATGGGGTTATCCAGCCGAAGCTAAACTTTACAACCCTCAACAAAGAAAACTTGACATGAAAATCATCAGTTGTTTCTTTATAGGGTATCCTGAACGTTCAAAGGGATTCAGGTTCTATTGTCCAACACATTCTACTCGCATAGTTGAAACTCGTCATGCCGAGTTCCTAGAGAACTCTAATGTTAGTGGGAGCAATGTACATCTAGATTTCATTGTACATAAAGTGCAAGAAGGGGTGGAGAAATCCTTACATCTTCCTTCCATTACACCTCTTGTACATAACATGGCACCACCTAGTGTCTTTTTTGAGGATAATGTTAATCCTAGTGTAGCTTCAAATGAAGGTACATCAAATTTAGGAGAGCAAAATCTTGAAATTGTCATCGAGCCCGAGGAACCTGGTATTCCATTAAGGATATTATCAAGGCCTAGAAGACCTATTAATTATAATGATTATATAACTTACCTTAATGAATTGGACTTGGATTTAGGAAAACAGAATGATCCGACTTCTTACACTGAAGCCATTAGTAGTGACCAATCATCTGAGTAGAATGAAGCTATGATTGATGAGCTTGATTCTATGAGTAAAAATAAAGTTTGGGAACTAGTTGAACTTCCTAAAGGAGTGAAGCCCATAGGATGTAAATGGGTTTATAAAACTAAAATGGATCCAAATGGTAACATCGAACGATATAAAGCACGTTTGGTTGAGAAAGGTTATAACCAAAAGGAGGGAATCGATTACCAGGAGACCTTTTCTCCTGTATCATGAAAGGATTCCTTGAAGATCGTTATGGCCCTAGTATCTTATATTGCTTTGAAGCTACATCAAATGGATGTTAAAACAACTTTCCTTCATGGTGATTTATATGAAGATGTGTTTATGACCTAACCGGAAGGTTTTAAGGCTAAAGGTCAAGAACATCTAGTGTGTAAGTTAGAGAAATCCATATACGGGTTAAAACAAGCATCAAGACAATGGTATTTGAAATTTGATGAAGTTATGAAAAAGCATGGGTTCAAAAAAATCAAGTGTATCAGTGTACATACCTCAAAATGAGTGGGAGCAGTTTTATTATACTTGTCCTAGATGACATTCTTTTGGCAAGTAACAATATTGATTTGTTGCATGAGTCTAAGCGATTACTTTCACGTCATTTTGAAATGAAAGATTTCGGGGAAGCCTCTTATGTGATCGGCATTGAAATCCACTGAGATCGGACTAAAGGGACATTAGGCTTGTCTTAAAAGGCTTATATTGATCATGTGCTTACACGTTATAACATGCAACATTGTTCCCCCTCAATTGCTCCCGTAGCTAAAGGAGATGTTTTTGGTTCATTTCAATGCCCGAAAACAGACATAGAAAAGGAACAAATGAGATTGATACCTTATGCTTCTGTAGTTGGAAGCGTAATGTATGCTTAAGTTTGTACACGTCCTGATATTGCATATATTGTTGGGATGCTATGCCGATACCAATCTAATCCCGACCTGGATCATTGGAAAGCAGCAAAGAAAGTATTGCGATATCTTTAAGGAACAAAAGACTACAAACTAGTTTATAGAAGAACTGATGACCTAAAAGTGACTGGCTATTCTGATTCCAACTTTGCTAAATGCAAAGATGACAAAGGTCAACTTCAGGGTACATCTTTATATTGGTAGGCATGGCTATTTCATGGAGGAGCCATAAGCAACAACTAACGACAACTTCTACAATGATGGCATAATATGTTGCGTTTATAATGCAACATGCCATGGAATGTTATTGAGGAATCTTATTAGTGGACTTAAAGTTGTAAACTCCATATCAAGATTATTGAAGATTTACTGTGATAATATTGTTGCTGTTACAAAATACTTGTTCATACGCGAACGAATAGAGAAGCATACTCTTTGTATCGAGTACATTAGCACTCACAATATGCTTGCGGATCGTATACTACCGAAAGTCTTTCAAGAGCTCGTAACTAAGATGCGTTTTACTAAAGACCTCATACGATAGCATATTGTTCTTATGAATGAAGTATTCTACAATTCCTCGAATGTTTAACTTTCATTGTCAATAATAATGTATGCTTGCACTTATTATTCCATAGACAAATATGTACAATTAATTGTTATATATTATAGTCATTGGACCTAAGTTTTTAAGAAAATTTTGTGTTGATGTTTTAGTATAATCGATGGGGGTCTTCGTGTTGAAAACGAGTCGAATGACTATATCTTTTTGCTAAGACCTTAACATAAAATTTAATGGGTGTTAACTTGGCCAAAACTTACAAATACTCATCATGAATGGTTACTTTGTCAAGTGGGAGAATGTTGGAAAATTATTCACACAATAATGGCCTTAGAACCATTCATTAATAATAATTAATTATGCCAATGTGACATAAATAGTCCCTAACATTTATTTGATGGATGTAAATGTAAATATTGATAAGTAAAGGGGATATTATGATTTTCTTTAGATACTGGTATATAGAAGGGATACAGGGAATTAGAAATCATCGATTATTCATATGATTTTCCTGAAGAACACCATCAAGAATCATCTCTATCATCTCTCCATCAAACTTACAGTATCATAACGGAATCGTATGAGATCATCTTCAACACCAATGACAATTATTCCCACAAATAAGTGTTTCATTCTTTTCTCTTTAAATGATTACATGATTGGATTGATATTAGAGTTCTATAATATTGATTCATAATCTTGAATTAATCAACATGTTCATCTATATTTCTTTCAGGATTTTGTTCTATGTTTTCCTCCTTTAACATTGATGGATTTGATTAAAGTTTTTGTTACCAGATTTCTTTTTACTCTCTTCTATTTTAGATTCGATCCATTTAATTTTCAAAATACGAATCTCCATTTTCTTCATATTGAATTAGTCTTTAGTTTTTAAAATTGAAATTGTCTCAAGTTTATATTTGGAACGAAGTGTTATATGAACACACATTAAATTTATTTTTGTGTATAATAGCTCATTTAACTTTAAACTACTATTAAAGTAGCATACTATTATATGCCCAATTTTCTAGAAACAAAAGGCAATGCAACCATTAGAAAAACTAATATGTTTTTTCTTCCTTTTTTAGAAACAAAGAACAATCCATCAGCGAGAAAACGACTAAAGACCTGCAAATCTAAACATTTACGTCCTTTGCAATTGTGAAAAGTGTTTCTTTGCTTATGCTTATTCAGTACATTTTGTAAAACACACACTCACACGTTTGGATCATAACATTCATGTCTAAATTGTCATGCCCGCCGCATCGCCCGGGTTTCCTAATTGTGTTATCAAATGTTAATTTTTTTAAAAAAAAGTTGTTAAAAAATTAAACATTTTGTTTCAATACAAACCGTTAAAAAAATTCATTTTAAAAAGGTTTCTTATCATAACCCAATTTTAATTATTTTCACTTTATAAAAGTTTTACTTTTTAAAAACTCAAATTTTGTAAAATTTAAAAAGTTTAATGTTTTAATCAAATTTTTATTTATTATAAAACAATTTGCTTCTTTATAAATTGTGTTAATAATTTTTTTTAATTTATTACCAAATGTTTTTAATCTAAAAACAAATTTATCAATACTATTAGTAATTAATTTAATTATTTTATAGGATAGAGAAGCGTTAAAATTTGGTTGATATTAAATGTGATTCTATCACGTGTCCTCCTATGTGCAATGTTATTAAAATAGAGAGATTCATAACAGAGGTATTATTTTAATGAAGGGTTTGAGTATTTTAAAAGATAAACATATAGTAAAAGTTCGCATTATCCTACTTTGAACTAGACTGTTGTTTAAGGACTCAACAAAAGTATACTTTTAAGAGCATTCATAGCCTATTCTTTAAAATTATATGAGTGAGAGTTTTTAAATTATATGGAATGGTTTAAGTGGTTGTGAGTGAAGAAGAGAAAAAATATTACTGTTCATCTGTAAAATTAAGGATTTACTGTTCAACCTTTATATATTTTTAATATTTTTAAAAGTGATTGTGAGTGAAGAAGAGAGAAAAGGTAATGAAAATGTATAAAAATATATTATTTAATTAAAAGGAGAGATAAGAAATAGTTATTTTAGTGTAATTATAAGGATGGAAATACGAAATGAGATGTGAGTGCTATAAGATATGATCATGATGGATGGATGAACATGAATTTTCACATTTTATTCCTTTAATTTTGTTATAATACAGGATATAATATTGTGTTTGTGTTAATCTTAAATTATATGATTCATTTTTATAGGGCATAAATTTAGAAGGGAATATTTTAAGAGATATTTGTTATTGTATAAAAATTGTTTAAAAAACCAATGTCTAATTTTGTTCATAGGTCAACCTTAGCTGAGAATTGTAACAAATACAATGTTTTCAAAAGTTCACATAAACTTATTAAAAAGCCATTGTGACAAGTTACACCTACTCTATCGAGAGTCAATTTAAATATGACTTTGACTTACAAACTTAAAAACTATTAATGATAAGGTTATACCAAAAAAAAATTAATAGTTGGTTTGTTTCTTTATCTCAATAATATATTTATGATGAATCAACTTTTTATGTATTTTGCCTTTTTTAGTAAGATTTATTACTAGCTTTAAATATAACTTTTCATATATGTATAAATGTATATTAGTTTCAATAACTTACGTATTACACGAGTTTAATAAATAAAATATTAAATAAAATAAAATTTATTAATTATCAGATGATATTTTAACATAAGATATATAATTCAAATTAGGTATGAGTAAATACTATAACTACTAAAATAATGATATCAAATGTTTAAACTTTTTTAATTTTATTAAAAAATTAAACATTTTATTTCAAAACAAACCGTTCAAAAAAAATTCATTTAAAAATTCTTATCATAACCCAATTTTAATTATTTTCAGTTTATAAAAGTTTTACTTTTTAAAAACTCAAATTTTGTAAAATTTAAAAAGTTTGATGTTTTAATCAAAATTTTATTTTATAAAAATTTGCTTCTTTATAAATAGTATTAATAAAAAAATTTCTTATTCTTAATTTATTAAAAAATATTTTTAATCTAAAAATAAATTAAATAATATTATTAATAATTAATTTAATTATTTTATAAAATAGAGAAGCGTGAAAATTTTATTGATAGTAAATGTAATTCTGTCACGTGTCCTCCTATCTACAATGTTATTAAAATAGAAAGATGAATAATAGAAGTATTATTTTATTGAAGGGTTTGAGCATTTTAAAAGAAATAGATAGTAAAAGTTTGCATCATCCTACTTTGAACTAGAGCGATGTTCAAGGACTCAACAAAAGTTTACTCTTACGATATGATCATGACGGATGGATAAACATGAATGTTCACATTTTATTCCTTTAATTTTGTTATAATGGTCAATTGTAGTTAATTTTGGACAATTATTAAAGGTTGTTTGGTAGACTTTAATTACAAGGAACAGTTAAGAGGTTACTTTCGAATTGGTAAGAGGTTGAAGTGTTTGGTCACAAAAACACCACCTCTTAATAGTTACATTCATCTCTTAATGGTTAAGAGATAGGAAGATGTTGAACGAAAATGTTTGCATGTTTACACCCCCCCCCCCCCTCTTGCGGCCGGCAGCCCCTGATCGCCGGAAGCCCCCTTGTCGGTTGCCTCCTCTCGACATCTTCTCGTTGGCGCTACGAAGAGTAGTTTTAAATTATGTTTATCAATCAAAGCTTCTCCGCAAGGTGCACTTCTGTCATTCCGTCATTGCACCACCACGTGACATCGCAGGATCCGTTACAATTCCGTCGTGACAAAAATGGAAGTGGAAATGTTGAACTACCAATAATGATAATAGCCATGTCAACTTTAAAATCATCAATTCGAGGCATTTAAATGAACAATAATAAAGAGGGTTTTTTTAATACATTTTAAGAAAATATTTGGTTAATAAATTTTATACAACAACTTATTTTTCAACTGTATAAATTAAATTCTATAGTGTTGTTTGTATTGGATTTTAGTTTGTTTTTATAGATTTTGAAGGTTTAATGTATAATGTTGGATTTATATAATGTCTTGTAATTAGTTTAAAATTTTAATCAAATAGATATATATTTCATTCAGCACAAAATTATTCAAAGGTGTAAAATAGTTATTTTCATAGTTATTCAGATATTCAAGCAAACATCACTTACAGATTCAGTACTGACTGGCTTAAAGTCTAGCTCTTACCTAGTTAGATATCTTAACCATTTAACACTTAACTGGTTCAGATATGTTTAAACAGCCAATTAGCCGGTTCCTTGAGACAAACTTTAATCGGAAAATTCATCCAAAACCATTCGTAGGATCCGAAAAAGATACGAACAAAGAAGAATTAACCTTGTTTTTTCATATTATATTAAGATATATACATGCTTAAAATTTCAATAGTTGCTAAAAGTACCTGATTAGTTTGATACAACAGTGGTATCGTCTTCATCTTCTTTTCTCTTTAATCTGCTTATCGCCATCTAACATGTTCTGTCGGTTTATCTTCCTGTTGCTCTTCACGTCTTCATATTTGTTTGTTCTTCGAATTTGATATTCCTATGTGTCTTTTGTTAACGAATATATTGTTACGATGTTCCATTTGTGTCTTTATGGTATGTGAGTCTCAAACCCAAAATTTTGAAATCTTTATCCATGACACAATTGTTATAGTAATTTAAGATGTGAATTGATGGCTTGGATCTCAATGTTTCATCTTCAAATCCATTGTCTTCTTCTACGACTGTTTAATTTATATACTTTTATATGTTCGTAAAATTGAAATCAGAAGACAGAATTGCATAGTTCATAGTCCTTGTACGTAATCATTTGCAAGTAATCTCAGGTAAGGGTGATTGTTTAATCACCATTAATTTAAAAGGTTTTTACAGATATTTGTTATGTTTGATTATTATTTTGATGTCATTTCTAACATTTGATAACTCAGATTTCTCAATTTTGACATTATCTTTCTCCTATTTGTTTTCTTGTTTAAGGAGCCTTGCAGAATTTATCAGCTGATGGTGGGGGTGATGATTTAATACGAGCCTTGATGGAACTAATTGTTGCTTGAAATGCAGCAGTTACCATTTGCTTTATTTTTAATTGTAATCTAAGATGAGATAAACTTCAAGTGAGATTCTTAATCCTTTGGACTTGGAGTTTAATTATTAACTGTAATTTGTCCAAGAAAGAATAGGAGCAACTACCATTATGGTCAAGGCGGAGCTTTGTTGGGAACCGAGGGGCCCCGGCCCCCTGTTTTTACGCTCCGTAGTGGAAATTTATATGTATTTCAGCCAAAAATTTTATATGTATTGAGTCTCCTCCCCTAATTTAGGTCTCATGATCGACTTTCGGCTCCCCTTACAAATTTTCTCAAGGCTTCGCCACTAATAATGGTCTGTTAATTCTGTAATATGACACTGAGATTTAAAATTATTTATCATAGCAATCAAGTGTTCGATAACTAACAAGAATTTTATATCTTAATCTGAGATGAGATAAAAATTAAGTGAGATTCTACCAGGAGCGTCTCAATGTTTTTAGAGGTTTAAAGCGAAAATTAAAACGGATGCCTTTTAAAACTTTATTTTTAAAAACTTTTTATGTTTTGAAGCACAAGCACTAGTTGATTCATAAATCAGTTTATTTAAAGCAAATCTTAATTGATTCAATGACTTTATATTTTAATATAAACTATAACAAGTAAAAAGCTAAAACAAATAAACAATTAGCAATTTCCAAATCAAATAAATAGAAGCATACATAAAGCTAAAACAAATTTAGAACAATTAGCAATTAAAAAGTTGTCCCTAGAACAAAGAATTGAAGAAAAACAATTAGCAATACATGAAGCAATTTACCTTATTTAGGGAGAGAACCAATCAATTAGAGAACCCGCTTAGCCTAGTACCTAATCGTGAGTTCGTTACTCCACTAGATGTCAGGATGAAATCAAAGTTTAAAGGCTTTTTAATTGCAACAGAATCAAAGAAGCAAATCGTGATTCCACCGAATGAAATTAGAGAAGCAAACGAAGGTTAGGGGGTTCTTATTCGTTACTCCAGTGAAGAAATCGAAGTTCTGCATGGCTGGGTTCGCTTGGGGCAAGCAAAATCATAGGTGAATGATGAAATCGAAGGTTCGCGGTTGTTCATCTTAACCTTCTGGCTTTGTTTGTCTCTTTGTTTCAACTCCCCCCACCCCAATCCCCCAATCAGGAATTGACCAGTAGCCTGTGAGGAAGATCTACGACCTGCCGACCTAGGTTTCCTTCTTTCTTTCATTCATTCTTTTTTTTTTAATTTAGTTTATTTTGGGCTTAGACTAAGAATTATACAATAAAATTTATTTTTTGGTGACCTATTAAAATGGGTGGGCCTAAAGCCCTAACTTATTTTTTAAACTGTTTGGCCGCCCCTGGATTCTACTCACATCTTTTGGATTTGTAACTTCTAAACAGTTGGTTAATGATGACATGACAAACATTATAGTTGCTCAGCTTCTATATGTTGATGTGGTCGATCCTAACAAGGTTTGATCACACCCATGACCTTCCTCTTAGAAATAACCCGTAATATATGGTCTACGGATCATTTAAATAAGTTTCACCAAATGACATAATTAGTCCCTAATAGTATGAGGGGTTTATTTGATGGAAATATCCTATAATTATAATTAGGGTTACCCGTTAGATGTTATAAATAGAGGAATATGGAGATAATCAAAACACACCAATAACCTATTCTCTCAAGATCATCCATCGATCCCTCTAAACATCATAATGAGAATCAATCTCACGATCATGGCTTCATCATCTTCATTAAAAATCTCTATTCTCACAAGTAAGTTTTAATTGTTTTGATATTTAGTTTATATTTGAGATTGAATAAAGATTATTAGGGTTTCATGTTTTCATCCATGTTTGAAGATATAATCAACATGTGGTATCAGAGTGTATGTTGATTATATCAAATTAATTAGATCAAATCGTTTTATGGAAATTAAATTGTAATCGATAAAGGAATGGAGTTGTTATCGATTTCTTTTATTTAAATACCTTCAACTTAGTTTTAATGGATGAAGGATTAAATATATCTTTTGAAAATAGAAACAATTGGTTTCTCAAAGTAATTGATTTTGTGAAAACGAAAAACAAGTTGCGATTCCCTGACGTAAACAAATGGTGATTAAAATATATATTTTTGTTAAAGTGTTATCAAAATATATAAAGTATATATCAACATATATGTTTTTGGAGTTACAAATTAAAACATGATGTTCACTGCAAATTTGAACCTCAATATTTAATCATATTAGTTTATTGGAAATTGTGTTTGTTGATAGTTCCATAAATAAACGATTTATGTAACAATGCATTAGTTGATGCTATTTATTTTTAAATATTTTTCTGCCCATAGATGAATGATTATACGAAAAGAAACAATTTGTATATGATTCAAATCTATTGCATTCTTGTAATTCATAATATAAACTTTGTTATTCTGGAACGAAATATTTAATCAATTTAGTTTGATACTTAAAATATTAAATCAAGATCTTAAAATAATTTTTTATTTTGTTAGTTTTTTTACTGTATTTATTTGATATCGTGAATTAAGTTTTAAAATTGATGGTACATGACATTCTTAAAATACTAAGTTTTTAATACTCATTTAATGAGATTGATTTTATTAACGGAATTTAATTCAGGCATATTAATTATAAGCATTATAGAGTTAAATTGCCCTTATATTCTATTACTAGTTTTAGTAAACCCGTGTATTACACGGGTTGAATAAATAAAATATTAATATAATAAATTTATTAATTATATAATTATATTCTAAGATATTAGATGAGTGAAATAATAAAATAGTGATATCAACTTTTTAAAATTTTGTTTTTAATTTTTTTTACAAAAAATAAACAATTTTGTTCTAAAACAAACCGTATAAAAATGTCATGTTTAAAAATTTTCTTATTACAACTCTCAGTTTTGATTATTTTTTGTTTTTAAAAAATTGACTTTTCAAAATTATCAATATATAGAAATAACCTTAATAAATAGATTTCTTTCTTAATTTATTATACATTAAAAGTACTAAAATAATATATTAGTAATTAAGATAATCATTTAATATGAGAGAGAAACGGAAAAATTTTGATGAGGATGATTGTAGTGCTGACACGTGACACCACATTTACCATTTTATTAGAGTAGAAAGATGTTTCTTGAATAATTTTAATTATGTCATGGATTGAATCCATTAATGGTAACTTTAATAGAAGATTAGGTGATTAATCCCAATGGTAAATCACTTGGTTTAACATTAAAGTTTAACGTTATCATTTATATAACTATATGTAACGTCAAATGATAAACCCAAAGGTTAGTTGTTTGATAATACACATGATGAATATTGGCAAATTAATATAGATATTACACTTCTACCCAAAGGTGATGTGTCGTATTTATGTGCCTTACTATAATTATGTTCATAATACTTGGATGTTAGTCATAGCCTACGCGAAGCCAACAATTAAATAGAACTTTAATTTAATTTGTTCATAACACTTGCACGTTGGTCGTAGCCATCACAAAGCCATCGTGCAAGTAGAACGCCACTTTAATTTGTTCATAACATTTGAATTTTGGTCAAAGCCAACACGAAGCCAATATTCATCTAGAACTTTACTTTGAGCCTATTATTTTGATGTTATAATAGGTTTTATGTTCAACGTATTAATTATGTCTGCTATATTTTTTCTTATCACCATATAATTAGCTCACTTTAACTCTTCTAGTACTTGTATCAATTTAGCATCCACTATCACTCCTAACTTCGGAATTGAAGTTTTAACCGGGGCGAACTTCGTCTCTTGGAGGGACTCTGTTAAACTTACTCTTGGCATGTTAGATCTTGATTATGCCTTGAGACATGACGCTCCTACTGCTCTTACTGCTGAAAGTACTGCAAATCAAAAACAAGAGTATGAAAAGTGGGAGAGCTCTAACAGAATGTCTCTAATAGTAATCAAGAACTTCATCTCTGTTGCAATTAGGGGAGAAATACCTGATTCAGATAATGCCAAACTTATCTGAACTCAGTGGAGGAACAATTTAAAGGAACTTCTAAAGCACATGCGAGCACTCTGATTCTGAAGATGCTTACTACAAAGTATGATGGGTTTAATAATATACGTGAACACATAATGATGATGAACGACATGGCTCATAAACTCAAGAGCTTAGACATGGAGATCAGTGATAGTTTTCTAGTACACTTCATTATGACTTCTCTTCCTTCATGCTTTGATGCTTTTAAGATCAACTATAACACCCAAAAAAAAATGGTCAATGGGTGAATTGATAGCAATGTGCGTGCAGGAGTAAGAACGGCCGAAGCTAGAAAAGCATGATGTTGTTCATGTTACCACCATTAAACCATTAAAGAGGAAGGGACACTTCAAAGGGAAAAGCTCCAAAATCCATAAGGCTGGTACAAGTATAGCTTCCAGCTCAAATGCCTCCTTCGGACAATCTCGCTGCAAATTTTGTCACAATAAGGGACACACCCAACGAGATTGCCCTAGGTTTAAGGAGTGGCTTGCTAAGAAAGGTAACCATCTATTTATGATATTTGAGTCCTTTAATGTTAACGTTCCAATTAACACATGGTGGGTTTGATTCTGGTTTTATGGTTCATGTTACTAACTCCACACAAGGATTCCTTACAATCCAGAAGCTGAAAAGAAACTAAAGGACAATTAAGGTGGAAGATGGTGATGAACATAACATTGAAGCCGTAGGAACCATGAAATTAATAATGAAAACTGGTCATTGTATTAATTTTTTTGATACATTATATGTACCGAGGATTACTCGAAACTTGGTATCTGTACCAAAGTTAGACAATGATGGTTATGAAATTTTGCATGGTTGTGGCAAAGTCACTATTACTTTAAAATCTCATGTCTGTGGTTGTAGTTATCTAGATGGAAATCTCTATAAGTTAGAACTAGATGATCAATTTTCAAAATCATTGTTATCATATAATGTAAATGAAAACATTAACAAACGAAAACGAGATTTGGAAACATCATCCGTGTTGTGGCATCAACGTTTAGGCCACATCTCACGAGATTGCATGTTAAGACTCGTGAAACATGAAATATTACCAAATATTGATTTCTCTGATTTTGAAACATGTGTTAAATACCTAAAAGGTAAAATGGCTAATCGAACTAAAAAGGGTGCCGTCAAGAGTTCTGTTTTACTAGAACTACACACTAATATTAGTGGACCTTATCCTATTGGAATATCAGGACATAAATCATTTATCACTTTTATTGATGATCACTCGCGTTACATGTACTTGTACTTAATCAAAGAAAATCTGAATCACTTGACACGTTTAAAACCTTTAAGACTGAAGTTGAAAATCAACTTGATCGTAAAATAAAGGTAGTGATATCAAATAGAGGTGGTAAATATTATGGTAGACATACTGATATTGGTCAAGCTCCCGGTCCTTTCTTTGACTTTTGTAAAGAACACGGGATTGTAAACCAAGTTACCATGCCGGCTACTCCTCAGCAGAACGGTGTAGCTAAGAGAAAAACTCGTACCCTAATGAACATGGTTAGAAGTATGTTAGCGAACTCGTCTTTACCTGAATTTTTATGGATTGAGGCATTAAAGATAGTTGTTCATATACTAAATAGAGTTCTTTCTAAGTCTGTCCCTAAAACTCTATTTGAAATTTGGACAGGAAAAAAACCTAGCTTAAGGTATATGAAAGTATGGGGTTGTCCAGCCGAAGCAAAGCTTTATAATCGTCAACAAAGAAAACTTAACATGAAGACAGTCAATTGTTTCTTTATAGGATATCCTAATCATTCAAAAGGGTATATATTTTATTGTCCTTCTCATACGACTCGTATCGTGGAAACTCGTCATGCTGTGTTTTGAGAGGATACTAAGGTCAGTGGGAGCAGTGAAAGTCAAGACATTGACTTACAAGAAGTGCAAGAGGAAGGGGGATGGGCTCTCTACACTTACCTCCTATTACACCTTTTGTACTTAACACTAATCCATTACAAAACACTACACCATTATCTCATGTTTCCTCAGAAGTTCATGTTGCTCCAAACATTCCTGTAAACGAAGCACCATCAAATCCACAAGAGCAAGTCCCTCATACGATCAGCTAAGGAGGTCATCACGGTCTAGAAGGCCTACTAATTTTGATGATTATGTAACCTATCTTAATGAAGCTGATCTGGATTTAGGAAAGTGTAACGGTCCAACCTCTTACAATGAAGCCATTAGTAGTGATCAATCGTCTGAATGGAATAAAGCTATGATCGATGAGCTTGATTCCATGTATAAATTGACATTTGGGAGTTGGTTGAATTACTGGGTGTTAAGCCTGTAGGATGTAAATGGGTTTTAAAAACCAAATTAGATCTGAGTGGTAATATTGAACGCCATAAAGCACGATTGGTTGCTAAAGGCTATACTCAAAGGAGGGAATTGATTATCAGGAAACCTTTTCACCTATTTCACGAAAAGATTCCTTAAGGATCGTTATGGCCTTAGTAGCTAATTTTGATTTAGAGTTACATCAAATGGACGTTAAAACTGCTTTCCTTAATGGTGACTTACATGAGGATGTGTTATTGAACCAACCTGAAGGTTTCAAACCTAAAGGTAAAGAACACTTAGTATGTAAGTTAAAGAAATCCATATACAGGTTAAAACAAGCATCACGTCAGTGGTATTTAAAATTTGATGAAGTCATGAAGAAACAAGGTTTCATCAAAAATCAAATGGATCAATACACCTACCCCAAAATGAGTGGGAGCAATTTTGCTATACTTGTCCTTTACGTAGATGACATTCTATTGGCAAGTAATGGTTTAGATTTGTTGCATGAGTCAAAGCGATTACTTTCGCGTAATTTTGACATGAAAGATCTTGGAGAAGCTTCTTATGTAATAGGCATCGAAATACACCAAGGTCGAGCCAATGGGATATTAGGATTGTCTCAAAAGGCGTATATTGAACGTGTCCTTACACGTTATAATATGCAGCATTGCTCTCCCTCAGTTGCTCCACTAGTTAAAGTAGACGTTTTTGTTTCATTACAATGTCCGAAAATAAAGGATGAGAAGGAGCAGATGAAATTGATACCTTATGCTTCAGTAGTGGAAAGTTGAATGTATGCTCAAGTTTGTACTCGTCCTGATATTGCATATATTGCTAGAATGCTAAGCCGATATCAGTCTAATCCTAGCCTAGATCATTGGAAAGCAGCAAAGAGAGTATTGCGATATTTTCAAGGGAAAAAAGAGTATAAGTTGACATATAGAAGAACTGATAACTTAGAAGTGATGGGCTATTCTGATTCTGACTTTGCGAAATACAAGATGATAATAAATCAACATCGGGGTATATCTTTATGTTAGCAGGCGGACCTATTTCATGGAGGAATCATAAGCAACAGTTGATAACAACCTCAATAATGATGGCAGAATACGTTGCTGTTTATAATGCAACTTGCCATGAGAGGCGGTTTTTAAGGAATCTTATTATCGGACTCAAAATTGTTAACTCCATATCACGACCGTTGAAGATTTACTGTGACAACTCAGCTGTCGTCAGTTTCTCGAATAGTAACAGTTCGAGTGGAGCTGGTTTATATCTCGATACAAAATATTTTCGTACGAGAAAGAGTAGATGAAAATAATCTTTGTATTGAGAACATTAGCACAAAAGATATGCTTGCGGATCTGATCACTAAAGGTCTACCACCCAAAACTTTCCAAGAACTCGTAACAAGGATGAGCTTTACAAGAGATCTTATATAATAGCATATCAAGTGTGCATTAATGATTAATGTGAGTTCCTTGAATATTTATTTTGTCTATGACAACTTATATGCGCGTTTAATGATCTATAGACAAATTTATGCAGATAAATACTGTACATTAAGGGTTTATTTAAGTTATTTTGGTTTTATGTTTAATGTTTTATATTAAGACTTTAGTATGACTGTTGGGGTTCTTGGATTAACTTTAATTCGAATGACTGTGACTATTTACTCTAAGTTTTAATATGAAACTTTATGAGTGTTTAACTTGGCCAAACTTATGTATACTCATCACAAATGATCACTCGGCCAAATGGGAGAATGTTAGAAATAACCCGTAATATGTGGTCTATGGATCATTTAAATAAGTTTCACCAAATGACATAATTAGTCCCTAATAGTATGAGGGGTTTATTTAATGGAAATATTTCATAATTATAATTAGGGTTTCCCCTTAGATGTTATAATAGAAGAGTAGGGAGATAACCAAAACACACCAATAACATATTCTCTTAAGATCATCCATCGATCCCTCTAAACATCATAACGGGAACGAATCTCATGATCATGGCTTCATCATCTTCATCAAAGATCTCTATTCCCACAAGTAAGTTTTAATTGTTTTGATTTTTAATTTCTATTGGAGATTGAATAAACATGATTAGGGTTTCATGTTTTCATCTATGTTTCAAGAGATAATCAACACTTCCTAATTAATGATTTTAAGTGTTTTAGTTAAACAAAATGTTATCTTTTTAAGTACTAAAGTTAGTTAGATATTTGGTGGCGGTAAGGATATCTTTGTTAAACATATGTTAGAAGTTTCCTTTTTGATATTGTTGACAAGATATCTTCTGAAATTAAGTCAAATAAGTTCTTGAGTTTGCTGTTTAAATTTTGTGAATTAACACACACTCAGTTCAAACCTTCAGCACACTAACACTTGATAAGTAGAGGCAAACACTTCCGTGTTTTATTAAATTGTTGTAAATATATGGTCCTAAACAGTTTTTATTTGCAAATTATTAGAAATGCAGCACTGGCACACACCTTGCACTTCAAACTCATACATATTGCATTGTATGCTCATTGCAGGAAAACGCTTAGGGTACAATTTATATGATATGGATTTTTAAATGTTTGTTTATTATTGTTTCATATTGTAGCTAAATTAGTTACTCATTTCTCATTAGCAGCCTATTTCTTTCACGTGATTTTGTTACACTTAGATGAGTTTTGATGGTTAATTATCATTTCTATTCATTTGGGCCCCTTGGTTCTTGGATGCCACTAGATTTAGAGTGTATTAAAGTAGAAGAGAGAAATTGACAAATGAAGATAAAGATAAGAATAAGAGGCTTAAAATAATTGTGTAATAAAGTGTGAAGAGAAAAGTAAATTAATACATGCAAATTATTTTTAAATTCTGATACTATTTTTGTTATGTTAGTGTTTATAAAATTGATATGATCTTATTGATATACATGAAACCAAAAAATAAGCATCTCAAAATTAATGGGGATCATATGGAATCCACTGTCACGTGTCATAGAGGGTGGTGCACAGCATCAGAAATTAACCTCTTCAAATCTTCAAATTTATATATGTTTCTATACACTCTAATTCAAGATTTACTTACTCAACTTTATATAAAAAGTTATTTATTCAGATACTTGTTTTACATGATAAAAGTGAAATAAGTAATAAACAAATTAGGAAAAAATCAAATCTAATGTTCAACTAAATAAAAATATATTAGGTTTTCGTTGGAATGAAAAATTAATTTTTGTCACATACATCAGCATAATATTTAGATTTCCATGTGAAGCATCTTCTTTTCATGAGAGAACTTGGAATTAGAGGATATTTAATCACTCAAATTAGAGGAGTCACAAATAGTAGTTTATATCAGCTTCGTCAAGTTATATGATTAGCCAAACGACTGCCACTAAAATATTTAATAACTCAAAATTAGCCCTGAAACATTTGATGCTTAAACAAATTCTGATAATTTGGTTGATGTGTAAGAAACTAGCCTTTATGGATCACAATATCAATTGAAAAACAAGAACTCAAATTATACGAGAAATACAAGGATGCAAGAACTTCAAGATGATGGATAAAGATCTCATTGCGCGAAAACTTGATGTTCTTGCGCGATAACATCTGGATAGTATATATAGATGTTTTTTCTTTGTATTTTCATTATGCGTGTTCATTTGTAAATGTGTCTGAGAGTGAGAGAACATAGAGATGTGTGATAGGTCACCCGAGGAGAGCTCATCTCGGATGTATCGAGCTTAAACGATGTAAACTCCTTTGGTATTGTAATCATTTGATTAATAATATTCGATTGAGTTTGTTTAATGTTCGTTGATATAATGCACGCACACATCCGTCTTAATTTGATTATCAAGTGTAACAATATGTGGAATCAATCGTGATGAGGACTTTACATGATAATTTGACTTTGTTTTCTAGATGCCCAAACCCCCCATCCCACACACACCCCACAACATAATCTTAGTCAAAACCATGTTTTCTTGCATTTACGTTCACACGACTATAGTTTTTTGTTTGATACATATGTACGCCTAAACATATTAATTGTAATTGTAATTGGAATGAAGTGAACAAATTTAATTAATGTTTTATTTTGATTTTCGATGTAGCAGGTTGGAGAGATGTTTAACGTAAAAGAAGATATTGAGATACAAGATCTACATGTTAAAAATCCAAATACATCAGTTATACCATTTGAATTTCTTTGGTCTAATTTTCAAAATTTACAATAAAGGTTTGCCTTGCGTTCTATTTTTTGTTATGATATGTTAGTACATTGATGTTAGACATTATAGCATAATTTTATGGTTGCTACCATATTGAAAAAGTTCATAGTATGTGTTAAATGTATTACACAAGTATTTTTTTCCTAATATATATTTTAATTCCTAACGGCATGTTATTATTTTAATCAATTGTGTAACTCACGGGATACTAAGCTATTATATAAAATATATACATGATTAGAATTTCAATAGTTGTTAATAGTATTTTATTATTTTCAAGTCATATTTTTGTAATATAATAGGAAATCAATTATAAGTGACCCTTACAATGTTAAAGAGGATGGTATTTTGTGTTTTACTTAAAATATACAAACATAACAAGTGGAATACATACGTATAAAAGTTCTGTACAAACACATACAAGTTTGATACCATCATATCAGGATGTATACAAGTGTTTATATGAGATCATAGACTTTCCAAAAAGAATCAAAATCTACAATGGCATCCACATGGAGCAACAAATAAGAAGTTTGTCAAATCATGTGGTATGAACGATGGCATCCACATAGAGCAACATACAAGGACCTTATTTGTAAATGAATATGGAATTGTCAGATGAAGTGCTTCAAAACCTGGCTAGTTATAAATGTAGCGAAGCGGGTGTGCCATGCTTTAAGCATGTACAAAAAAAATTTTAAATTGACAAACCAATAAGGATATCTTTGATTAATGAATCCCAACGATTGATGCATGAAAACTGTTTCTTGTAAACTATCATTTAGAAAAACATTCTTGACATCCAATTGTTGGATGGGCCACGAACGGCAACCACTAATAATAAAGTACATAGTAGTCGTCGGCTTGGTAACTGGACTAAAAGTGTCATCCCAATCAATTCCATTGTTTTTGATTTTCCATTAATGACTAACCACGCATTATATCATTCCAAGGACCCATCGGATTTAAATTTGTGGTGGAAAAGCCATATACATCGAATGATGGGTATATTGATCGAGCGTGGAACCAAATCCCATGTCTCCATTTCTTGTAATGCATTAGTTTCGGTTTGTATGGCATGTAATTGATTACGGTCGACAAAGGCTTTAGGACCGGACCTACCTAGGAGTGAGAGTGTGGTGGCGTAATGGTTAATTTTTTGAAAGAGTTTGGTACTTGAATTCAAATTGGGTGGTTATGGAGTGTGAGGTTTGGTTTGGTTGGCTAGATGGTGGGTGTGTGGTTGAGGAAGCATTGGATGGGTTGGTGTTGGGTTGTTTTAATACCCCTCCCCTCTAATTTTTTTAAAATAAAGAAAAATTAAAATTTGGTAAACCAAGAACCAATGTGGCCCACATCGAGATTATGACGTGGGGCGCATCAAGAATTTAAGTAAGCTTTAGTTGGTTGACATGAGGATGATGATGAAGAATCAAAAATTGACACGCACTGGATGAGTAAAGGTCAGTCTGGACATGGCTACGATGCGGGGTGATGTGTTGGCGACACGTGTCACCCATGCATATGTTAACGATGCGGCCCGCATCGACATTGTGATGTGGGGTGCATTGACCCTATACTACCCCTATGTAAAGAACACTAGTGTAGGGATTGAACCTAGAGGCTCGGAAATAAAATCAAGATAAAGATCAAGTTCAGGTCAAGCGAAAAGATCAACAAGCCGCGCGACAACTACTTGTCGCGTGAGAATTAGCTTATCACGTGAGAAGTTGTATTCACGCGCGAACTCTTTGTTTAGTATAAATAGTTAGTTTGTTTTGTAATTGTTAAGCTTTTGATCATTTTACTAAATTGTATACTTACTGTAATTTGTTCAATTCAGAGAGCAATATAGAAGTGAAGTTTATTTACTATGAGTTTATTCGTTTGATTCTTCTTCTTCTTAATCCGTGATTGTTTACATTCCGCATTCACAATCACAAGATCAATCTTCATATTGTAATGATCCTTTCATTAGGGTAAACTCATTTTTACATCCAAAATATGAATCTCTTTTTAAATCCCTCACAACCTAATCCCTCTCCACATTTTAGATCAATCTTAAGTTATTCCCGCGCTGCCACACGAAGAACCGAACCCGAAAATGAAGAACTTAAGCTAGGAAACGAGAAACCAGAGCCTTAAGTCGAAGTGGTGCTTGATTAGGAACTTCCTTCTTGATTCCAGGATTTATCTACCTCAACCACACTTAGCAAGATGAATACATTTAACATTTTACAAACAAAACATGTATTATCTTGACTTATGAAAGCAACATAAATGAAACGATGAATATTTAAATCATCATCAGCATTAATAAGAAATATTTAGACCAACGTATATGTATAGTATGGCTAGATATGTATATCAGGGATAGGTGAATATCATGTATCGAAGCTGGTTTGGATTTTGTTAGAAACAATGACTCGAATTGAAACAAAAGTTTCTAACCAGAAAATTAGACCAATATATATGAAAGGTAAACTCCACAGCTAAGTCAATTGCTAAATGTGTAGATTGCTTATTAAGTTTTGATTTAGATTCAGAATATTATTTCATGCCTTAAAATGATTAGAAATAATGACTCGAATTGCTAAATGTTCACCAGTTTTTGTTGATATTATATTATCAAAACCTTTTACAGGTAAGCATGCATATAACTATGTTAGTAAGGGTTAGTGCCTAAAAGATTATGACTCCCTAGGCCTAAATAACCTGGAAAACTTAATACATTAGCCAAGTGGATTGTTGAAAAGATAATAACACTCTAGGTGCTTATTTCATTATTGCAATATTAATTTTGAATATTTGCTCATTAAAACAAAAATGTTGCTTGTAAATATAAAAGGGTTTTTAAACCGCTTTTTGAAATATATTAAACGTAGGAGTTTTAAATGTAACTATAATTGTTATACGTTTTATGATAAATATGTTTTTAATATTAACTACTCCCTGCGTAAATAATATTGAAATCACAAAACAAATTAAATGAAACTGATCGGTCACATATCCCGGGTGTGCTGAAACCAAAGTGTGACAGTTATTGACGCCGAGGGTTGGTGAAACGAATGGGCGTGGCGGAACATAGTTGTGTCAAAAATGACATAACCATGGCGGTGGCTAGTAGGGGACTAAGGTGGTCATTGGAGGTGTAGGTGGATAGGTTTTATTGGGTGGGACCTGGAAGTAGGTGTTTGGTGGTGTAGTGTCATCAAGAAAGTGATAGTGAGATAAGTACATAAGGTATTATAGGGAAATTGGGTTTCACCAAAAACCACATGACGAGAAATGCTAACATTTCCGGTGAAGGGTCTCGACACCAATATCGTCTATATTCAAAATGAGTATGAAGTTTGTGAGGTTGGTTAGCCTAGGGATCATATATCATAAGTCATCATATATTGGGTGGCTGGCGGAGAAAAAGGGTGAATCTAAGATGTAATAATTAAGATGTTTTGAAGGTAGGTAGCCGTGTGAAGTGCTTCCACTCAAAAGGTGTGTGGAAGAACGGTGTGTATGAAAAATGATTAGATAATATCGTTACGGAGACGCATCACCCATTTAGCTCTACCTTTTTGGGAAGATGTTTGTGCGCACGAAAAAGGAATAGTAGGCCTTGATTGTGAGTAAAGCTTTTAAATTCATTGTTATCAAATTCACCTCTCAAGTCACATTGAAAAGTATAAATGTTTTGATTGTATTGGTTGTTAATAAAATTTTGGAATTTAACAAAGTTATTGAAAGTTTCTAACTTATATTTGAGAGGGTAAACCCAATCACAATGTGAGCAATTATCTATTAAAACTATAGGGTATTTGTAACCAGACTCTCTTGTCACCGGTGATGTCCATATGTCATAATAAAATAACATCAAAAGTTACGGAAGTAAAAGAATTCGAATGATATCAAAGGTACATGTTTAATATTTGAAAGTTGACAAGATTTGGCAATATATTTATCTTTATTTCAAGAAAAATTAAGATGGTAACAAAATCTAAAACTTCAGCATAAGGATGTTCAAGTTCGTTACGCCATTGTGATGAATAAAAAACAAGAAAGCAAGCTAGGGAAGTTGAGGAGGAATGAACGAGTAAAGATCCTAAAATTCTTCCAAAAGAAAGCAACCGAGAATTAGTTTGAATATATGTTTTTAGAGATTTCTTTCTTGAGAAATGTTAATATAAACAAGTATATATAATTGAAATATACATGGTTATATGTTCGGAACCATACTCTATTACCTTGTTTATCCTTTCCGATTATATGATTTTCTCAAATATAAAAGTTTTTTAAGCAAGTTATATCAACCGATAGATATTATGATATATAAGAAAGGTTATTATTTAGTGCATGTTAATCACAGGGGCGTCTCTACAGTATAAACAACTAAAGCAACCGCTTTAGGCCTTCAAATTTTAAGTGCCCCCAAATTTCAAAATAAAAACATACATTTTTAGAGATAAACGAAAAGGATAATAAAATTATCAAAGGATAACAACATTATTGAAGGTTTATTGAGGTCAAATTATAAAATTTGGTTCATGGAGGTTGACTTACGAAATTTCACCAAAAGTTCATTGAGTGTTTCATGTTGACGGCTTTTTTAAGTTCATCAATTCTAAATTTTGTTTTGCAATTAATTATCTGATCTACTAACTATTATTATCTGATCTTGATTCATGCTCAATTGCTTTAATCCCTAAACCCTAAACCCTAACGCAATCCACAGAAATTCCACGAATCCCTTGGTGGATAAGTCTGACGACTCAGCAGTAGTGCGGAATTTTCTTTCTCGTCTGCTGGATCTGATCTATAGTTAGGGGGCAATACATACCAAAAGGTTCGAAGAAGGATAATGAGTGAAGATCTGCCCCAGCCAAGTCGTCGACCGCTGCGGTACCTGAACTGAATGCTCTGATTTTTATTTATTTAATATGAATATTTTTTCCTATCTTTTTTATATTACTCCTTAAGTCCCATAGGTTTGATCCCTTAGAATTGGACTCTTGTTCTTTTGCTTATGTAATCTATTATTGTCTGTTTTGATTTTAATCTACATTTGCAATTAAATTTTCTTTTTACTTTAATCAATTGTTACTTGGTTATCATTTAATATGCTCTTTTTTAGTTGATGATGTTTAAGTTAATTAAGTTGTTTTCTGCCCTGAGTTATTTTTTGTCACACTATAAACAAATTTGTTTATGTTGTCGGTTTGAGGCAAATGTCTTTAGAAATACATATAGGTGAGGGCCTCAAAATTTTGTTTTGCTTTAGGCCTTCAGAAATGTTGAGCCAACCCTGGTTAATCAAGTCCATCCATGGCAAGTCGGGAGTGTATGGAAGAACAATACATAATCCTAAAAGTTTTTCTAATAAAATCACAATCACATCCACATAAAACTATGCTTAAACTTAACATGATAAATAAGAAACAATGTCATCCAAGTACAGAAACAAATAAGGACCTTGTTTGTAATTGAACAATGAATTGTCACATGCAGTGCTTCAAAACCCATGGGTAGCACTAAATGTAGCGAAATGGGTGTACCATGCTTGATGGGCTTGTTTAAGTCCATGTAAAGACAAATGAAGTGATGATACCTTTGATTAAAGGGCCCGGATGATTACTCATGCATGCAAACTATTTCTTGTAAACTGTCATGTAGAAAAGTTTTCTTCATATTCATTGATGGATGGGCTAAAAATGGGCGACAACAAACAAAAAATACTTAATTGGCTGCTTATATCAATTCATGGACCCATCAAATTTAAAGTGCTCAAACAATAAATCCTCATGGTTTATGATTTTCCATTAACAACTAACCATGCTTATATCATTTCATGGACCCATAAAATTTAAGTTTATGGTGGAAAAGCCACATGCACCGAATAAAGGGTAGATCGACTAGGAGTGGAACCAAATCTCAAGTCTATAACATATTAAATTTTATGTGTATGGAATGTAATCAATTAGGGACGAAAAGGCTTATGAGTAGGCACAAGTCATAGTATGGTGGCGTAAAGGTTAATTATTTCTAAAGGGTTTGGTAACTCGGATTTTGATTGGGTGGTCATGGGGTGTTGGGTATAGATTGGTTGGTTGAATGGAGGATGCGTGGTAGAGGAAATGTTGGATGGGTTGGTGTTTGGTTGTTGGTGTCAAGAGTAGGCGAACCAAATAGGTGTCATGGAAGGTGGTTGTGTCAAAAACGGCACAAGTCTGGTGAGGGTAGAGGACAAGAGGTGTTGGAGGTGTAGGTGGTTAGGTTTTATGGGGTGGGCGGGCTAGAAGTAGGTTGCGGGTGGTGTACATCAGTAAAGTGATAGTGAGATAGGTTACATGGGGTGTTTGGGTTTCGTCAAAAACCACATGATGAGAGATGATAGCATTTCCGATGGAATGATCTAGACATCTATATTTCATATGGTCTTGGAGATAATCAAGGAAATACACCGAATGAAATGAGTATAAAGTTTGTGAGGTTGATTTACCAAGGTGTTTTGGGTAACACATACACTCGAACACTTGTACGTGATCATATGGCAGGTGGGGAGAAAAAGGGTGAATGTGGGGATGTAAAATTAAGAAGAGATGTTGTGAAGGTAGGTAGACGCGTGAAATGCTTCCACCCAAGAGGTGGGTGGAATATTGGTGGGTATGAGAAGTGAGTGGATAATATCGTTAACAACGCACATTATCTGTTTGGCTCTACCCTTTTGGGAAGACGTTTGTGGGAACGAAAACAGAATAGTACATCTTAATTGTGAGTGCAGCTCTTGAATTCATTATTAACAAATTCACCTCCCAAGTCACATTGAAAATTTTAATGTTTTGATTGAATTGTGTTTTAATAAATGTACTGCTAGAATTTAACAAAGTTAGTGAAGGTTTCCGACTTATATGTGAGAGGGTAAAACCAATATAATGTTAGAAATTATCTATTAAACTATATATTGTTTGTATCCGGACTTACTTGTGACCATTGATGTACACATGTCATAATATATAATGTTAAATAGTACAAAAGTAAAGTAATTCGAATCTTAATAAGGTAAACACTTACTTTTAAAAGTTGACAAGAATTGTAAATATTCTTGTCTTAATTACAAAAAGTTGAGACGGTGACAATATTTTGAGCACCAGGATGTCCAAGTCGGTTATGTCATTGTGATGAAGGATAGACGAGAAAGCAAGGTTGAGAGTAAAGTTGTGATCAAAGGAGTTAACATGTAAAGATCCTGGTTTTCTTTCTTGAGAAAGCAACCAAGAATTAGTATGAGTATATGTTTTTAGAGATTTCTTCCTTGAGAAAGGTTAAATTAAAAGAGTACACATATTCGAAATACTTTTCAAAAAAATATATATTTGAAACAGTACATGCATGTATGTTTGTTTGGAACCAGACTATTATCTTATTAGATCCATTCCTGTTATATGATTTGCTCAAAATAGATTAGTTTTTTTAAGCGAGTTGTTTTAACCAAGAGTTGTAATGATATATAAGAAAGTTTTTTTTTGCATAATCTGCGGTAAGGTGGGACTGCATGGAAGAACAAAATATTCCTAATATCACAAGCATATCCACATGAAAATATACTTAAACTAAAACATGATAGACAAACAACAAGAGTTTGTGTTCGTGATACACTTATTACTTAGGAATTTTGAAATACACTTCAATTCTTTTATTATTTATAAGGACAAGAAATCTTATATATCACATTTTTCTAGTCAAAGTCACGGTTATCGACACGACAGCTTGATTCTCCTTTTTATCTGTGATAATTTTCCCATACCTCATGAAAACATCATCTAGTATTTCTTCACCAAAGTGATTAGCAACCAACGACTCGATCCCAGCTCTAATGGCCGTTGCCACACCATGTCCAACACCATCATGGTCTATTTCTTTGAGTTTTGATGCGTCATGATCATTTTTCTTTTTCTTCCAAGCATCCCAGTTTACATCAAAGATTTCTAAGTGATCAAGTGTGAAGGAACCTTCCATCTTCACCAAGTTCATGATTTCGGTAGGAGATGGTGTATATTGCGGAAGATTGAACGAATCAAATTTCTCTTCTTCTACAAGCCCCTATTTTATTCAAGTTCAATGCTTCAAGTCAGGACTTTTGGTCTCTTAAATTGCTCAAAAGCAAACAAACGAACAAATACACTCAACAAACACATTCAAAGCATAGGGTCTGACAAAACAAGATGAGAGCAAATCTTACTTCTGTCACATGATCATTTCTGCTACAATAAACCCTTGGCTCACATAAAAGGAATGATCCGATAGTATTTAATTTGAACTAGTATATTCTGATAGTTATAATCATATCTAGATAACTATTAACCAGTCGAATTAGTATGATATTTATATTTCTTACCAAATCACAAGTTAAAAATGTTGACAAAACTATATATATACTTGGTGATGCAAATTCCTTTATCTAAATATTTATTACCTCAAATACCATATCTTGAAGGGCCATAGCGAATGGCCTCCAAAGGTGATAACTTTCTTCACCACGGGGATCATCAGTTGTTCTTCCTGCTAATGTCAAGACCATGCGCCCGCCGGCCATCATTTCATTTGACCGACACCCTAAAAAACGCAAGAAGTCTTTTTGAAACTGTTCAGAGTACGCCTTGCTTACACTATCTGGTGTCGTACTAGATAAGTATATACTCCCTTTATTGACCTCTTCTAGTTCTGGCAGCTAGAGCACACACAATTGTGAAGATCACTATCATATATGGTTGATTTGTGCATGCATGTTACAATTAATAGTCTTTTTTTTCTAAAAAAAAGAGAGAAGTAGACACCTGTGACAACCATTGAAGACTGTAGGAAGAGTGGACGAAATTCAGGCTTTTCATAGGGAAAAGCCTGCCAAAAAAGGACCCGGGTACCCCGGTGAAGTAGCATGCTGGTTGATGGTGTACATCGTTGGTTTGTTCATTAGTTGAGTTTCCTTGGAGGTCTTGTAATGCAATGAAAATGGTGTTGAAATCATTAGTTGGTAGGTCATTCAAGTTGATTTGAACTTCAGGAGGATTAAGGCCCATTTCAAGGCTAGTCTTCATGACTGCATCGATCATCATGGATCCAACTAGAAGTGTGTTTGGTCCCGATGAACATCCAAGATCAGCCATAACAAGGGTTTTGGGATATTTGACGCTGGTGTGACACAAGTCACTTATTGCTTGTTCTATTACCCCTTTTGTTTTCATTATTCCCAGTCCCTACACAAAGCAAAGGTTCATTAGTTTTGTTAATTAACATACAGATATTAGAGTTAATGTTGGACAAAACCATCAAACTTTCACTATTTAATCGGTTTTGTCATTAAAGGATTTTGAGATGCTACTTTTATCCCTAAAAACTATTTTTGTCTTAACAATAATATTCATTTTACTTTTAACTTTTTATTCGTGTGTGCTTTCTGTTTCTTTTGTTGATTCAGATGTCATGCAAATATCTTTTGTTGACGTGAAAGTAAAACACAAAATGAAGGTTTGTTGGTTTTATCCAACATTAACCACTATTTCTATGAAAAAATATGCATTTTTTTCCTTTTAAACAACTAACAGAGGTTAGAATTTTTCTAGACAAATTTTGCCATAAAATGGTTAGACCATGTGTAATGGGGCGTTAAACCCATACATAACGCCACATAAATGCCCCCATCACCATTACGGTGGGGCGTTATGTTTAAAGGGGCATTATTATTATAACGTCAAAAATCACCAAATCCATAATGATGAATGGCGTTATAAGGGCATCAACCATTACTTATGTTTTTAACAAAAAAATAATGGTGACTTGACGCTGATGTGGCAGAAAATGCCCCTTAATGGGCATTAAGCATTACTCATGGCCTTATAACCCATAATCACTTGGTCGTGGCTTCCGGGACTGTCCTCTTACTCCTAGGCCCCAATTAACCCTAAACAAATGATCCAGATAGACTAAAAATAATCGACTCTTGCTTTAAAAGGTAAGTTACATGTTATTACAAAAAAATTTGTCCTTCCATAAACATTTGTTCTTCAAATACTTCAGGAAACCCAATAAATTCATGTTAATATATATAACAATAATACCGACATGAACATACTATTTGAAGTTAAGAACTTTATATTATCCGTTGACAAGTTCAACAATCGCTATTTGTGGGTTTAAATTTTACAAGCGACGATTTTAAAGGTTTGCATCATTATAAATGTGACAAAACATAATGTTTTTTGAGTCATAATCAATATATACGTGAATTTATATATGAAGTTAATACGTACAAAAGATACATATATGCATATATAAATGCATGAATTGCCACACCTGAAGTCCTGAATTACTTGAGTAACTTGCTTCTCCGATTCCACCTTTCATATGAAAGAACTTGATCATGTTCATCTCTTTAGGTTATTTTTTCCCACAGACCACAAGCACACAAGTTATAAATGTAAGAACTCGCTAGTCATGTGCTTATTTATAGGGAAAATGCATGTGTAGACGTCATGGTTTCATGTTAGATATAGTATAATATAGGGGAGTTATAAATACAAAGTCTGCGCTAAGAGGAGGGATTTTTTTGTCTAGAGATGTAAACGAGTCAATACGGCTTGTAAACTACTCGAGATCTTATTGAAAAGAGCTCGAATTGAGGTGAGCTTAAAAAAGCTCAAGCACAAGCTCGAGCTCAATTTATCACTCGTTTATATAATTTTATTTACATATTAAATAGATATTTATATAAATAATATTATTATATATGAATTTATGATAAAAATAATTAAATAATATATAGAGAAAATTGCATAAATTGTCCATGTGGTTTAACCAAATTACATATTTGCTCCGCAAACTTTTTTCTTTTTTTCCCGATCACAAATCATGTGTATTTCTCCTAAGATAGAGAGTAATAAAAAAAATCAAATCGCACCTAGGTAAATACCTCTTTTTCTCCTAAAGTTGTCGGAATTATTCCTAATAAAATATTGGCTACAATTATAAAGATTTTATCAATAAAATTTCCATTTATTCGCGATCTAGACATATGTATCAATCCATTCTATAATTGGTCTCATTACTTTTGAGGGAAAATGATCCCACAAGAAAAATAATTCTACAGTTTAAAATAACATAAAAACATATTCATTCTAAAAAAAGATATGGCCGTCTATTCAATATTAAAAATGAAATATTCAAATTGTTCTTTTTTTGCAAATTGCTTTTTATGATTAAATAAAAGGGATGCAAGTACAATAAACGAAAATGCAGTAATCCAACCCAAAAGTAGAAATTTTTATCCTATTATGTGTAGTTTTGGCGGCATGGCCATGTGGTAAGGTGGGGACTTCACATCCTTTTTTCCAAGATCAAATCCTAGTATTGCCTCATCAACGAACAAATGGAAATCTCATAATCTATTTTTCTAATATAACTCAACTAAATATACCGGTATAACAGAATAAGGGATTTTAATACTTAGTTGATTCTAAATAGTCATTCTAGGGATTTTAAAAAAGATTGAAAATCTTTGAATCCAAAATTAAAAAAAACTCAAATAGGGTTCCTTTATTGAGGATCCCTTGGGAAGAGGATCAAGTTGGCCCTTGCGAACCAGCTTGATGCAATATCTCCTTTTAACCCTTTGAGCGAAATACGACAAAAGGAAGGAAAATCCATGGATCGACCTCATCATCTCCACCCCGTAGGAACTACGAGATTACCCAAAGGACACCTTCGGCATCCAGGGGTCACAGACCGACCATAGAACCCTGTTCAATAAGCGGAACACATTAGCTGTCCGCTCTTAGGTTAGGAAGTAAGGGTAGGAGAAGGGCAATCGCTCAAAATTGCAAAGGTAGTTCAAGCTTTTTTGTACTCATCGCGCATTTGGCCCTGAAATTAAATTCATATAGTTTGTATGCATTTTATAAAGTTTAGACTAACTTTCAAATTTAACTTTAGGGATCAAAAGTGCAATATTCACATAAAAGTTTGGACCAACTTTATATTTTTTATATAAAATGAGTTCACCCCGTCCGCCCAACAAAATTTATTTTCACCCTGACCCCTAATCATATAGAAGTTTTCAAGCTTCACCACTAGTTGGTTGTTAATTTTTATCGTTAGGTTGATTTGTTGTTTGTATGTATATTGTTTATACTACTTATAAGGTGTTACATGTTTTACCTTATTATTGGAGTTTAGTTAAATTTTATAAAATGTTCATATTATTTAATCACAAAATGTTTTGTTTTAGTCATGTTTTTTGCATAAATGTATTGTTTTATGGTAAAGAACACATGTACGTATGTACATATGTATGCATGTATACAGTGGCGGATCTAGAAATAAAGTTCAGGGGTAACGTAATTTTTTTTCCGTACATTTATAATAATAAAAGGGTCCGGAGTAAGATCATTTAAATCATATTCATTTGGGATCGCAGGAATTGAACTCGAAAGAGTTGTTGACCTAATATCATCATCAATATTATTAGAACTAATATATCACTCTTGAAATTTTCTATTAAAAATTTACCAATAAAAACTTGTTTAATCTCTAACTTTATAACAAATAACCTAGTAAGATTACAAATTGCACTTAGAAATAACACAATTCAAATACCTGATTTCAATATCAAATCTTTAATTCATCTTTTAAATCCCTACTTCATATACCTAATTGTATTAACCCAAAATATTAGAAATTGAACCACATAACCATTGATTTTTATAACAAATAACATTTAAATAAACTTAAATATTAGAGAATAAACAACATTAATCATAAATCCTAAATTTCATAATGTAATAGAGTAAAAAACTTTAAAAATGTTACATTGAAGTAGATGGTAATTGATTAAAGATCACACGTGAGTGGTGTCAAGGGCTGCCGCAGCAGGAGGCAATTTGGCGGTTAGCAGCCTGATGGGCGGCGGTGGGGGACGTGGGGTGATTGACATTGTGGGTGGATGGTGGTTGACTGGTTGTGGCCTAGGGAAGGGACGAAAGGGTCTATGGGGCATGGAGTGATGGATAGTGTTTTTTTTATTTTAAAGTTTATGTTTGATTTGGTTATGGGTATTTCGCCTAATTAGTTACGCTTTTAAGTTGTTTAATGTTTTTTGGGTTTATTTTTATTTTGGGCTTGTTAGTTATTATTGTATTGAATTATTGGGTATTTTGGGCTTATAAGTTATTTTTGTTTTTATAAAATGTAATGTTATTTATAAAATATAAGGTTAATTTTTGTAATATTTTAAACTTTCAATAAAGTGTTGAGTTTAAAAAAAATTAGGGGTAACGTAATATTTTCTCAGGGGTAACGTAAAACCGTAACTTTTTTATTTTTTATTACGTATAACCGTAAATAAATTACTTGTAAATAGTTGAGGGGTAGCGGAGGCTACCCCTAAACTCCATATAGATCCGCCCATGCGTGTATACATGTATATACACACACACACACACACACACACACACACACACACACACACACACATATATATATATATATATATATATATATATATATATATATACATATTTATACATGTATATACACCTATATATATGTGTGTGTATTGGAGGAAGTAAAATAAAAAATTAATTTTTGTCTAAAAATGCTAAGAAAGATTTTTATTCAATACTAAAAAGAATTACCGAACTTTGAAATTGTTCCAGTAGCACTGTTCCGATCAAACTCTAAACTCTAAAGATAAATCTTAATTAAACCCTAACCTTTATCCTTAACCCGTATGATAGACCTTAAATTGTAAAGCTAAACTCTAAACCTTAAACCATAAAGTTATACACTAAAAACTATACAATAAAGTTATACCAAAGCTTAAACCTAAGAGCTAAGATGGAAGAGTTCTACGAGTAATTCCAAACCTACTAGAATAAGTTCAATTGAGTTTCGTTTGTTCCAATTTAGAAGTCGTTTAAACTCCATTCTTAGCCTTATGTAAAAAAATCATTTATTATTCGAATCTCCCTCTGTATACGTATATGTATGTGAAAATTTTAAATTTCAAAGTAAAAAAAAAGTTTTACGAACCATACCAAGTAGATTTGGACCCCTGATTATGATAATTAACCAATTCATTGTGAACGTATGTATAGGAGAATTGCTATATATTTCTTAAAAAAATCATATGATATGTAATAAAATACATGTTACGTAATTACGTACTTATGTACGTGATGTGTAATTACGTGATTTTTGAACAATTATAAGAGCATGTAACCATATATACATTGGTACATAATTAAATGTAGTCGGTACATTTTTACCTACGACGGTTATGCTTCTCGTCTGGAGTACATGTGTAACATTTTAGTGGCTTTCTACGTTTTGTATGGTTTCTCACTAATGTATGTTAACCATCCTCTATATGTGTTCATTTAGAAATTATTAGTATGTTAAAAACCAGCTGATAAACTGTTTACATAGTGTTTTAATAAAAAGTAGTAAAACTAAAAAATGGTCTATATCTATATTTTTATTATTTTGTTGATTTTATCACTTCTGTTCAATTATTAAAAAACTGTAAAAATATACATATAATCTATGTGTAGCCATGCATACAAGAAACCAAGGGCGAAATTTATAAGGGGTCGGGGGGTAGCCTCTCATCTGTGAACATTTCTAGTTGACTCGTATTAGCCTGTGCAAAGCCCTTAAGGGATCAAGATAACTTGTGGGGGGGGGGTTCTCTATTTTTTTCGTCAGTAGTGTTAATTTTCGGTCCGGTAGTTCTTTAACCCGGTATTGTAAAAAAAATTTATATATCAAGTTCGCCCCTTTAAAAAAAACTTAATTTCACCCCGCCCTCTCAATAGAAGTACATAAGCTCCGCCACTGCAAGAAACCATGCACATCATATGTTTTTAATAAACAGGTGAAGTTACCATAGCATGCATTTACCTCGTAGTGTATAGAAATCCCAATTTAGTGAACAAATTAGCGACTTTCTAGTTATTGGATTTTTCTTTCTTATACTATGTTTTGTGGTTGTTTAGTTAAAATAGCATTTAATGTCGTGTAGATAAACATTATTGTCACACCCCAACCTTGACGGCGGAAACGTCGAGATGTGAGGGTTAAGATTGTTCACAGCCACATAACGCTATGATTAAATCCAAATATATTATACATAAGTTTCAAAATTACATTACAAGCATAAGTCTCAATAATGAAATAAGTTTCAACATGAAATAACAAACATGATCATTTTGTTTATTAACTAGGTCCAAGTCCTAGAATATGCCAGCAACTTAAGTTCACTTCAAACTTGGGGGTTTTCCTGAAACATGATAAAAATAAAAGGTCAACTATAAATAGTTGGTGAGTTTCCAAGGTTTTCATACATAATATGAAAAGGTTACAAGTAGCAACTCATGTCATGAATTATAAGCTAGTAAGGTTATAGAACACATATCGTTACAACCAAACCTCGACTTGATTACAAGTATAAAAGATTGGCTAAGTGTATTTGGTTCCCTAGTGCACAAGCGTACGGCCCCTAGGAGTCGGCAATACCTCGACTTTAGCACCAAATAGGCTTGTCAGGCCCAAAGATCTAAGACGTCGCAAGGCTAACAATAGTTAATGATTGTAAACAAACTATGTATCTCATATAAACACTTACAATACACAAATAACCATGACAAATAATAAGTTGAATTGCATGTGATTTACAAGTCTCAAACGTGTATAAGTGTATCATGTATAAGCAATCATGTTTCACCCCAAAATAGTGTGAAAAATGTAAAAAGGGGACAAGGAAAACTCACATGGAAATAAGCATTTCAAGATGATATAAAAGGTTACAAGATAAATCCCAAGTGTCCATTACAAGCACCTAAATATATAATTTACAAGATGAAGATTAAGGTTAATATATTGATTAATGTTTAAATAAGAATTAGGGTTTTGATGAGTAATTATGTTTATAATGATGATGATAATAATTTAAACGAAGTTCCAAATGGTTTCTTTTACAAGTTGTTTAAACGTATAGATTCCAAGATAATAAGATTACAATTTTTAGACATGAGCTAGGGTTTCCAATAGAACTTGGAAGTTTAAATAAGTAATTAAGTAAAATAATAAATCATTTAGGTTTAATAAAGATGATTTAAATCAATTAAACCAATAATATGGGAAAAGAAATAATTAATTTAAAAATTAACTATTTAAGAGTTGATAAGGATATTACATATTAAAATCATATTATAATGTTTTAAGCTTATTAAAATGATAAAGGTTTTTAAAACCTTAAAATAAAGCAAATTATATTGTTTTATAATTTTCAAGAATTTAAACAAAAGTTAACGATTAAATTCATTAAATGGTATAACATGCTCAAATGATTTGATGAATAATAAATTATTCAAATAGTCATTTTAACAACTACTTGAATAATTATTTATCATTTAGATTTATAATGCTTTAATAAAATTAGAACCATAATAAGTTTAAAAGAATTTATAACTTTTTAAAATAAAACTCCATTTAAAATATCGTGATTTAAACGATAAAATCTAAGGAAAGTTCGGTTCACTACTATTTTGTTAATTATTTAAAATCTATGTTAATAATTCAAAAATAACCTTTAAAATGTTTTATTACAAAGGTTTTTAATTGTTTAGTATTTTAAAATATTACTAAAAACTATTTGCCAACTTAAAATATATTTAAAGGTTATAAAATATTTTTCTATATTATTAAAAATTTTCTAAAGTTGAATTAAGGCTTAAAAAGGCCATTTTAAAAAAATATGGGGTGGCCGGGTTTCGAACCCGTGACCCCCAGGTTGGCAGGGGAGAACTTAACCGGTGAACCAAGGCATACAGCCGCGGTATCACCTGGCTTTTAAGTTATATAAACCAAACAAAAGAAGTCTCCCCAATTCAATGAACCCTAGAATGATTCAAACCCAAAATTGAACATCAAATCGTTGATGTTAATGAAATTAAGCTTAGGGCTTTTGATTAGCAACTGAAATCGATTAAAAAGATGAGTTCAATTACCATTTTTGATGTAATTTCGATGAAGGACGAGTACACGCACAGACCGCGACCGCTGTGAAGCTCGATTGTTGTTCAAACGTCGTTTATAGTTCAATTCGTTGTACAGATAGCTTCTATTGAACTCAAGGATGGAAAGCCCTCTGTAAATTTCGCGTTTAAAAGCTTTGAAGATGGTGTTCGTGTTGTAACAGATCCGCGGGATGAGGAGGGTAAATCTTGGTATTTGGGTTCGTTTCAGATGGAATTTCGTGTTGTAAACGATTAAGGATTGATAGATGAGTGATTAGATTAGTTTAATTAGGTTAATTTCAGGTCTTAATTGTCGATCGGTTATGGAATTAAAGGTTGCGGTTTATGAAATAAATCGATCCTTGTAAATGGTGTTATAGGTTCGAATCGCATCCTAGCAACGTTTGGAACGGTTGAATTGGAATTAAAATGATGGAATTCGAATGGGGTGACACAGCCGGAGCTTCGCCGGAGAGCCCACCGGCGCCTCGCCGGTTTTGCGGGGAAGGAAAAGAGGGGGGGTTTGGGTTAGTAAATTACACAAATGGCCCCTGAAGTTTTGTGTTCTTATCATTTTATGTGTAGACTTTGTTTTTAAAGTTTATGAAATAACATTAGGGCCCCTTAACTTATTAAATCCAAGTTTTAAATATTTCAAGTCTAATATTTCTTACAAATTATTGTTATTATCATTATTATGCTTGGTCATTATTATTTTTATTATTATTATAACTTGTATTATTATTACTACTATTAATATCAACCTAATTAATAGTATTTGATATTTTTATTTGTTTTATCTTTCATACCTTAAAAGTTAGTGATAATTAAAAGAATTAGCATAATTAACACATAAATTTCATGATTGACAATAAATAATCCTTACAAGAATAAACGACGTTACTTTTAATTAACGTAAAAATACAGGATGTTACAATTATTTCACTAAAGACTCTTTTAAATCAACTCTAGTGATTAATTAGTGTTTGATGTGACGACCCTAAGGTTAGGAAAGCTAATATCTTAAAATTTTCTATAGATCTATACTTTTATACTTTGTTAAGGGATCATAAAGATAAGTTCTATTTGACTAACACTTTAGGAATGTTATGTGTTTAGTTGATTATGCACATATATATGCATGCATGCACCCATGCATAAACCTTTACGTATGCATGTATATGAATACTTGTAAACTTTGTAATCTTTGAACCATATGTGGTAGTTATCAATCATAAGACTAACTGATTAGTTAGCTTAATACTAGGTGTTTTAACTACATGTAATGCATTAAAGACTTAAACAAACACCACCAAACAAGATTTCATCATGGAACTTTGAATCAAACCTAAAACAAATCACACCTTGAACATTTAAACACCAACATAACCTTAGCCATAATCTCGGTCCATTAGAACACTAAGAGACCCGATTAAAACACTTAAACCTTTGTCTAAACCTAGCTTAATAATTAAATAAGGTCATTAGCACTACAAGTTGACACCTAGCTACTCCAATACACTAATCACCACCCTACACCGCCACCTTGCATGGCTTGACACTAACCCACCCCCCAAACCGCCACCTAGCCAGCCCCTCCCTAACCACCCATTAACCCACCACCTTAATACCTAAGTAAGACACCTAAGGACTCTAAGACTCACACCTCATCACCCTAGAACCTAGACTTAATGATAACCCCCTCTACTACTTTGCACCCCTCGGCCACAATGGAAACACAACCGCAACCCATCACAACCGTGAATCACCACCATCACTCTCTCGGCTCACCCCCTCCCACTCGGTTCCCAAAACACACAACCAACATTCTCTTGCTTTCAGCCCTCACATCACACAACTATCATCACCATCCTTTGATCATCAACCGGTTCTCATCCTCAAGAACATCATAACACTAAGTTGTCTTCAACTAGTTTATGATCAATCTTCCAAATTCAAGAACCATCTCATCAATCGGGTTATCAAGGATCTAGCTAGCAATTCTTTTAAATCTTTTACTCCAAACAAGGTTTGATCCTCAAACTATAACTACCAAGTTTAAGAAGTGTATATGTGTTTAACCAAACACATATAACCAACCCTTTCAGTTAAAACATCAAGGTTATTCACAACACCTCATGAACACATGATTTTTTATCAAAAATCAGTTAGAGAAAGGATTCAAAAATAAGAAAATTAAAAAGTTTTATAAACAAAGGATTTAAACAAAAAGATTACAAATAAAAGGGTTGAAAACATGAGTATTCTTGATAAATTTGATAAACTATCTAAATGATTGTGATTGTGGAAATAAAATTAGAAACTTGTTAGAAAATATTAGAAATAGCATTCTGTAAATTTTAGTGTAATAATAATAAGTAAATTAATTTATATAATTTATTCAAGGTAATAAAAGGAAATTATCATATGGAGGCTCTGAACCTGGTAAATATCTAGAAAAAAATTATATGATGGACCTTATATTTTATAGGAATTACTGAATAAATTTCATGATTTAAGTCGTAGGTATGACTGAGTTTTTATAATTTAGAACATTCTGTAATTAGAAAATAAGAAGAAATAGCTAACAGGCGAGTTAAATTATGAAAAATTTATATAAACTATGATACCTTGAATAGAACAGTATATGTGAAATTCAGAATTTTTAGAAATGTTTAAGTATTTATGCTAATTTATGTAAAACTAGTAAAAATCATAGTAAACTGTCTACAATGAGTTAATAACCTAAACTTTTATGGGATAATATAGACTTTAGAATATAGATCCTGGTAATTTTTGGTACAATTAGAAAATCCGTAGATATTTCTGCTGATTTATTTGAATTTTCTAAAAATTCTAGAAAATTATCTATAAATAACTCTTAGTTGAAATTTTTACATATTAATTCGGATTTGGATGTTTCTGCTATCAAAATTTGGTGATATATGAATAATTGTAACTATTGTTTTAAAATTATTATTTATAAGTGCTGAAAATTTTAAAGAAATAAGATTTATTTCTAACATATAAATATTTTATAGGATTTTTGTTGGAATAAAGGTGAGATTCATAGCCTTATTTTTACATTCATAAGTTTTGGGGAAAAAACATACTATTTTATGATTTATGCTATTGTAAATTAGACTTTTTTTGTGATTACTGTCATTATGCCTTATGCTACAACCATTAATTCGGATGAGGAACCGTCTAGTAATATAGGTAGCGCTACTTAGGAAAATATTTCCTGCACCAACAGGATGAATGTTGTGATGCTATATTATCTGATTTTGTGATTTGTATTTTTGACTGTTATAAATCACCTGGTTTATAAGTAGGTTTGGTTGTAATCTTATTTATGTTGCATCAATGTATTTTGTTTAGTAATTAAACTTATGTTCTCATCAACATTATGTTGAATGTTTTGAGTATGCTTTTTTAGGTATTCAAAATGACTAACAATATTATGTTTTGTTGATACATATGTACCTAGATCCTGATATAAATGTAATATGTCTTGATTGTCTTACACTTATGTAATGCTTGGGTTATTAATGAAATGAGAATTTTTGGTTGTAATTTATAATGTTTAATATTTCATTAATGAGTTGATATTGACTTGATTATATAGGTTTGTGATTGTTTGAATTGATACACATAATATTATATTAATAAATTCATTCAAACTTGGTTTAGTGAAGTTCACATGCGTCCGACTGAACCATCGCCCCAACAGTGGTCATGCGTCCGAATGGCCATGCGACTGAGTGTCCATGCGCCTAAATAGTCCATACGCCTGAACAACTTCATGCGACTGACTCAGCCGCACGACTGAACACTCAGTCGTGCGAATGAATCAACCGCATGACTCAATCGCACAAATGAACCATGCTGATGGTTCAGTCGCCCGAATGAGCAACCCTAACCTATAAATACCACCTAATTCGTGGAAAAACGTAAGCATTCATTCCAATTCGACTCCAGACGTACCCTAGCCGTCCAGAAGCCTCTAAGTTCGTACTCCAAGTTCATAGAACGCTGTAGATGGATTCCTAATCGATTCTTGACGTTAGATTCAATACGTTATTGTTTCTACGTGCGTTCTCACTAATTGAATCGCCAATCAAATAGGATTACGCACTATTTGGTTTGGTTAACACGTTAATCAGTTGGTGTTTCATTCAAATACCAGATCCTAACAAGTGGTATCAGAGCTTTGGCTCTTGATTACGTGTGATTCAATCGATTTTGATACAAAAGTTGTGTTTTTCCACTAAAAACGCAATCTTTTTGTGTCAAACGGTGTCTTGGACGTCCCCTGCTCATAAAGTTTTGGTTTCTCCGGCATAAGGCGATTAGGGTTGGTGAAAATTCGGGTTTTTACAGCCAAAACACGTTAAACCTAGAAATTTTCGAAATACAGCAGCTTCAGTCGCACGATTGACCCAATCGCACGACTGGACTTCATTCGCATCCCTCAGACGTACGATTGGCCTCGGTCGTATCTTCATTCGTACGACTAAGCAGACCGTTCGCATTGTTCATCCGCATTAGTTCATTCGCACGACTGGACCAATCGCTTAGTTCAGCCGCACGATTGAACCAGTCGCATCGTTCATTCGCACGGATAGCCCAATCGCACAGCTCCATTCGCACTAGTTAAACAGGTTGTTTAAGAGACTTAAAGTTAATCAAGATGGAGGATCAGTATTCAGCGTTTACAGCCGGGAAGGACTCACGTATTCAGAACTTAGTGCTACTGGAGAGTGAGATGGGGAATCACAATAAACCCCCAAAGCTTATAACATTAGATGAGTTTCCCCACTGGAAACAACGTTTTGAGATCTACTTAAATGGAATAGATCCTAATATGTGGGAAGCTATTGAGACGGGGTACAGTATGCCGGTAGGAGCTGATGGGGTGAAACTTACTTTAGGAGGCATGACTGATGCACAGAAAGTCAAATATAATGCTGAAAAGAGAGTATATGCATTGCTTACTCAGTCTATCCCTAAGGATGTTTTTCATCAATTCTCTGAGAATAAGCAAGCCAAGAAGTTATGGGATGAGCTGGAGAAAAGATATGACGGGAATGCGTCATTGAAGGCCATTAAAGCTAAGGAGTTAAAGAAAGAATTTGACAACTTCTCATCGATGGGAAATGAGAGTTTAGACGATGTCATTGATAGATTCTACCATTTGATGAGCGAGTTGCACACACATGGTGTCACAACTACCATGGAAGACAAAGTGTCGAATTTTGCAGACGGGTTGCCAGAAAAATAGGCTTCTTTTGTGTCAAAATTGAGACAGAATGGAATGTTAGCAAAGTTGGACATAAATGATTTCATTCTAAAGCTGCGAGAAGAAGCACTAAGGATGAAGTACCGAGCTCAAAAGTCTTCGTATACTCAGAATCCTGCTTTGTACAATGCAACTCCACAAGTTAAGACATCTGGAGCACCACTTCAGACCGCCTTTGTGTCAAGCTCATCTGGTCCTTCACAAGCCTCTCCTTCAGGATCAGAAACGTCAGGGTCTTCTAGTACCCAATACATTGGATCTGAAGCAAATGCTACAAGACTGAAGACCGAGAATCTCGGAAACGTGATGGTAGAAGTAGCAAGAGAGCACATGGATCTCTTAGCAGCAGTGGTCCATTCCTATGATGGTCTTGTTTGGGAAAATTGGAAACTGCCATCTGGCAGACGAGGACTACGAGCAGGTAGATGAGACAGAGCTGGAGAGGATGGATATCATGTGGGCCTTAGCAAGTGCTGTCCGGAGAGCTAAGAAGTTTGTAAAGAAGACCGGACAAAACTTGGTTGCTACTAAGGACACTACTTTTGGATTTGATAAGAGCAAGGTGACCTGTTTTAACTGTGGAGAAAAGGGGCACTTCAAAAGAGAGTGTGTGAAGCCAAAGAAGACTGGAAACGAGAATCCATTCTCGTCCTTCACTCGTCAAGATAAGCCAGCTAGCAGTCCTACTTCATCAAGCAATGATCCAAAAGCCTTGACTGCCCATGATGATGAAGGACAGAACTGGAGTTTTCGGTTTGTCTCTCCGGGAGAATCCAATATTACGAGTGTGGAAGACTTAGATGATGATTCCGCGAGTGAAGGAGATATTGCAGTAGAGCTAGCGATGTCAAACAGTGAAGAGACTGCAACTGAGGTCAACTACAAGCCTGAAGAAGGGACATCTACAACAAAGACAGAATCACCAGAACCAGAGACATCAGATGCTGCGTTGATGGCTGATTCATCAGAACCTCCTCAGGTAAGTACTACTGACCAACTTTTCAAAAATCATGCTTGTTCTGATTGTAATAAATTTAGGGAAAGCATGGATCTGAAATTTGTTAGGTTATTAGATCATAACGATAGCTTAGTAAAGGACTTGCAACTGTGCACTAAGGCAAATAGAGTTTTAAAACAAAATGAGCATAGTTACAAAGAAAAGATAGACCTTTTGAATAAACAGCTTAGAGAAACAGAAGTAGTAGCCTTTAACCAAGCAAATGACATTAGGTACTATCTTAACTCCCTAGAAGACACTAAGAAACAAAAAGCAGTTTTAGAAGTAGAAGTCAATTCATTAAAGCAAAAACTGCACAGTTGGACAAGTTCATCTCATATTGTCCAACACTTAGTGAGAGAGCGTAACAATGGGGAGGGTTTGGGTTATAAAGTGGTTCCACCACCACCTGAGACCTTGATGAACACTAAGAGTAAACCAATAAATAACAATCCCATCAAGGATCATGTGGTGTCTACTCCTCTTGTAAGTGATCCAGATTCCTCATGTTCTTTAATTGAATCTGGAACAAAACAAAAGGAGGCCACTTCAAAGGCAAAGGGTAAAATGCCTTGTGTTAATCTGGAAAAAGAATTTGAAAAGATTAATTAAAGTCAGGGTCAAACAAAGTCAAATCTGAACCTAAAAAGACTGTTAATATTAACCTATCACGAGTTTCATGTCAAAGTCCAGTTAATCAAAATGGAAAAGATGTTAAGAATGTTAAAACAATTAAGTTTGTTAAACAAGAGAAAACATCAAAAGATGTAGAGTCAAAGCCCAAACATAATGATGTCACTAGGATGTCACACACGTCTCCACATAGATAGTTTAATCATAAAGTTGATAGCAGGTCATGCTACAACTGTGGAGAGTGTGGACATATTGCGTCTTATTGTCCTTACTATCAGACACCTAGGAAGAAAATTGAACTTCAGGATTCAAAATCCAGGTCTTCTAAGAGGAGTTCATTGACTCCACCTAGAAGAACTAGTGAACCCAAAGTTCAACCCATTAGCCAGTCGTCTGTTTATCACAAACAGGCCTTACACAAATCTGGCTTATGGAAAGAAAAGTCATCCTCTGTGTCTGATAATGATGACAAGAAGTCAACTGAGCTACCCTCACCTTCTAAGGGCCAATGGGTTGAATTCATGATGTGTTATGCCTCTGGGAAACCCAAGCCAGTAAAGGCTTGGGTTCCTAACCTAACCTAAACTAATGCTTTAAATTGAATGTGCAGGGTGTTCGCTACAGTGCTGAAACCAACACGTGGATTGTAGATAGCGGAGCATCCAGGCACATGACAGGAAACAGGGCACTCTTATCAAACGTCAAACAAATAAAAGGAGGGCATGTTTTGTTTGCTGGTAACAAAGGAGGTTATATCACAACTCAGGGAGAGGTTGGAAATCAGAAAGTTAAGTTTGATAAAGTGAACTACGTTCAACAACTTCAAAACAACTTACTTTCTGTTTCCCAAATATATGACAAAGGATTTAAAGTTATATTTGACAACAAGAAGTTTTATGTCCTAAAGAAGGACTATGTGATTCCGGAGGACCAAGTTTTGATGACAGCTTCAAGATATAAAGACCTTTATGTTTTGGATCTCTCAACGGATTCTACAACGGATCATGAAGTTCAGTGCTTCTTATCAAAAGCTACTGAGAAGGACTCCATTTCCTGGCATAGGAGAATGGGACACATTAATCAACGGAAGATGAATCACTTGATCCAGAAGGATCTCGTGAGAGGAGTTAACGTCAAAAATTTCCAACTTCCAGATTTCTGTGTAGCATGCAAGAAAGGCAAACAGACGAAGAAGTCTCATAAGGAAAAGAAAGTTCATTCTATCGAGCTTCCTCTTGAACTTCTTCACATGGATCTGTTTGGTCCAGTCAGTACAAAAAGCATTGCAGGTGTCTTGTACTGTTATGTGGTTACTGATGACTACTCAAGATTCTCTTGGGTAATGTTTCTGAAGTCCAGATCAGAAACATTTGAGTCTTTCAAGGAATTAGTAACCACACTGGAATCTCTCTACAAGCTGAAGGTAAGACAGGTACGCTCAGACAACGGGACCGAGTTCAAGAATCAGTGGATGGAGGCTTACTGCAAGGAAAAAGGAATTGTGCACCAGTTCACTTCTGCCTACACGCCTCAGATGAATGGCGTTGCTGAGAGAAAGAATCGCAGCTTGATAGAGACAGTACGGACAATGCTAGCAGACTCGAAACTGCTTATCCAATTCTGGAATGAGGCAGTGACAAATGCATGTTACACATTAAATCGAGTTCTGGTAGTCAAGCGCCATGGCAAGACATGTTACGAGTTACTACAACGACGTAAACCTAATCTGGAGTATCTCGAACCATTTGGCGCGCCGTGCACACTTCTGAAGAAGACTTAAGAAGGAAAATTCAGTGAGAAGGCTGATGAAGGTATCTTCCTAGGATACAACATACCAAACAAGAGATTTTACAACAACTCAACGGGTTTAGTAGAAGTGTGGTGTAATATTGATGTTCAGAGATACACCACACCACCTATTGGAAAAGGACCCGCTTACTTTTTCGACTATGATGGATTCTTCAAGTCCTTCAACATACCTATCTCCACTTCTGACGAAGAGTTAGCTACAAGGATGATGTATGATATCTTGAATACACCCTCACTAGATTCAACATCATCGGGTTCACAGGGAGAATCATCTCACCACTCAGGGGGAGCACTTGAAGAAAGTGACTCCTCCTCATAAGATGAAGCTGAAGAAAATGACCAGAACAATCAGGAGGGACAGGTTCCAATTCCTGCAAGTCCACAAGCATCTAACAGTGATGCCTCTTCGACTTCGGAACCTCAAACTCCTACTACCTCAGATGCAGAACTTAATGTTCACAATCTTGACTCTGAGGTAGTTGTTCCTACCATTCCAGGATCATGTCTAAATGTCTATCATCCCCTAGACAATGTCATTGGGGATGTCAGATCAGGAGTGCAGACTAGAAATCAGTTGTACTCAGCTGATTATGCCTCGGTAATGGAAAAGGATACATTCACGACGGTGCTTATCATTGTTTTGTCTCACAGTTTAAGCCAAAATACATCAGTGAAGCACTGAATGATGAGGCATGGATGAGTGTCGTGCAAGAAGAACTTCTTCAGTTCAAGAAGTTAGGTGTATGGACTCTGGTAGATAGACCTAAAGGTGCTAAGGTCATTGGCACCAAATGGGTCTTGAAATGCAAGAAGGATGACCAAGGCGTCATTATCAGAAACAAGGCTCGACTAGTAGTTCAGGGATTTCGACAAGTCGAGGGCATTGATTACAATGAAGTGTTTGCACCCGTGGCAAGGATGGAAGCCATCCGCATCTTCCTTGCCTATGCATCGTATATGAAGATTAAAGTTTATCAATTAGATGTGAAGAGTGCATTCCTTCATGGTGAAATCCGAGAGACAGTGTATGTCAGTCAACCCGAGGGATTTGAAGATCCTTATCATCGGGACAGAGTTTACAAACTCGACAAGGCTTTATACGGGCTTCATCAAGCTCCAAGGGCCTGGTATGAGAAACTCTCGACTCATCTTGTGAAACACGGCTTTTGCAGGGGAGTCATTGACTGCACACTATTTATCAAAGAAAAAGATGGAGACTTACTGCTAGTACAGATCTATGTAGATGACATAATCTTCGGTTCAAAGAACGAAGAATTATGTAAAAAATTTGAACCAGTAATGAAGGCGGAGTTTGAGATGAGTGCCATAGGAGAGATGAAATTCTTTCTCGGGTTACAGGTGGATCAGACACCCAAAGGAATTTTCCTACATCAGACCAAGTATGTAGGAGACATTCTCAGTCGGTTTGATATGGAAAATGCTTCTGCAGTTGGGACTCCACTTGCTACAAACCATGATATAGCACCCGATGAAAATGGAGATCTGGTCGATGCAACGATGTACCGAGGAATGATTGGATCTCTTATGTACCTCACTGCCACAAGACCTGACATCATGTATGCTACATGTCTATGTTCTAGATATCAGGCTAAACCAAAGGTTAACCATCTGATTGGGGTCAAAAGGATATTTCGTTATCTGAAGGGCACACCAACACTTGGGTTGTGGTATCCTCATGATGATGATTTTGAGCTCACGGCGTATAGTGACTCGGATTACGGTGGCTGCAAGATGAATTACAAGTTTACATCAGCAGAGTGTCAATTCTTTGGGAGGAGATTAGTGACATGATAGTGTAAGAAGCAGACCTCGGTTGCATTGTCAACCTGTGAAGCCGAATACGTTGCTGCTGCAAGTTGCTGTTCACAAATCATTTGGATTCAACAGCAAATGCGGGAATACGGTTTAAATTTCTCTTCTACTCCTATTTTTGTTGATAACTCTGCTGCAATTACAGTAACTAAAAATCCAGTACAACATCCTAAGACCAAACACATCGGCATAAAATATCATTTTATACGGGACTGTTTTGAAAAGAATTTAATCGATGTGGTAAAGATAAATACTGATTTTCAACGCGCTGACCTCTATACAAAGTCTTTTGACAAACCACGTTTTCTATATCTGTTAGAGGTCAACGACGTTAAAAAGAAAAGTGATGTCATTCCAGTTGATGACCATGTGTAGTCCGATGCATTTAGTCTACTTTTGATTTTTTCTTTTTATTTATGTTATTTATTCTATTTTCTGTTTAAATTAAATACATGTTATTTAGCTGTCTATTAAAATCCTAAAAATGTAAATCGGTTACGATTTAAGAATTTCAGGGGGAGAATAGGTCAGCCAGTAACATTAAAAAAACGAGGGAGAAGGAGAGGCTAGCTGATAGAAGATAGATCGTATCTGTGATACCAATTCAAACACTTTGGAAAATGATAGTACACAGGAACAAATCAAGTTGGACTTTAAAAGTTTAATTTAGACAAGATGCAAAAATCAAAGTATAAGTATGTGTAGTTTGAGCAATATAAAATGAAATATGATAGAAAAACTGGTAACTACTATGGTAACACAACGAAAGTAGACCTAGAGGTTGCTAGACCACAGATGATATGTCGGTAGATTCAACACAATAGATGATTAGACCTGACTGGTGATCTCAAGATCAAACTAAGTTGTTCAACTGACTGTGGGCTCCCATATTATCACTGGTTAACACAATCAACAATATTCCAATAAGGGGTAACGAGCAAATAAAAGCCACAAATGTGAGCGGATGACCATAAATAGAGCAAAGCACGAAAAAATGAAAAGCAAATGCTATCAAGCTAATAACTTATGTTGTTGGTGTGTTATGTGCAAAAAAAAAATAAAGATGCTCTAACAAGAAGATAGGTTGTGTGCCTCTCTACTGTGCGATGGCACTGACCTGAGGATAAGCATAACCTAGATATTCTAGAATTCATTGTTGTTTGCCGCCTCTCTGCTGTGCGATGACACTGACCTGAGGATTGGCTTCTCTTTGAAAACTCTAAGAATAGTCTCTTCTTGTCAAAATACCCGTAGACCGCTCAAAAGCTCTTGAGGAATATTGATTACCATATAAGCGTGGGATCCACAAATGTTGGTTGAAATAATTAAACCTTAAACTATCACCAATCTGTGTCAAAAGTCTGTGTATGGATTTAAGAGGACAAATATACTAACAATCATCGTGGCTACAATTCTTGAAAGTCCAAATCAATGTTGGAATCTAATAGTACCAGTATGATTTCCAAAATTTGCTAACGACTCTGGATGAACACCAAGAAGTGAGTATCAAAAGGTTTTGATAACATGTCCCAAATAATTTGACTTGCCTGTATGATTCCAAAATTGAATTGGTCCAGTTATGGTCAAACTAAATTGAAGCTGCCTATTCCGGAACCAAATCCAGTAGATTTCTATCTTAGGATTTACACCTCACAAAAAGTCAAAAACAAGTTTGATTTTTGTACTTCAGTTTAATTTTCTATTTATTTGGTCAATTCAGTTTGTTTGATATCGGACTATATCATGGAATTCAGTAAGGGAGAAAATCACCTAAAAGGGTTGTGTCTGAGATGACCACATGTGTTTTCAAAAGGTAAATTGGTCACGTCTGAGGTGACAAAGTGTTTAAAAGGATCACGTCTGAGGTGATCAAAAGTTTGTTAAGTTAAAACGATCATGTCTGAGATGATCAAATGTTCATAATGTTATTTTAACAGTTGAAAAGGGTTTAAATGTTAAATGGTCATAAAGGCAGAAAATTTCATAAGTATGACCCAGTCGCACGAATGGACCATGAGTATGGACCAATCTACGAATGGATCATATTCATGCCTTTTATAGCCAAATGGACATGAGTATGGGCCATTCAACCGAATGGCTTATACGAATGAACCAGTCGGACGATTGAGAGCGCGCGAATGAACAAGTCGCACGACTGACCTCTAGTCGGACGACTGAAGGGGAGCGACTGAACCAATCGCACGACTGAGGCCCATTCGCCCGAATGAAATGAGCGTATGAGTCCAGTCGTACAATTGAATTCAGGTTTAGTATAAATAGAGGGGGAGTCGGTCGCAGAGACTCATCACTCCCAAATTTGCCCTAATTCGCACGACTTAGCGTTACTCTGCCCAATTTTCGTTTGATCACTATAAATCCTTGATTTTTGTGTACTGACTATCTGCACTGATTCTACAGGTATATTGCAGTGCAAATCCATCGGTATTTCATTCAATTTGAGAACTAATCTGGAAAATCGGACCCACTCAAAAAACCGAAACATGTTTGGACTAATCACCTAACGAAACTAAGTAAACTAATCAAATCAAAGTTGTTAGGTGATAAATTAAAGGATTGCGAGTCTAATGAACCAGAACACGATGTCTAAACTTAAAAAATTGGTCAAAATTGAATTTGAATTGAACAGTCAGAAAGTCATGCGAATGGACAGGTTGATGAACTTCAGTCGCACGACTGAGGTGTGCGAATAGCTAAACCGCACGACTGAACCATGCGTATGCGTTCAGTCGCACGACTGGTGTAAACGCATGAGTTTACACACGTATGAGTCTAGTCGCACACTCAGTCGTACGTATGAGGTCATTCGCACGACTGGATCTCAGTCGCACTGCTCATTCGCACGACTTGATCTAAGTCGCACAGCCTCATTCGCATGACAGAAAAGAATATTTTCAAGTCCAAGTGATTCAAGATATTTTTAGCCAACGGATACTAATGTTTATATTCATTATGTAACAGATGGCGAGTCACTGGACCATGAGTACTAAGCACAACATTTGTGCTCATCTGGATCTGACATCCAGAAATGCTTCAGACTTTTCTGGAATTATCACATTTCTGAGGAGATCGAGGATCGCTTATGCTATATCTGCTCCATGCACTCCATATCGCTATATTCAGCAGGCCTTCTGGGAAGGCGTAGTTGTTGACAGATCTTCTGAGCCTCATCGTATTAGGAGTACTATTTTTGGAGAGGCTATTGAGATCACGGAGGATGATCTCAGGATTGTGCTGCAGTTTGGGGACGATGCTGACTGTCCCACTAGACTACACCCCCTTACTGTCAGAGGATTTTTCTTACGAGCTAAGTACTCTGGGACATCAACGCAGGGGTGCTCAACAAGAGCAACCTGTGCCCCCAGTTCAAGTACCTCGCTCATGTGCTGTTGAAGTGCATAGCGTCTAGGAAGGGAGGATTTGATGAGCTGTCGGATTAGATCCAGAACGCATATGCAGCTTTGGTGCTGAACCATCCGTTCAGCTTCTCCAGGATGATCTTCACCTACTTGGTGGAGAACATTGAGGGGAAAGGGAAGGAGGGCTTCTGCATGTACCCTCGATTCATGCAGATGATTATTGACCAGAAGCTCCCTTCCTTGCCGAAGGAGAAGGAAGATGTCGTGGTGCTTGAGGTGATGGATGATACCACCTTAGGCAGGATGAAGGTGTACAGGGGGAAGCAGGTGAAACCCCCTGTCAGGCGACTGTTTGGGCATCTGGCCCGTGAGGATTATGTGGCGCCAGCTCGGAGGAAGTGGCGCCACGATGACAGTGACTCGGACGTTGAGCAGATTGCTCTACCCTCCGATGACTCCGACGACGATGATCTTGATGCTGATCAGGGAGGGGATGTTCAGGGTGGACCCAAATCAGCTCCTATTCACCCTGACTTCCAAATGGAAGAGGAGGAGGAGTCAGATGAAGAACCTCTGGTGCGAACAGTGGGCAGCAAGGTGGTTGCCACTGAGAGAGGTATTAGGGCGGTTGGTGGACGCCATGGGGAGTTCGGGGATGCTGCAGTTGCTGATACAGATCCATCATATACTCCGGACCCACCCAACAGCCAAGGGGGAGCATCCTCCTCAAAAGGAACTAGGAAAAAAAGGATGGCTCAGCCTCATGGAATGAAGAGCAAGAGAAGAAGGTTTACCTTGATCACCACCACAGCCACCATCCCTACCACCATTCTTCCTACCACCACTACCACATCCTCTACCACTGTCACCACACCACCCACCACTACATACATCCCGTCTACCAGCATATCTACCACACCCAATCCACCACCACTATCATCTAGACCTAACCCAATCTTCACCACTGCCACCACCACCACTAGCCACCAAACCGGCCATCATCACATCCCACCCATCTATCTGGATCACCTTTACCTCCCAGTGGGGTAGAGGAACAGCTCTCAGCACTGAACCGTATGGTGCTGAGGCTGCTGGCAGCCGATGACGAGAAGACAGCTTAGATTCGTCAGTTGGTAGATCTTACAGCTGCACAATCCCAGCAGATTTCTCAACAGGCTCAGCTGATTAAGCAGCAGGCACAGCAAATGGGTGCTTAGAGCCAAGAGATTGCACAACTCCAGGAGCATAAAGTTATATCAGCGAAGAAGATTGAGGAGTTGGAGGATGCCAGAAAGACTATCATGCTCAAGCTCAAAGGAACTAAAGATGAGCCTCTGAAGATAAAAGAAAGAGATGGTGATGACGATGGTGATGACGATGATGAGGATGAGGATGAGGATGAAGATGCAGATAGTGATGATGATGAAGCGAATGATGAAGAAAAGACAGAGGAAAGGCAGAATGATGATGATGATGAAGGAGGAGATGCAGTTGCATCTGCCTCAGCTCAGGGTCAATAAAGACGTTCGAAGAGAAATCAAGACCAACGAGCTTCTTCTTCTGCCTCACCTACTGATGAGCCGGCTATTCAGGACAAAAATAATGATTAGACGTTTATGTATTTGATAGCTTTTGTACTTGAGTCATGTATTAAACTTATGTACATAATGTTTATATAATGTTAATGTATTTCTGCTTTGATTATTAACTAATGTTTGATGTGTTACATGTTTAAATCAAGAAGATCCTAACTTTCAAAGGGACGAATACGATGTTGCTCCCCTTCAGCAGGTCAAGACTCAACTGACTATGATTCTTGATCTGCAAGGGATCGTCAGGAGATATGTGAGTTATACCCCTGAAGAGGGGGAAATAATTCATGATCTTACAAATTAGCAAATGGCTGAAATATTCAAGTTGAATCCTGATGAGATTATCAAGGATGCTCCAACTTTTGAGTCAACCAGTGACGAAGAACTGAACGACATTGATGAGATAGAAATAGAGGATGTCACTGTAAAACATTATCCAGAGTATGCTGACCAGGAAGGAAATGTGGTACCCAACCTGGGTGATTAGCTGGTCAGTGAAACGTTTGAGATGCTAGATAAGATGGAGCAAGAGTCTGAGAAGAGTGAGGAACAGGCCCAAGCCTCAGACGCCGATGTGAACATCAGAAAGGCAGAATGGACTGCATGTTTCGAGGAAATTCGAGCCCAACGCGCTGCTCCTAAACAGAATGTCTACACCAAACTCTACAAAGTGAAGAAACATCTCAAGGTGTCAGGCAAGATTATTGCGTGGGCACATTTTGAGGATCTTAACGTTTATGCCATAATGAGAGAGAAGGGCATTGAGTACTTTAGATTCCCACATGATCTAAAGACTCTACCTGGTTTTGAGCTCAACCAGCTAGCTAATTGAAGCTACTATATGCTGACCTGAGGAAAATGTCAGGCTGGTTTGAGGCTGCCCTGAAGAAAGAGTACCACAACAGGTGGGTCAACTTCAAACCTCAACAACCTACGAGGTATATCAGACGTTCTGAAGTTGATCCCATAACTGGTAAGCCCAAGATAATGCTGAAGTGGAGTCCCCCAAGAACAATGTCAAGAATCCCTCTCAGGGAAATGCCACAGGACTTCAATCCACACTTTAAATGGTGGTACTATGATTGGAGAACAGGGGAGGCGGTCATAGTTCTGAACAAAGAGGGAAAGATGGATACAATGGATGGGGCGAGGTGATGGGAAGAACTTGTGTTAAGTTAACTGTGAACATGTATGATTTTAGTTTGACAGTGGATGCTCACTTCCACTAATACTGAAGATGTAGCAGTTAACAAAACTTTTTGTAATAGGGTTATGCTAGATTTTCAAAAAGTTTAGTTGTGATGTAACCCGAACTCATAATTATCTATGATAATGTTATGATATATTATCTATTATAATATTTGCTGCATTTACTTTGTAATCAATGTGTTCTAAGCTGAATAGTCACACCCAAGCATTTCACGTTTCCGTCGGGATGTGACATTTGAAGCCCATATTGATGCAATATTATAGGAAAATTTGTGCTTTGGACCCGTTAAGACCTTGAAGCCATATAGGTTTAGAGCTCTTTTTAACTATTTTGATTGATATTTTTAGAGCATCAATTATGTCCATATAATTATGTTTGAAGCCCCACATATGTTCAATCTCTAGCTAGAATGGCGTACACTATAAACGTCTGATCATTTATTAAAACCTTGATGTTTTACATATATTGTAGATTTTAATTATCGAGAGGTGTGATACGAGAACGTCAAGTAAAAGGAAAAGAAAATTTATTTTGGAATAAAAAAATATTAACATATATTTTAAAAGATACGCAGTAATAGATAATTTAGTTATCAAACACATTAATGTATTTTTCATAAAAGCTAGAGCGGTATCAATTATCAAGATTGATACTTTATGCATATCTAATTTGCATGACATTAATTCATTTGTTGACTTCTTTTGCCATGGAAAGAGAGTATTATTTTTGCTTCATGTAATGTCCGGTGGCTTTTTGCAAACCCATTTTCTTCTTTTGAATTTCCAAATTTAATATAGCAATAACCAAGCTGGACACGCAATATTAATTTAATATTCAGTTAGTGATGATGGATCAGTCGATTGTTTATCAGATAATTTAACTAATAAAACGATCGATACTAGAAAACTGGCACCTTCACAGATTAAAGTTTTCAAACATGAAAGTCAATTAATTTTTTTAAAAATATTTAAGGGGCTTATTGGTAACCCGTCACAAACTAGCTACGGCTTCGGTGATCGTCGGTGATGATATTTCCACCATGTACCTTTTCCTAGTTTTAATGCTAGTGCTATGTACGTTAGTGGTTTGCGACGGTTAATTCATTAGAGATCGTGAACTTTTTAAAACAAAAACATATATGCATTTTCCAGATGCTTCCTGGTATGGTTAAATTTTTATAACGGTTTCCGTCGGAAATTCGTCTATTATCCGTTGAAAATGGTGTATCTATATGATCTTAGTCTTTTTTAAAAGGGTTATTGGATTTTAATAATCACAACTTTCATTTATTCGCCGAGATTGATCTCAACTCAAGAAATATTTACAGACACTCTTAACTTTGAATTTATTTTTCTTCAATGATCTCTTACTAACTGAGAGTTAATCATCGTTAGTTTTTTTGATTAAATGAGGTCAACTTTGAGTCATTTTTCAACTCCAACACCACCTAGTCTCAATTAGGTCCGTTTTCTATTGTCTAACCTCCATCATCACCTAAATCTACCTCCAACGAATTCGGTGGTTCAAATCAGAAGGTGAAGATTGACGGGTTTTTGGGTGCGGAAGTTTCAAATTGACGAACCTGATGATAGATTTCAACTTTCTGTTTAGTGTTTTGGCCACAAAACAGTTCATGTCATCAAAAAACTAACGGGGTTAACTCTCAGTTACTGAGAGTTCATTAAAGGAAAATAAACTCAAAGTTGGGAGTATCTATAAACATTTACTGAGTTGTGATTAATCCCGGCCAATAAATAAAACTTGAGATTATTAAAATCCAATAACCCTTTTAAAAATAGCAAACACAAAAATGCCTTAGTTTTCTATAAATACAATATGTTGTATCTTTTTGTCTCTCAAACCTATAATGATAAATTCCTTTCATAATCCCAACTTTTATTTATTAGCCGAGATTAATTTCAACTCAGGAAATATTTACGAACACCACTAACTTTGAGCTTATTTTCCTTCAACAATCACTTACTAACTGAGAGTTAACGCCCGTTAGTTTTTTTGATGAAATGGGGCTAACTTTGAGCCATTTTTTCAACTCCACCGCCACCCAACCTCTATTAAGTCCTTTTTTCAGTGTCTAGCATCCATCGTCACTTGAAATCTACCTTTAACGAGTCTAGTGGTTCAAATCAGAAGGTAAAGATTGATGAGTTTTAGGTTGCAGAAGTTTCAGATTGACGGACTTGACAGTTGATTTCAACTTTCTGCTTAGTGTTTTGGCCATAAAAGAAGTCCACGTCATTTCAAAACTAACGGTGTTAACTCTTAGTTAGTAAGGGATCTTTGCAGAAAAATAAGCTCAAAGTTAGAAGTGTCTGTAAACATTTGTTAAGTTGGGATTAATCTCGTTCAATATATAAAAGTTGAGATTATAGAAATCCAATAACCCTATTTTAAAATATGAAAGATCATAGTGTGGTCCTATTATGAACATAATATTCTACGACAAGTCATTGATTTAATATTAAAGATCCTTAATAGTGAGTTAACTTGTCAGAATTAAAATACTTTCTTAGGTGCTTAATGTATTGTTGGGATGTTAGACTCGGTTGAAATTAATGGGCTTGGATGTAGAGCTGTGGCGGTATCTGTAACTTGAGTCATTAGAGTTTGTGGACAACCACGAAGGATGACGGGAAAGTGTTGTGGGGATGGTGGTGTCTCACTACGCACACATGTAGGTCTTGTAATATATATACATGTATATATACACACATATTTATACATGTATATATATATGTGTGTGTATAGGAGGAAGTTAAAAAAATATTAATTTTTGCCTAAAAATGCTAAGAAAGATTTTTATTCAATACTAAAATGAATTACCGAACTTTGAAATTGTTCCGGCAGCACTGTTCCGATCGAACTCTAAACTCTAAAGCTAAATCTAAATTAAACCCTAAGCTTTATCCTTAAACCATAAAGCTAAACGGTAGACCTTAAATTGTAAAGCTAAACTCTAAATCTTAAACCATAAAGTTATACCCTAAACACTATACAATAAAGTTGTACCAAAGCTTAAACCTAAGAGCTAAGATGGAAGAGTTCTACAAGTAATTCCAAACTACTCGAATGAGTTTAATTGAGTTTCGTTTGATCCAATTTAGAACTCGTTTAAACTCCTTTCTTAGCCTTCTTATGTAAAAAAATCATTTATTATTCGAATCTCCCTCTATATACGTATATGTATACGAAATTTAAATTTCAAAGTAAAAAAAAGTATCACGAGCCATACCAAGTAGATTTGGACCCTTGATTATGATAATTAACCAATTCATTGTGAATGTATGTATAGGAGAATTGCTATATATATCTTAAAAAATCATATGGTATGTAATTAAATACATGTTACGTAATTACGTTCTTATGTAAGTGATGTGTAATTACATATTTATACGTGATTTTTGAACAATTATAAGGGCGTGTAACTATATATACATTTGTACATAATTAAATATAGTCGGTACGTTTTTACCTGCGATGGTTATGCTTCTCGTCTGGAGCACACGTGTAACATTTTAGTGGCTTTCTATGTTTTGCATGGTTTCTCACTAATGTACGTTAACCATCCTCCATATGTGTTCATTTAGAAATTAATAGTATGTTAAAAACCAGCTGATAAACTGTTTACATAGTGTTTTAATAAAAAATGATAAAACTAAAAAATGGTCTATATTTTTATTATTTCGTTGACTTTATCACCTCTGTTCAATTATTAAAAAACTATAAAAATATACATAAAATCTATGTGTAGGCATGCATACAAGAAACCAAGTATGAAGGTTATAAGGGGTCGGAGGTAGCCTCTCATCTTTGAACATTTCTGGTCGGCTCGTATTAGCCTGCGCAAAGCCCTTAAGCAATCAAGACAACTTGGGGGGGGGGGGGGGGGGAGGGGGGGGGGGGGGGGGGTAGGAAGGGGGGGCTTCCCTTTTTTTTCTTCAGTAGTGTTAATTTTCGGTCCGGTAGTGTAAATCATTAACCCGGTATTGTAAAAAAAATTTATATATCAAGTTCGCCCCCGTTAAAAAACTTAATTTCACCCCCCGCATTCTTAATATAAGTACTCAAGCTCCGCCACTACAAGAACATATGCACATCATATGTTTTAAATAAAGAGGTGAAGATACCATAGCATGCATATACCTCATAGTGTATAGAAATATCAATATAGTGAACAAATTAGCGACTTTCTAGTTATTGGATTTTTCTTTCTTATACTATGTATTGTGGTTGTTTAGTTATAATAACATTTAAATGTCATGTAGATAAACATTATTTCACTAAAGACTCTTTTAAATCGACTCTAGTGATTAATTAGTATTTGAAGCCCATATTGATGCAATACTATAGGAAAATTTTTGTTTTGGACCCGTTAAGACCTTGTAGCCGTATAGGTTTAAAGCTCTTTTTAACTATTTTGAAATGATATTTAGAGCGTCAATTATGTCCATGTAATTATATTTGAAGCCCCACATATGTTTAATCTGTGGATTTTCTCTAAAATGACGTACAAAAATATAATGAAACTATGAGATAGATATGAGGATCTTCATATCAAGATATATATAAAAATACATCAAGAACCAAGCTAAGTCATCACTTGATCTACTCATTACCATTTTCTAAGAATGACTCATGCTTAGATTTATGTAAGACGATGATAAAAATCATACCATGAAGTTTTTTTTGGGTTTTCTCTATTTTACTCTCTTTGTGTGAGTGAGTGTGTGTATGACTTCTCTCTCTTTCTTTCAATCTTTTTATTTAACAAATTTAAATTGCAAGAAATGGAGGTATGGGGCGGCTGTCATTCCTTAAATAGGGAAATATTAGGGTTAAAACCCCCTTGAAAAGTTTTTGTCCCCTTTACTTTCATCATTTTTTATTACTAACCACAAAACATAAACTTTTACTTTATTTCTATAAGTTCGAGGTGTTATAATGATTTAAAATACATAAAGGTTTCCTAAATAGTGATGGTTCTAATGAATGAAATGGTAATAAAATGGATAAAGGAATCTTTCATATGTTGTAAGAAACAGATAAAAGGGTCTTGCATATGTTGCAAGGAACAAATAAATAAGTGTAGGCATATGTTGCAAGCAACAGATAAATGAGTCTTGCATATGATTCTAGCGATGAATAATTGATTCTTGTATTTGTTACAAGTAATGGACAAATGAGTTTTGTACTTCTATAAACATGTTGGTAAATCTTATTAGCATTGATTAGTTATACATGTATATTATGATAAGGTTGGTTATGATGATTGAAATGGTTTTGAAGAGATAAAAGCTTATTATCTTGTTTTAAAATAGATTATAAGTCATTCAACAAAATTGATTTTTAGCATGCGTATAAGAATGAACGTATAACCAAAAAAGCTAAGAAGTCACCTTGGTATGAAATGATGGCTACCTACTATTCATTCTTGTTTTCATTTTTACATAAGTATAGAGAAAGAAAGAGGTTGAGAGAGTCCAATGGTTGAGCTTAATCACCTATTTTTTGGTGATTTCCGACAATGTTTTTGAGACCACCTCACATAGTAAACCATGGCCTAAGAGGGTGTTTCTATGGTGATTTCAAAAAAAATAAAGGAAGCTCATTTTCATTTTGAGCTCGACTTTAGGCAACAAGGAAGAAGGTATGTACTTACATAAAAAGTTCATATTATACTAAATAGTTGTGCATGGAACCATGCCATACGATCATTAGATGTGTTCATGCCATAAAAAGTCGAAATTTTGACGTGTTTATAGATATGTGAAAGGATAGCAGCCCTTATCGACATTTTAGATTCCTGCAAGAAAAAAGTGAACTCTCATGTAGTTCCACACGAAAGAATAGTTTCACCTGATAGTCTAGTTCACAGAAAAGTGTTAATGAAAGTATACATAGGTTCATGTTTCGCAAAAGAATTTCAAGGAAAAACAACTTTTTTCGCTTTCGCATAGATTTGCTCTTATGTATAGTTTCATTCGAAAGTTAACACTTTAGCATGAATGTCTACATGAAAGTCCTACTTTATACAAACTTATGTTAAGCAAAGGTTGACCTAATTCACAAGTCAACATTTATATATATTGTTAAGTGACTCGGGCGTTCTTCAGAAGTCAAAGTCATATAGTTACAACATTCAGATAGCTTTGTTTGCTTAGGTGAGTTCCAGTCCTGTTTTAGACTATTTTGCGATGTTGTGAATATTACTCATTGGAAGGTTAAAATAAAGCATGTTATGATAGAAGTTAGTCATATGCAAAGTATTATAGTATAATGATTGATTGAAATATAAAGAAATTAACGTACGAAAATGTTTACTAACACACTAAGTTCCTTATGATAAAATCATAAAGTGTATAGGCGTTTTCACTCACTAATGATACGAGTATAGTTTGCGTATATTATGTTCGCATGTAAAGGTATGGTCCTCCAATGGATGTAATGTTATGGTTATAGTTATAAGCATTACCTATAGGACCTACCATGAGTTATATAACCACGATTGAGGTTTCTATGGATTTGGCTAATGGTATGTATGCACATGATAGTGTTGGCTAATAGTATGGATACGGTACCTCCGGCTAAATGTATAGACCTAGTAACTTCGGCTAACTGTATGGAATGATAATGATCACTCACTGGTTATTCAAGACCACGATGCTACATAGGTAAGTACGAATGTGATAGTTTTAGCTATAGTGGGGAAATGAAAAGTAAAGTAAAAGATGGTATTTTATAGGCTTACACACAAAAAGAACTAACAGAATATGAGGACTCCACTAACCCACTAATCTAACTAAATAACAAATAACATAAAAAGATAATATAGAAATACAATTGCATGGACTTCGTGGGTGCCAACATAGGCACACATCAGATATGTGATGTTATGATATGATAAATGTTAAAGTTCTAAAGTTAATTGTAAACCTAAAAGTCACTCATGTTGCTAACTTGTATGCATATGAGGCTAAAATGTAGGTTTGCTTCAAGGGTGTGTGAGGATATGTTTGGCAAGGAGGCGAAAGCTACCCTACCAAGAGACTAGCATCCCGAAATTTATGTGATATTTATGAACTTTTATGTTAGTTTGAAGACTTGTAACAAGATTTGTTTATTAAGACTGTAATTGCTAAATATTTCTGCTGCTAACGAATGAATTTTTAGTTTAAGAAACTATGTTGCCGCACGTATAAACCCCAACCAGTAGTTAAAATATATGTCCGCTATCCGGTATGTCTCGCTTGGGCTGCTTTAATGACATTCTCGCAGGAGATCCGGACCCTATTTCTTCGACTTCCCTGACCCGAGTTTAGGGTTTTCAGACTATCATAACATAAACTTAGTTGGTAATTTATAGAACTTATAGTTTATTCTTAGTGGTATCCTTGATTATTTTCTAGGTATTGGATTTTCTTTCGGTGGACTTTCTCTAAAATGGCGTCTAAAGCAAATATGATCACTTATTGATCTCGAGTGGTGACAGACTATATACGTTTGAGCATTTATAAAAGTGAAGAACTCATGAATGTCACATCTCTTTCTAAAAATCATGGTTATTTACCAGAACATGTTTATGAAAATGGTGAATTATTTCCCGTAACGTATATTATCTAAACCTTGATTGTAGAAATATGATTTAGATTTAAATGAATGAATGGTGTGATACGAGAATGTTGAGTAAAAGGAAAACAAAATGTATTTCAGAGAAGAAAGTGTAACATATATTTTAAAAGATAAAACACATTTTAAAGATTATTTTTGGCATCACAATTCACAAAATTTAGTGATCACAGATTTTTTTTATTTAATTCTATAAACAGTTGAGCCGTATTTAATGCTACTTATAAATTTTATGCGTATCCAATTTGAATGACATTATGTATCTGTTGACTTCTTTAAGGAGAGTATTATTGTTGCTTGAAGTAATGTCTGGCGGCTTCTTACAAAACCATTTATTTTGTTTGAATTTCAGAAATAGATTATAGCGTAGCCATACTTGACATGCAACAATTATTTAATATTTAGTAAGTGATGGCAAATCAGTCAATTATTATCAAGTTGTTAACTAATAAAAGTATAAAACCATAAATAATAAAATAGAAAGGTAAGGAATTGCTAAATGTTGAGCGGTTATGAATGTGACTAGCCATAAATGTTTGGATATGTGTATAAGTTAGTTTTTAATTTTATGAATCAGCTTTTATTAGACCATGTGTTATTCTAGCGCCGGGGTGTCAACCCCTGCTATGTCACCCAGCCGCGCCGCCACCACCATTACACATGTGTTATTCGTCGGAGCGCGGGCTGGCCTCTGGGTGGTTCACGGCACTGTTGCTGCTCTAGGTGCATTTATTTTCAAAAGGAAACGGTAATATTGACGTTATTTTAATCCCAAACCCCACCAGCCAAGCCCCTCCCATTATACCCTTTTAGGCAGTTTTGGGTAAGAAAAAAATGTTTGTGTGAGTCACGTGGCACTTTTTTCTCAACTAAGCCCTCAAAGGACCCATAACACATGGCCTTATATATATAAAGTACTCTCAATAAATGAGGTTTATTTACGTATGTTGGAACTTGTGATTTATATCTTGTAAATGAAAACATGAACACACATACAAACCTAAAAGGGATTTTGATTTGGAACTTGAATTTGATCTTCAAACAATCAAAACTCTTGGAGTGTTACTTAATTGTATTCCACTATCAGATATGCTGGGTCGTCCGGGTTTCGATTACATATATTGTACATAAAAAAATTTCATGGGTGGCGGTTGACACCCAACCTATTACCTTAGGTCTGCTCCTGGATATGCCTATTTATGGGTTAGGTTCATAATGATTTATCGGATTTAACAAAGATTTGTGATAGAGTGTAAATGTATAATTTAAAAAATTAAAAGATTCTTGAAAAAAAACCATTGTAATAAGTTTCCGTTGTTCCCTGCGGCAGCCCTCTGTTCTTCATTCTTTTTGTTATTTTTATCAAGAGTCTCATGGTAACACTTGGCCACACAAATTGTTTTATTGCAACATTTAACTCAAGTAGCCCATTTAATACTTTTTTCTTCATGTTAAATGTAGTGAGCCCAAGAACCAAAATCAATTGAGCCCAAATCTAAAAAAAATCAACTTTCACTTAATACTAAATTTAATAATACAATTAATACCAAATAACATTTAGAATTAGATCGAGTCCACACTCCCATAACATCTAATTCGTTTAATCTCTAACGTTGTTTCTTCAATAAATAAGTTAATCTAATACACTAAATATGTTTTGATAACACTAAAATTACCAACATTCATCTCCCACTTTTTAGTGATGTCTATGATTAACTTAACCATATCCACATAAATACAAATACATAAATGAAAATATCTAGTGGATTGAATATTCATTTTATTATATTGCACGTTACAGATACTATAATAACAAGTATTACAATGGATAGAACTCAATTATCTATAATCTATAATACTATATAATACCTTTTAGAAAGATAAGATGGTAATTTCCACTACAAAAAAATGAGGGTAATGCAACTTTTCAGATGTAACTTTTATTAAATAAGTTGAATTTGATTCTAATGCAACTTTATTCGATACAAAAGTTGCATTAAATGATCTAATGCAACCTTTTATAAAATGTTGCAAAATTTTATAGAAATTGTAACTTTTTTCCAAAAAAGTTATCAATTTTACTATGATTGCAAGCATTTCCTTAACAGGTTGTAAATATTATTGGAATATAGAACTTTTTTAGTAAGGTTGATTATTAGAACAAATTTTACAACCATTTATGAAAAGGGTGCAACTTCTTGTGAAATTTGCAACTTTTCAATAAAGATATTGCAATTATAATAAAATTTTACTCTTTAGATGATATTTCATTTTCATAATATTTGATAGTTAATTAATATTTTGTTATTATAATAAAACAACATGAACATGATCTTACAGGAAAAATGTGTTGGATCTAGAGAGGCTGTTGCAACCAAAACTATGTCACTTAGAAGATTTTGAGTACAACATACAAAGGACTTCCGAAGCCAAGTGTGGAACTTCCGAAGGAAGAAGGAACTCTTCCGAAGTCTAAGTGTAAAATACACTTCCGAAGGAAAACTCCAACTTCCGAAGACAAAGAAGCTACTTCCGAAGATCAAGACTTAAAGACAAAGTTCTGAAGTCAACTTCCGAAGTATAAAGAAGTCCTCAAAGCCTCGGAAGCATAGAAGCATCTTCCGAAGTATAAGTGGCTTCGGAAAAACTTGTTCTTCTGAAGCCAATTAACCTTCGGAAGACACTTCTATTATCCAGTAGACATAAGTATGGTCTGTCTGACAATCCGCTGCAAATCTCTGAGATACTGCATGGCGTTTTTTCAAAAGCCATGTAATTGACCATATTTTAATCTACTGTTTACCTTTTTATGTTAAGTACAGTTGCCATCTTTAGTTGGTGACAAAAGGTAAGTCATGGACATGTCATGACTACCATATCTTAGATAATACTTTATCTAAGATACCTTAACTATAGCATTGTAGTATATGCTTTAGTCGTAGGTTTCCAGCTGGTATCAAGTATAACCGGCTGTAGGATCTAGTATATATTGTTTCTCATTGTAACTCTTGTTTCATGCTTGTAAGTGTCTTGTAATCTTGAGTTGAGAAGTAATATATACAAGTACCTTGAAAATACTTCTGCTTGTTTCTTTGATTACTTATTATATTATTATCAACTCTTGTTAAAGGCATTGCTTCATCTTGTTTGAGTGATATTATAAGTGAGTTTGAGAGAATCACAAGTGTTAAGTGACAAAACCCGATCCTGCAAAAGGTAAGTAGCTTATCAAACTAAAAGAAATAACAAACCAGATGCACTACCAACGACTCGAACTTATGTATTCATGACACAAATTAATACTACTAGAAAATGAGTCTAATCATATATTTCAAAAGAAACATTTATAACTTATATGCATTTGTTTCTAAGACAATTTTGTTCGACATAGCGGTTGAATGAAAAGAACCGATGCAATTTTTTTCTTTAAATGATTTAAATTTTGTTGAAACTAACATATCTGACACAAGGGTTGCATTGTAAAAATTTTTACAAACCATTTTGTATTGTTAATTAATAGGAAGCAATTACAGGCATCTTAATTAAGGTGAGTTTTCTTCCGAGTGTGATCTTAGGTTTCATTCTCGAGTAATGAAAATGATTAGGTGGATCAGTGGCCCGTTAGTGATCCTTTAGCCATTAAAAAAACTACGTAGTGTATGTATGAGTTTTATGAGATTAAAAGATATTATAGTTTAAACATTGTTGCATATATTATGTATATTTTTTGTAAATTATATAAAAACTCAACAAATGTTATTTTTTATAATTTTTTATTTTAATTCAAATATCTGTTACTTTATAAACATATTTTAACTTATTAAAATTAAATTTAAATTTATATCAATTTTAGTTCCCTCCTAAAAATTTTAATTTCCCTCCATACCTCAATATTTCAAGTCGGCAATACCCATTACCCGGTTTTGAAGTAATTAATTTTTTTCTCTTTTGAGGTTGTGAATAACCAAAGCAACACAGTTCTAAGGATTTTGAATGGCATGGGATTTTGATTCTTACTTGTTGGAATGCGTTATGTTCTAAGAAAAGGCTGTAGAAGGTATAATCCCTAACTCCTTATCAATTTTCTAATTTCAAGTACGATCCCTAAATCCCTGATTCTCTTATACCACCACATCTTGGACTAGGATTTCACGAGAAGGATAACCCTACTGGATTTGCCGTAACACAAATTATCACCAAAAAAGCACGATCCCATTTCTTGAAATTTAGGCTTGGTTTAACGACCGCAAGGCTATCTGACATTGAATCAAATTAACGAAACTGGTATGTGTTATCACCACTATACCCACCGTGTTCTTACTCTTTTATCCTAGCTTTCTGTAACCTCAAACAACCCCTCTCGGATCTCAACATTATAGAACTTGTGCAGGACCGATTAAGGGATGGTTACTTACAACACAACACACAATGAGGAGAGAGCTTTAGAACACTTAACAGATCAAATAAGGAACTGGTAACTTATAAGTTTGATACTAGAAACACAAGTAAATATGAGACAGAACAAGAAGCAAACAACACAAGTATTGGTTTTCAAAAATGCTGTATATTTCTCTCAAGTTCTTTACAAGTATTACAAAGCATAAAGAAAGTTACAAGGACGTGAGATACTTTATACTACATCCTACAGCCGGCCATACTTAGAAGGCCAGCTGGAAATATATGATCTAGACAACAACAAAATAAAATGTAGAGTCAAAAGGCATATTACCTTTTGACTATTGACTATGACATGTCATAGCTCACATCCTAATATATTACAAAAAGGATAAAAGTACATAAAGTAGAAAGCACAGACTCAAGACCTCAATGTACAGTTACCAAAAGCATGGACCTTTTCACCAACTTATGTAAGTTGGTGACCGAACAGAGTTGTAGCGGGAAGATGGTCCTGCTTTATGGTAAAGTACATCAGATAAAGCATGTGTTCAAAAGTCTTCAGAAGAAATCTGTCTTCACTTCTTGGCTTCGGAAGACTTTGTCTTGAAGCTTCGGAATACTTTACTTTTGGCTTCGGAAGATGTTGGTCTTGGCTTTGGAAGATTTTACACTTAGAATAATTTTGATGTAGAGTGTAAAACTTCCGAAGCATTTCTACTCTGTACTTCAGTGCATGCATGCAAGAAAGACTTTGAATGTTATAGATGCATCAGCCTTATATGAAACCTTACAACTTGATTGTTGCTACAGTTGTAATGGGTAGAATTCGAAACCCTAGTCATCATTGGTGTGGTTATTTGAATTGCTTGTAGTTGATCCAGTTATGTTTATCGAACTTGCACAATTTTTGCGTTTAGATTAATGAGATTTATAATGTTTGATGAAACTCTTTATTAAATTGATTTGTTTTAACCGTTGATTGCTTGAATTTCAACAAAAGATTTATGTTTGGATTAAATGATCAGGATTCATGGTATCATATTTATATGGACTTTTTGATGCTATGAAAACTCTTTGATTCTTGAAAAAGTAAGTGTGTGTGGTAGGAGAGTGAATAGCAATTGTAATACAAAGATACATGCTCTCTGGACTTTTTGATGTTGTGAGAACTATCTGATGCTGTGAAAAGTATTAGAAATATGCCTTTTTTGTGTTTTGGTTTCCAAGTTCTATCTTTTTGGTAGTGATCAATGATAGAGAAAAACGATGCTTTGCACCATATTTCAATATTTCATCGGGTACTTGCGATTACTATAACCCTTTTTTTCCTATTACAACATCGAGGGCACCATAATTCTTCAATACCCTTTTTTTCCAATCTACAAGCCATAATGCTCTGCAAGTTTATTATATTATATTAATGCCTTATCTAGATATCTATTAAACCTAAAATATTAATAGCATGCTATAGTAATGCCATCTTTGTAATTCATAGCACCATTAGTAAAGAATAGGATCAGACCAAGCTATGCAATATAAATATACTTGACTTCAAACTTGTTTGTTGCAAACCATGAACTCTTAAGACCTTTTTTTATTTGTATTCTTATTTACACAAGTCAAATTACAAATCTGTCTAAATAATTCATGTTATTTGAGTTTGAATATAGTATAGTTAGAAAATTTAAGAACGTGGACTATGAACTTTTAGGTTCTGAAGTAAATAGAGATTGTGTGGGTGTATATGAATATTTGCAGTTAGTCTCATAATTTTGATTTAGAATAGCCATATTGTAGTCTTGTTACTTCTTGGTGTGAGAATTCTTTATAGTGTGTTAATAAAGTATTTCTAATGTTAGTGCATTGGTGATTTTGATTATCTCCATCTAGTTTTCTGTTTAAATATGTTTTGAGTTGTTTTCTTTTTTCACCCACTAATTGTTTTTGTAGTTGATAATTGGAGTGGTTTCAATAATTTTGTAGTTGACTTCGAGCAGGTCTCTAATAGGAAACGGAAGCAAGCAAGACCAAAGTATACAAAGATAAACAAAATCATGAAGGTGCTACAAGTGCTGAAGAACCAATAACGATAATCAGGTTATAAATTTTGTTTTCTTATTTTATTCTTATATAATTGCATTCTAATGAAAATGCATTTGTTTAATGAAACATCATCCATAATATATTTCACTAACAACAATTACAGGGTCTTGGATTAGATAAGATGAGAGGTTTGTTTTAACTACTTAGAGTATGTTTTTGCACTATTAGTGATTAAATATATACTTAATGGACTAGCTATGAGAAAAGAGGTCTAACAATGTTGCATGTTTTGCACATGGGAAAGTTAATGAGCATAAGGTTGTTATGTGTAATAAGTTTGAATAGCCTGTTGGACTTGTTGGACTAGTGATATAGAAGAATAAGTAGTAGAAGAATTATCTTTTTTTTGTTTGTTGGTATAATAGCTCATTAGCACTGTTATGCACCATTTATTCATTGTTGAAGGAGCAATATAAAGATAAGTTATGAGAGTATGCCCCGATAAGATTTTATGTAGTTTTATTAATTTTATTTGTTAGATTTAAAATATATTTACTTCGTTCTTTTCTTCTTTTAAGGAAGAATACGATGCTACGCTTCTAGAACTTGGGTTTAAAGGGCCATTGGACATTCTTACAAGGTACACAATGTAAGTTTAAGGAAAAAGGCATTTCTATTAACATAAGGATAATAAAACAAGAAGGAAGAACCGACTTGAAAGCATTCATAGAAGGATGCAAGGACGTGAATATATTAATACATATAATGACAAGAAAATTGTAAGTTATTTCTAGTTTTTCCTTGTCATAATTTTATATTTTGTCTAAGTTTTAAGTTAGAGGTCAAGCATTAGTTGGATAATCATTTACGCTTCTATCCTATTTACTCACATAAATACATGCACTTTTTATGCAAGTTTGACTATTTTTAATTTTGACTACTGAAATTGGATAATATTTCCTTAATATTTTTTACGCATTATTGCAGGAACAAACTACAAACCTGTAGAGGATGGCGACCTTAAAGTAGATTCTTTTCTGGCTATAATGAACAACGAGAACTATGGATATCGCCGATTTTATGGTAGAGACATTATAAATACATTAGAAGCTATGTGCGGGAAGATTATGGAACAACTAATTGTTGGAGATTGAGAGGAGTATAATGTTTTCATTATATTGTAATTTACATTTTGTCACTATAATGCTATCTAAGTATGGACGAGTATGTTAAAACACACTATTTGACTATCAATGATATGTATGTTATTCTTGCTTGATGTATTTGTGATTAAGTGTATATTTTTTATGCTATAAAGTTGTATTTGAGTATAAAAAATATCTTCTTATTAAAACTAAAATCATAAAATTGTTGTATACGTTAAAAAAAGTTGCATTTATGTAACTATTCTATAATAAAGATTGCATTTAAACATAAAAAAGTTACATTTGAATGTAGAAAATGTTGCATGTTGGTAATTAGATTATAACAAAAGTTTCATTCGAGAACTAAAAAAGCTGCATTATGTTACAAAAAATGTTGCATACATAAAGGTTGCATTTGAATAATAAATGCAACACTTTCTAAAAAGGTTGCATTACGTCTTGGAAAAGTTGCATTAAGTCTAATGGAACTACGTCTAATGCAGCTCCTGATAAAAGATTGCATTAAGCTTAATGCAACATTTTTAAGGTCTAGTGCAACATTTTACTGGGGTTGCATTAGCTTTATTTTCTTGTAGTTGTTCATTCAAAGTGTAAGACACTTATACAACATTTTAAGCTTAGAGTACAAGTGTTTTATACAATAGTTCCACTTTACCCCTACTTAATTAACTTCTTCTAGTTATTGTATTATTTAATAGACATTATCAATACATTATTTAAGAATGTGATATTGTTTAACTCACTTCATTAAATTTTATTTTATTTATAATAATATAAATTGACATTAAAGTTTATAGTTATTAATCATATTTTTATAACCAAAAAATATTTAAATTAAGTATTATTTTATTAAAATACTTATATATATATTACTATATAATACATCTCTGTGAATAGAGATGTAATTTTGCCAAACATACAAGTTTTAAAATAACATGTACAAAGGAGTGCAAGACATTTAAGAGATGTAGAATATGAAATTGATTAAGATATTAAGACACTTTAAGGGCAATATGGTAAATTTATGCATTAAATTTTATATACCTTGATATTTTTACCCTTATCTTTTTCATATATTTCATAAACATTATTAATACATTATTTAATAATATGATATTATTTAATTCAATTAATTAAATTTTAATATATTTATGATACTATAAATTGACATTAAATTTATATTTACTAATTATATTTTTATAACTAAATACTATTTAAATTAAGTATTTATTTTATTTAAATATTTAAGTATATAACTTACATATATCTTCATATTTATAATAACTATAATACTAAAATTTTTCTACAGGTATATTGTGAGTTTAATAATTTTAATATTTATTTATATCTTTTATAATTAAAGTGAAACGATAATAGAATGATAATTTCACATGTGGATTAAGACACCCATATAAAAAGTCATGCTTAAATTTCAAAACATTAATCATGTTATTCCATTTATGCCCTTACAATAAAATATAACATATAATGCTTATAAACAAATGCTAAAGCATATACACGTGGTCAAATAAAACCGTAATGTACTTTCAATGTTGTTTATTCACGATTGAGTGTTAATCTCTCTTTCATTTTTCCTTGCTGGTTATTAACAGCTAAATAACAAACAAGATGGTAATTTGTGGTGACAATTTCTCTATTAACTTTCTACGGTCTATGCAAATAACCAACGAAAGCTGCCTCCGATGATTATAAAATTCTAACCTACATTCATAAAACTAAACTCCCCCGTATAAAATCTAGGTAATAAGTGATTTCCGACCACAAATACTACCCATGCTTTCACTAATCTTGTTAGGATAATATAGTTGTTTTAAAAACTTTTGTAATATACGTAATTGTTTCTTTCACTCAATTTGTTCAATAATTGTATTTTCATTTTTTTATTTTACGTCATATGCCTTCTACATGCCCATTTAGGACTTGGACGTAGTTTAATAAAAGGCTTTGTTTAATGTATATGGATTATTATTTAATTGTAATGTATCATTTGATTAGTATCATTCAATGAAAATGATTTTTAATATTATTTCAACGTATTTACTACCATGAGCTATGAGCAATCGATTAACATTCGTCCGCCCCGATAATTCCGTCGTCGGTCAGGGTGTGACAACTGGTGTAGACTATAATGGTAAATCTTTTCTCCAGTAGTCAACCATTCCTCTATCGAATGATCCTGGCATTGACAACATGTTTTGATCTCGAGTTAGAATAGCTGGATATGAAAATAGCTTTTTTACATGGTACACTTGAAGAACAAATCTATATGAAACAGCCTTAAGTTTTGAAGTTAAGGGAGAAAAGCACAAGGTGTGTTTGTTGTAGAGATCTCTATATGGACTGAAACAATCACCTCAGTAATGGTACAAGAGGTTTGATGAGTATGTTGTTACTTATGGATTCTATAGAAGCAGCTATGATAGTTGTGTGTACTTCAAGAAGTGTAGCTCTAGTGTGTTATTATATCTACTTCTATATATGGATGATATGTTATTGGCTTGTAAAGATAAAAATGAAATTCAAGCAACTAAAGATCTTTTGATGCTCGAATTTGATATGAAAGAGCTAGGTTGTGCAAAGAAAATCTTGGGGATGGAAACTGAAAGAGATAAGGAACATAAAATGTTAAAGTTGAGTCAAAGGTATTATATCAGCAAGGTGTTGTCTAATTATAATATGGACAGGAGTAAGCCAGTGACAACTCCTTTGGCACAGCATTTTAAACTCTCTATCTAGTGATAGTCCCAAGACAGATGAGAAAGCAGCTTACATGACTAATATCCCTTATGCTCAGGTGGTGAGTAGTTTGATGTATCTAATGGTCTGTACTAGACCGGATAAAGGGTATGCAGTCAGTGTTATAAGCAGGTATCTTTTTAATCCTGGTAATTTAAAGGTCATTGGAGTGCTGTCAAATGGGTATTGAGATATTTGAATGGAACTAGAGGTGTCAGATTGATATTTGGTAAACACTCCAGGTGTTGATAACCTTGTGATAGGTTATGTTGATTCAGATTTTGCAAAGGATTTAGACAAATGGAGGTCTATTACTGGATATGCTTTTACAGTTTGTGGAAGCATGGTTAGCTGGAGAGCTATCTTACAACATGTTATTGCTTTATCTTCAACTGAAGCTGAGTTTGTAGCATTAACTAAAGTTGTTAAAGAAGGCATATGGTTAAAAGGGTTCATTTCTGAGCTAGGTGTGCAGCTGGATGATGTGCTTGTTTTGTGTGACAACAGAGGAGTTGTGCAGTTGTTGAAACATCAAGTGTTTCATGAACGTTCTAAGCATATCAATGTCAAGTTGCATTTCATAAGGGACATTGTAAATTCAAAGCAAATTAAAGTGCAAGAGGTTGATACTTTGGACAATGCTACAGATATGCTTACCAAAGCTTTATCTGGTCCAAAGTTTGAGTATTGCTTGGAGAAGTTGAACGTAGGTTGACTTAAGATCAAGGTGGAGATTGTTGAGTATTAGATGTGATCTTTTAGTCAACTCATACTCAATATTAAAGTTTGGTGTCATTAGTGTAATGTTTCATTGTATAGGGGTTAAATGTGTCATATCTTGTTTTTCTTAAACAAGTGGATTAGTTAATTAAGATGGTAATTCGAGAAAGTTTCTTCTTCTTAATATCATCTGTAATTGGTAGGGTGTGTGATTGAATAACTCAATAATAGCTCTTGAATTTCATCATTGATTGGGCATAATCATTCTTGTTTCAACACTAGGGTTACCCAATGTGCATTGTCTACCGCCACTTTTTGTTCTGATTGCAATATGTGTTGCCGGTGACCATTGCCCACCATTGTTACTACCCACTACCCAATGTGAATTTTTTTAAAATTATAATAATGTATAAAAAAGTTATGAACTTTTAAAAAAATGGGGAGTAAGATGTGACTTGCATATGTATCTTCCCTTTATAAAACTTGTATACTCTTTATCCTCTTTTACATCTGGGGTTCTCTTGTGTCGTCCTTGACTTTCTAAGATTTCTCTCTTTTCTAGAATGTCCGTCTCCAACGTGTGTGTTTGTTACCACCATTAGTAGCATATTGTTGATCATTCTTCAATGAAAATTTAGTTTGTCCCATCCACACACATCATCGCCGCTTTACATTCTCAAGTTATCACTTGTCTCTCGTTTTAACAACTAAGATCTTACATGAGATTTATATATCCAGGAAGAAATAGCCCATTTCTATTTTCTATAAACACCAAAATCATCATCAAGGTTAGCATCATGATCATATGATATCAAAGAGTGACTATACGTACCTCCTCATGTACTGAACGTACATTTCTTGTGATAGAGATATAGGCCAGTCTAGGCGTGCGCAGGCAACACACTTGCACATGTCCATGCTAGGCAACGCGCCTGCACAGGTCCCATACTGAAGGAGGAGCTCAAAAACTGTTATAGGTTATTTAATTCTATGTTGCACATGAAGTCTGATTTTATTTGCTTGAATTATTGATACATTGGGCCACACATTATTTGTTGTATCTAAGAATCAGTCCAGTAATTGATGAATGGAATAGTGACCCACAAATGATCAAACTTGATTTCTTTTATTTATCTTTTTATTATAGGTAAGTATCCTAGGACTTGAAAGTTGACTATTTTCTATTGCGGTACTTTAACGGAGATGTATTTGAATTAACTCCTTTTATCGTGGTTATTGTTTGTTATATACAAATCATAGCCCTTTATAGTTAACACTTTTCTTTTTCTTTGTAAGTACATGTGTCAGAGTTGGTGGAAGCGGAATGTGAGCTTCTTTCATGTGCCATGGTTCGAGCTTTACGTCTTGTTGGTTAGGTAGTGGAGACTGGAGAGTAGATGTTACTCGTGGGTTATCTTCGTGGATCATTTTCACAGGTCTTCATTTGTCTAGTCCTATCAATGTGTCGTCCATTGGTATATTTTTAGGTTATTCATACTTTTGTTTTCATTCTTGTAATTGTTTCATTTTCTCCTCGCTAGTTACTTAATGCTCGCTTTTTTTGTAAAATATAGTCATTGCAAAAAAAGAAAAACTAAGCAGCCAATTAAACGATAAAAATCAGTTTTGTTTTAGGGTGGTGATAAATTTTAAGAGACGCATTTTAACTTGACGCACCGAACATCTAAAATCTCTAGATTGCTTTGAAAAGATACTACGTTTTTTAATAATGAAGAGGTCCACCAAATGTGTGAGAGGTTACATTTAGCAGCACATGTGATATCTATCATACTAACAATTGATATTAGAAACTACTTTAACTCGCCCTATGTCTCTTAATTAGACAAAAACTTATTCACAAGTCATGTTCATCTTTTTACACCATTTTATCGTCACCTATCTTAAGCATGTCATCCCTACAAGATAAAGATGTTCAAATGGATTAATGAGGCATAATTGTCAATTTTAGTAATCGATTAGCCTGTAAACCACACTCATAAAGCTAATGTGGTAGTATAATGATTCACGTGTTCTCACAAGGACCATATATAGAATTCATATTTTGTTTTCTTTTTTTACTTTATTGAGAATCAAAATCCTTCTTTTTCTTCACCTAATCAATTCTTAATATTTATATAATAAACATGTATAACAACATTCCCACTTGGTTAATCCATCTACACTACTAAATGAACATAATAAACCACAAAATCATTTTAGGGTCTTATATAAGCAAATATATGCAATGGCTAATAATCTAATCTAATATAGTTATATAACATAAAATGGGAAAATATTTTCAACTAGAAGAACAAAACATCTAAACCCCTCTATTAATTCTCAAATCATGATATAACTTTAGCCTTTTTAGCTTCACGTACTCCATCACCATTATCATCATCAACACCATCACTAGTTTCATCATCATTCATCTTCTTACGTTTCAAAAACCTCACAAGCCCTGCTAACACAACCTCAACATCATCGGACTTCATGAGCTCCTCCGCCACCTCCGCGGGCGTCACCTTCTTGCACTTGATCAGCTCTTTGATCTCCCTAAACCGCCAATGGTGGTCGTAAATATTAAGATAATTCGCCGCTAGCGTGTCAAACCCTTCAACCGTCAAGTACGACATGTGTATGTGCACATCCATCCGCCCCGGCCGGAGCAATGCCGGGTCAAGTCTCTCTTTATGGTTCGTCGTGAATATTATTATCCGCTCGTCCCCACAACACGACCATAACCCGTCAATAAAATTCAACAACCCCGATAAAGAATACTGCAAAAAGATCAAAACTTAAATCAAAATTACAGAACTGTTACATACCAAACACTAAAACTCATTTCTAATACCCTAGCTACTTAGGTTAGGTTACCCTATTTGGTCTATACCCATTATCTTCTATTAGTTATATATAAAACAAGTCTCGTATCTTACAATAGTTTTAATGATTAAAAAACAGAAAACAAACCATGGGATCACGACCGGGTTTAGCATCCGGATTCCGGGCCGGAACTGTCCCCTTCCGGTCCGGCAGCTGTATGGTACAATCAATATCCTCGATCACCAAAATCGAGCGATTCGACGTGCGAAGCATCAGTTTCTTCAAGCTCGAATCGCCGCCAACATTCGACAGCTGCAGATCATAGATATCAAACTTCAAGTAATTAGCAATGGCAGCGATCAAGCTCGATTTGCCGGTGCCCGGAGGACCGTAGAGCAAATAGCCCCTCTTCCATGCCTTCCCAACCTTCTTATAGAACTCCTTCCTCCTCAAGAACAAATTCAAATCATCAATGATCGCATTCTTCATCTTCGGGTCCATCGCCAACGTCTCGAACGTCGACGGGTGGTCGAGATTCACCGATTCACGGTAACCACCAGGCCCCCCACCGTAGGATTGCAGATTATGAAGCTTCACCACCTTCTTCTGATCTTCAAGCTCCTGAGCTCTTTTGATTATCCAAGGTAAGTAAGAACTGATAATAATCTCTTTATACTTCTTATCAAACTTCAACTCAAGGAACCTCCTCTCCGGCGAAGAGCTCCGAGAACCACCCTTTCCGTTGCCGTAGTCAAAGTCATCGCCGTCGCCGGAGCGTTTCTCCGGCGACTGACGGACGTACCTCCACGTCACGGGAATCCCTTCAAAAGAGTCAACTATCTCCTCCGATTCAGCGAATTTGACACTGATATGACTCTCCTTCACCGATTTAGTGACCCTACAATCAAGATTTCAAATCTTGAGGTTCAATTTCATCAATTGAAAGAAGAAAAGAGAAGCTTTTTTGTGAGTTTGAGTGACCTGAGGCGATCGGAATTGGGGTTGATTCGGGTGCAGAGGAAGGCTTCGGCGGCGTCGAACATGTGGTTGTTGGTGATGCCGTCTTTCTCGTCGAGGATGAGGGTGAGTTTGGAGGATTTGGGTTTCCAGTAGAATCGGAGGGTGTCGACGACGTATCGCCGGAGTTCTCGGGGGAAGAGCTGGTTGAACATTGTACGGAAGAGGATGATGGAGGTCGACATCGAGGCGTATGCCGACAGCACTGACGACGCCGATGGCATCTCCGAGAATGTGCGAGACGCCATTGGTGCGATGGGTTCGCGGAAACAGGGGAGGGGTGTGTATTTATTGGGGCAAGATCTTAGGTTTTAATATGTTACGAATGTTTTCAGAACCGAATCACATAGCAAACCGAACCGGACGTCAAAACGATTTTAAGTATCAAACCGGACCGTATTGGAATGCGGTTTCCGGTCCAACCGATCGGTCCAAAATAATGATGTTACCTTATGTATACATAAACTTTATTAAGATATACTTAACTAAAGATTATTGTACTTGGTTTCTGGATTATCACTACAATAAAATGAAACTAACACAACTATTGTAATATATTGTATTAGAGCATTCATAATTCATTTTTCATCATTATTTATATAATTAAACCAAAAAAAATTATTTTTTTCTCTTCTTTTCGATTAAATAATATTTTTTCATATTTTTATCATTATTTTTTCTCTTTTATTCACTCATAACCACTTTCAAAAATATTAAAAAATTTATGAGGATTGTACCGTCATTACCCAAATATGAGAAATTATAGTACAACCCTCATAAATTTTCTTTCTAATTCAATCACAACCACTCATAACCATCTACTATAATATAAGACACATGCCCACATATAAATAAGTAAAGGGCTGTGAATATTCTTAGTTTTGAAAAAATTGTATTATGTTTTAAATAGGTACACTAGCTTAAAGTAATATTTTTTCCTCCAATGTTGCATTATATGTAATTGAATTAGATTTAAAGCAACTTTTTATTAGATAATTTAATATTTTTATTAGCTAATGCAAAAAAAATTTAAATGTTGTTTCAAAAGGGTTGTAATAGGGTTATTTTCTATATATAGTGTATTGTGATTGTCTTCTAGTCTAATAATACAAGGGTAGTGATTTGTGTTTGAGATTTTTAAAACGTAAAATATAAATTTGACTTAAGACGAAGGCTTTTTTACAATAATGAGATTTTTTTTTTATTTTATAGTATTATTGGATGAGTTAGACATAACATGTAATAATCAATTTAACTGATTGAATCACATTTTATAAATGCTCACTAAATATGAATTTGTGTGACGTCGTTTCTTTAAAGTCTTAACAATTGATATTTTCAAACTTTAAGAAATTAGACACCACTTCCTACCTAACCGAAACAAGATTATTGTTTTCAAACATTATATTTTATTATTATTCATCGATAAAATTAGGATCTTACTTTGGATGGAAAAGTCTTGTTTTGTAAAATATATATTAAGAGTTATATGATTGGTCAAAAATACTATGTGAATAGTTTTGGCCAAATTAAGGTATATCCCTATTACATGTTTGTCTGAAAAAATATTTGCATTTGGACATATTCAACAACATCATTATTTACATCTTTTGAAATCAGTGTTCTAATTATAAAGATGTAAACAATAACTATCATCTTTAAACATAAATAATATATATATGTGAATACTGAAGGCAAAATTATTTTTAGAGAATGTGAATATATAGTAGTTGTACATTTTCTTGTTATCTAATATCGTTAGAATTTGAAATTCTTTCATTACCATCTGCCAAACAAATTTTATTGTTTTCTAAAAGTCATTATGTTGCATTAATAATAAATTAACCGATAAAGTAGGGATTGAAGTTCATAGTTATTTGACTGAAGTCGCATCTCTTTAGGTGGTTATAGTTATTTTAGATGTCATTGTTAGTTCCGTCAGTGATACATATGTAAACCCTATTAGTAATCAATCTAAAACCACATCACTGACATGTTTACAATGGAGTATCACCGATAGATTTGTCGTTGGTGAAAGTGATATATTTTAGAGACCTAAAAACTAACAACATTATAACTATACATTAAACTCAAATAATGATACACTAAAGGTCTATAATAGATGTATAAGTTTTTATCGCTTAAAAGGATAAGCTTTTAATATGGTCACTCGCATGTTTTTTATTTCACTCTTAAATTTATTTGTCTATCTTGCACTTAAATCTATAATCACTAAAAAAAATTTTTCAATAGATTATCTTTAGGTTAGACTTTAAGTGTGAACTAGTTCTTTTGTCCCCACGCTTTGCGGCAGAATCACACGTGGCGTGGAAAAGTATAGACTACGATCGAGCTTACTCGTTTTTCGAACCTAATTTATGTCAGTACGTAAAGTGACTCGAATTTATATTATTAAACATTTGAATGAAAACGTATTATATTTGACCCAATTTTTTCTCTAATCCAAATTTGCGTCGAAACATAAACTTACAATAACCCTGGCTCGTTTCCGAACTAAACTTACATTGAAACATAAAAGTCAATAAAAAAGTATTATATTTGACTCGACATGTTTCGAAACAAAATCTATGTTGAAAAGTAGACCAACTCAAAACATATATAAAAATAAAAAAAACATTTTATATTTGACCCAATGTAATGAACAAATTTTACGTCAAAAAGTATACGTATATCGAAACACAAACAATCTTAAAGCGTATATAATAAACACAGAAACATTTTGTAAGGATTCCTTAAGTCTGATGCAACCCAAAACATACAATGTGTCTCTGCAGCATGCACTAAGTACTGAAGTAAAGAATGCTTCGGAAGTTTTACACAAAACACTAGAAAATACTCTAAGTGTAAAATCTTCCGAAGCCAAGACCAATATCTTCCGAAGCCAAACATGAAGTCTTCCGAAGCCTCAGAGACAAAGTCTTCCGAAACTTCAACCTATGAAGACAGATTTCTTCCGAAAACTTTTAGTATACATGCTTTATCTGATGTACTGTTCCATAAAGCACTTTTCCGCTGCATCTCTGTAAAGTCACCAACTTACATGAGTTGGTGAAAAGGTCCATACTTTTGGTAACTGTACATTGAGGTCTTGAGTCTGTAACTTTCTACTTTATGTACTTTATCCTTTTTATAATAGATAAGGATGTGAGCTATGGCATGTCATAGTCACAAGGTCAAAAGGCAGATATGCCTTTTGATCCTACAATTGATTTTGTTAGTGTCTAGTCAATTGTATCCAGCTGGCTTTCAAAGTATAGCCGGCTGTAGGTTGTAGTATAAGTATTCCAAGTTCTTGTATCTTTTTTAATGCTTTGTAACACTTGTAAAAGAACTTGAGAAAGCAATATACTGCCTCCTTGAAACCCAACTCTCTTGTTCTGTCTCTTTACTTTACTTGTGTTCTTTGTATCAACTTGGTTAATCCAGTTCACTGTTTGATCAAAATTTAGTTGCTCTCTCATTGTGTTGTTGTGTTGTAATTTGTTCAAGCCCTTAAACGGTCCTGCAATTGGTATCAGAGCTTTTCAGGCTCTTGATATAAGATCTCACCATCTTAAGATCCCTCACACCCAAAAAAACTAAACTCTTCAAATGGCATCCATCTCAAAGACTGATATGGAGACTAGAACCATGAACAAATCCCCACTGATCACTCTTGATGATTTTGACACCTGGTGTATGAGAATGGAAGGTTTCATCAGGTCTCTAGATTCAAGAATGTGGGAATCTGTTGAGAATGGACCTTTCATACCCAGCAGTCCTTATGCTACTGGTGCTGGTATGATTCCAAAAGATGTGGCTAACTACTCTGATGAAGATAGAAAAAGAGTAGAGATCGATAGGAAGGCCATGACTGCTCTTCAGACTGCTCTCCCAAACTCTGTATACAGAGGCTTTAAGAAGTGCAAAACAGCTAAACAGCTGTGGGATGCACTGAAGCTGATGTATGAAGGCTCCTCTGAAGCTAAGGAGAACAAGAAGGATCTTGTGACACCCGGTCAAATCAGGTCAACTCTCGAAATCATCCGCAATAATTAAATTATGATTATTTAACGTTCAAGTCTAATTAAACAAAACCCTGCGTTAACGTTTATCAAACCTAGCAATTGTTTAACAAATTCTTGAATAATTATAATAATAATAATAATAATAATAATAATAATAATAATAATAATAATAATAATAATAATAATAATAATAATAATAATAATAATAATAATAATAATAATAATAATAATAATAATAATATGAATCATCTCTTGGATATCCAAGAATGATTTTTTTTGTTTTGCATGGAAGACAACACACCATTTGTGTGTGTGTTTAAAAACCATACACACACACACTCACCCAACTCTTCATCTCCTCTCTTCCACTTCACTCACACACACACACACCACCACCACTCCCATCGGCCGCCCCTCCCCCTTCCCCTCTCGCCGGACACCGCACCACCACCTGCCACCGTCACCATCGCCACCGACCGTCGCAACCACCACCCCCACACTCGATACCTTCTACCACCGGCACCACCCCCACACCCGACATCACTCCTCCGCCGCGACCACCATCACCACCGCGATTACCACCACTGTCACCTGAAACCGCCACCACCACTGTCACCTGAAACCGCCACCACCACTGTCACCCGAAACCGCCATCACCACCGTCGCCTTCATCCGACACCTCCACCACCACCGTCGCCCTCACCCGACACCGCCACCACTACCGTCGCCCTCACCCGACATCGCCACCACTACCGTCGCCCTCACCCGACACCGCCACCACTACCGTCACCCTCACCCGACACCATCACCCCGTCACTTTCACCCGATACCATCGTGAACCCCCCCCCCCTCTTCCTTTCACCTTCGGCTAACACCAACCAAGTAACCACCTTCACTTACATTCACCTTAAGGCACCTTAGTTGGAACTTAGTTAGAACCCGAAGTTTCATCGAGAAATCAAGAATCAAGCTTGCATTGTGATAAGGGTTTCCATCTAGTGCCACCAAAGGTATATTAGATTAGACAATGTATATATGTTCATGCATGGATGATCAAGATAAGGATCTTGATAAACCCTAGTTCACCCATTTAGGTATTGTATGAAATGGTTGTTTTAATGATTTTTGTATGCAAAATGTCTTATGTATGGGTTTGATGAATCTGAAAATAGGTTGTTTATGGATGTTTAGTGGATAAGAACATGTTACATTAAGGATCTAGATGGTAAAAATATGTATGTATGTATATATTATGTATGTAAGTAGGTAAGGCCATGTGGATGGAAAGAATGATGAAGTATGGTCTTGATATGAACATTAGGAAAGTCCATTGGATAACAAGACTATTACTAACATGATAATAATAAGTAGGTTAAAGACTTTGGGTGACTATTATAAGAAAAATAGTTACAAATGACTAGTTTAAAGTAAATGGAATTTTAAACACAATTAAAGGACTCTCTTAGGTAAAAATCGACAAAAGGACTTTGAGACTAAGATTTATGGTTAAGATCAAACAAATGACCAAGGAGACACCACGACTAACAAACCCGATTAAGACGACGGTTGAAACATCGAAATTATACCAGACTAAGAATGAAACGTGCCTCGGACAAACTACGACAAATAAAAGAAAATATACGTATATACTTTAAACGACTAATTAGTAAGCTATGTAAGAAGAAGATAATAGATGTATTAATAATCAAATAATATTAAAAGAATTATTTTATAAAAAGATATAATGAGGAAACTACTTCTTGAATTCTACATGAACTCAGGTAAAAGAAAGCCCGATCAGATAATCATTTTCAGGAATAATGACCCAAAGTAGAGATGATTGACTCTCTGTTTAAGAAGGTTTTAGACACCCAAGATGATGGTATAATAGGACTTTTGACTCAAAGTTTGTTAGTGACAAGTTATTAATCAAAATTTTAATAAAGATTAATATATATAAGATAAGAATAAGAAAATTGGTGGTTTAAGTTCAAGACTCATAATAAGGACATAAGACATGTAACTTTAATAAAGAAAAGAATTATTTCCATTTACAAAAATATACATTTTCTTTTAAATAAAACATGCCATTTTAAACAATCAAATAGAATGGGTGAAGTGCATTCCTAAGCATGAATTATCGCATATTAATCATAATATTTATGATTAGGGTTTACTATTGAAAAGCATTGCACATTGGTTCATTCCGAAGATCACACTCAAGGTGAGTCCTTCGGCCCCATTTTTAAATGTATTTTAAATTATTTTGGGGGAAAAGCATGAAATGTTTCTTTAAAGTATATGATGAGTTAAACGGGATAATATATAATATGAGGGTATAAGTTTGAATCAGTAGTATGGATCTATATACTACTGAGATCTAAATCCCTCTATAATCATTAACCTCAGGGGTGAGGCCACAGAATATATTGGTAGATCTATCGGGTTAGAATGGCCCGCTCTCGCGACCAGTCGCACTGGTCAGGTTGTGGCGAGAGAATTTATATGTCTGGATAGTTGTGGGGCAACGACGTGTTTCTTGGTTTGATTATGGGCTTATGACCTAAATAACATAGTACCTAGCTAGTCTATGTGGATTATATTATGCCTTGTTTCATCATATGATTTTTAAAAGAGATGTATGGTTGCAAGATTACAAAACCACGAAAGCTCACCAACTTTATGTTGACTTTATTACCCTTCGTGCTTTTCAGGGTTATAGGTGAGCTCAATATGGATTCCCGGAACTTTGTCTTTGGAAGGGTCAAACGTTAACTCTCTTTAAATGTTTTTAAATAAAACAAAGTTTGTATAATAAAAGTAGTATTCGTTACTACTGAAAATGTTTTAATGTAGATTAACCAAGTACTCGTATGATGTTGACTTATGGTTTCAATAACTAATAACATTTTAGTATACGTTTGACCATGAAAGTTGGGTCAACTCCAACTTCCGTTACCACCACGTCACATGATCTTCCGCTGTGATTTTCGGGGTGTGACAGAAGTTGGTATCAGAGCCAACGGTTATAGTGAACTAGAAAGTATTTTTCAAAAATCTAGACTATAACCTTTAAAAAGATTATTTGACTCCAAAGACAATTCCGTGTCATGAGCATAATAATAGTCACTATGAGATTAAGACTATTAATGTTGTGTGCTAGAACTTTGTAAAAATTAATATGTACGCATGCATGCATTTCTCTATTTGTAGATGTCTGACCGAGTTAGCCGAGAGAGAGCACCTGACTTTAGCAGTAGCACCGACGGTTCATCAGAGCCTCTTTCCTCGACACCATGGTATCACCCTACTCAGCCATACTTCGCAGCTACCATATACCCGGGTATGGAAAACTCGGGGAATGGTTGGATATCTGAGTCCAATGATGAGAGCCCTACCCCACCAGCAGTCGTACTCGAGCCCATTGCTGAGGAGCCAGTTGGCTTGGCCTCAGAGAGTGAGACTCATACTGCTGTGACTCCTGCTGCTTCTATTCCCCTCATGCGGCACCCACCAAAGATTAGGATGGTGTATGAGCGAAAGGAGCGCATGGAGAAGAGAGAGGTGGTTGAGGATGATGCACCGCCAAGGATTAAGTTGGTGTATGAACGGAGGAAACGCAGAGAGAAGAGAAAAGTGATGGATGATGATGTCATGGAGAGTACGCCCATGCCCAAACGGGCCAGACTTTTAGATGATCAGTGGAGATGGATTATGGATGCCATGAGAGGTTGGGCTTCGAGGGATGGGATTCCTTCCACCTTTGAGGAGGAAGAGTCGTCTTCTGCGCCACACAGGACCACTATGGGCGGTGAGCCCATCGAGCGTGTGATGATTAACTTGGTAGCCCAGTGTGTGCGACTCGAGAAGGAGCTACTATCTACCAGAAAGAAGATGAGGATTCAAGAGGAGGTGAGTCAAGCTTTGGATGGAAGATTGATGACGATTGAGGAGGAGAGGTTATTAGATGACAGCGCTATGAGCCAGATGCACTTTCGTATAGCAGACCTGGAGACTAGCCTCGCAGAGACTAGGGATCGACTGACCCAGGCAGAGCAGAGAGCAGACGTGGCCGAGACAGCGTTGGTGACAGCACAGCAGTACGCGATAGTGATGGGAGAGAGAGCGGAGACTTCGATGGCCATGGCTACATTATGTTTGATGATGATTTCATATCTCACGCATGTTGGTAGTGGAACCTTGTTTTAGGATGATTTTGAGATTAGCCAGGGTACTTTGAACACTTTCTTTTTGACCGAGTTATAAACTCGATGATGCATGTAGACTGATTTACTTATGATCTTTTGATAACTAACTCGTATGTATTTGATAACCATGGATGAACTTGACGCTTATGGAAATTTAAAAAGTTTTATCCTAATGATAAATGTTTAATCGCGTAAATACTTGATTATTGTATGATTATTCAAGGAACCAATTATATAGAATAAACCATCATAATAATATAATAACAAGCGTACGTAAACTAAACATCTTCTTCCCTACCTTCGGAACAGAATTGAATCATGCCACCTGTAACACGAAACACGTCCTGAGTGGAAACGTCAATCTACCAACCACCCCAGAGGAACTAGCCCAATTGATAGCTCGACACGTCAAATCAGCTCTAGAACAACATGATGCAAATCTAATGGCTGGTCAAGTAAGGAGGCAAGAAAATACGGGTAATGGCCTTGGAAACGGAGCAGGAAATGGTTCAAACGTAGGTTCCGGTATTGGTGCAAACAACGGATCCGGTACGAACGGAAACCCAGGAAATTCATCAGGTGGACAACCACAAGGGTGTTCATATAAGACATTTCAAGGATGCAATCCAAGAACTTTTACAGCGCTGAAGGACCATTAGACATAATCCGGTGGATCGAAAGGATGGAGACGGTTATAACGATAAGCAATTGTTCTAACGATCAAAAGGTCAAGTATGCAACCTGTTCCTTTCAAGATGTGCAGCATTGTCATGGTGGAATTCCCAGCGCCAAATTTTGGGCGATACCAACGCATATGAACTTACTTGGGAACAACTAAAGGAGATGCTGCTTAAAGAATATTGCCCACGCAATGAGCTCCAGAAGATTGAGACCGAATTCTGGAATCATACCATGAAAGGAGCTGAGATTCGGACATACACCTCAAGATTCAATGACCTTGCAAGATTGGTACCTCGAATGGTCACGCCGGAATATGTCCGAATTGAAAGATACATATGGGGATTGGCACCTCAAATAAGGAGCAATGTTACAGCTTCCAAACCTACCACCATCCAAAGTGCAATCGCTATTGCACACTCCTTAACTGATGACGCAATACGAAATGGAACCCTGATCAAGAAGGACGATCAAGGAAAGAGTGCGATGGAAATTGAGAGGAAGACGGTTAGAGTGAACCGAAGATTATTTGATGGAAAGAGAAAGTGGTTTGAAAATCCCAAGGGACCAGTAAACAACAGGAAAAATTTTAATCAGAGATCTGAACGGGTTTATGTGGCAACATCAAACAATGGAAGATCAACCAAAGAATCTCAAGGAAAATGCAGTAAATGTGGATATCCCCATACTGGTGATTGTAAAATTTGTACTCATTGTCATAAGTTTGGACATCTAAGCCAAAATTGCCGAGCAAAACCTGATGGAAGAATGATCAGAAATGATCAAGCTTGCTATGAATGTGGTGTGGTTGGACACTTCAAGAAGAATTGTCCAAGACTGAATGGATCTAGGGCCAGAGGGAGAGCCTTTGAAATGAATGCCAAGGAAGCACAGCAAGAACCGTCAGTAGTCAACGGTACGTTTCTTATCAATAATCATTATGCCTCTATTTTGTTTGACACTGGTGCTGATTTGAGTTTTGTATCCAAAGAGTTTGAACCATCATTGGGAATTAAACCATGTAAGCTAAGAAAGAAGTATATTATAGAGCTAGCTAATGGAAAGAAAATAGAATCCAATGAAGTAATTAGAAATTGCACGATACAACTTAACAACCATTCCTTTAGTATTGACTTATTACCTGTCGATCTGGGAAGTTTTGACGTGGTTATTGGAATGGATTGGCTCTCTCGAAATCATGCTGAAATAGTATGTTTCGAGAAAATCATCCGATTGCCAACTCCTAGTGGAGAACTCTTAATCGTACAAGGAGAAAAGGGAAAACCCTCATTCAAAATTATAAGTGTCATGAAAACATATGGATACCTGAATGAAGGATATCCCGCCTTTCTGGTAAAAGCCATTGACACTAAGAATGAGGAGCGAAAATCGAAGATATTCCCATTGTACGAGAATACCCAGAGGTATTTCCCGAAGATTGCCAGGTTACCTCCACAAAGACAGATCAAATTCCAAATTGATTTGATACCCGGAGCTGCACCAGTAGCACGATCACCATATCGACTAGCACCTTCTGAAATGCAGGAGTTGTCAAAACAACTGCAAGAATTATTAGAAAAAGGGTTCATTCGACCAAGCTTTTCTCCATGGGGAGCACCAGTGCTATTCGTCAAAAAGAAAGACGGATCATTCAGAATGTGTATCGATTATAGAGAATTAAACAAACTCACCATTAAAAACCGATACCCACTACCAAGAATTGATGATTTGTTCGATCAATTGCAAGGATCCAGCTACTACTCAAAGATAGATTTACGGTCTGGATATCACCAACTGTTGATAGCAGAAGAGGATGTTCCAAAAACGGCTTTTAGAACACGTTACGGTCATTACGAATTTCTAGTAATGCCGTTTGGATTAACCAACGCACCTGCCATATTCATGGATCTTATGAATAGGATTTGTAAACCCTACTTGGACAAGTTTGTGATAGTATTCATTGATGATATTTTGATATACTCACAATCCAAGGAAGAACATGAGCAACATCTCAGGCTAATCCTAAATGTGTTAAAGAAAGAAAAGCTGTACGCAAAATTCTCAAAATGTGAATTTTGGCTTCGAGAAGTTCGATTTCTCGGACACATTATTAACGAAGAGGGTATCCACGTGGATCCAACCAAGATAGAAGCAATTAAGAACTGGGAAGCCCCCAAATCTCCAACGGAAGTGCGACAATTTTTAGGGTTAGCTGGTTACTACCGCAGGTTTATAGAAAATTTTTCAAAGATAGCCCAACCATTGACCCTATTGACCCGTAAGGACAAGAATTATGTGTGGGGCGAAGATCAAGAGAGAGCTTTTCAATTACTAAAGCAGAAATTGTGCAGTGCACCCATACTGTCCCTACCAAATGGAACAGAGGGATTTGTAGTGTATTGTGATGCCTCGCGATTAGGTCTTGGATGTGTATTGATGCAAAAAGATAAAGTCATTGCTTATGCATCAAGACAATTAAAAGTACATGAAAAGAATTACACCACCCATGACCTAGAACTAGGAGCTGTTGTTTTTGCTCTTAAAATATGGAGACATTATTTGTATGGGACCAAATGTGTCATATATACGGATCATAAGAGTCTGCAACATATTTTTAATCAAAAGGATTTAAATATGAGGCAGCGCCGTTGGGTGGAGTTGTTAAATGATTATGACTGCGATATCCGATATCACCCAGGCAAGGCAAATGTTGTGGCAGATGCACTTAGTAGGAAGGAAAGGGAAAAGCCGCTACGAGTGCGAGCGTTGAAGCTTACCATATACTCGAACCTTACTAACCAGATCCGCAATGCTCAACTCGAAGCATTGAAAGGTGAAAACCTAGGAAGTGAAGGTCTGCGAGGAATGGTCAAGGAATTAACAACAGATTCTGATAAAATGATACATTTTGCCAACAGAATATGGGTTCCTAAGCATGGAGAGTTACGCAAAGTAATTCTTGATGAGGCACACAAATCAAGGTACTCGATTCACCCAGGAATCGACAAAATGTATCATGATGTGAAGGAATTTTTCTGGTGGCCTAACATGAAGGGAGACATAGCTGCCTATGTTAACCAATGCATGACTTGCTCCAAAGTGAAGGCAGAATACCAGAAACCATCGGGACTTCTACAACAGCCGGAAATTCCGAAATGGAAATGGGAATGCATTGCCATGGATTTTGTGACAAAATTACCTAGGACAACGAGTGGTTATGATACCATTTGGGTAATTGTTGATCGACTAACAAAATCTGCACATTTCCTACCAATGAAGGAGACCTACAGTATGAGCAAATTGGCGAGCTTATACATCAAAGAAGTAGTTTCACGCCACGGTGTACCAATTTCAATCATATCAGATAGAGATAGTCGATTCACCTCTAGATTTTGGCAAACCCTACAGGAAGCCATGGGTACTCGACTAGATATGAGCACGGCCTATCACCCACAAACAGACGGACAGAGCGAAAGAACTATTCAGACCTTGGAAGATTTATTGAGAGCTTGTGTGATCGATTTTGGTGGAAATTGGGATACTCATCTACCACTAGCTGAGTTTTCCTATAATAATAGTTATCACGCCAGCATCAAGGCCGCTCCATTTGAAGCACTGTATGGAAGAAAGTGTCGATCACCGTTATGTTGGGCCGACATTGGAGAAAGACAATTAACAGGACCAGAAATTATTCAAGAAACAACGGATAAGATTGTTCAGATCCGAAAAAGGCTAGAAACTGCTAATAGTCGGCAAAAGAGTTATGCAGATAACCGGAGAAAGCCATTAGAATTTACGGTCGGCGATAGAGTGTTCTTAAAGGTATCCCATGGAAGGGAATTATGAGATTCGGTAAAAGAGGGAAGCTGAGTCCACGATTCATAGGACCCTTTGAAATCCTGGAACGGATTGGGAAGGTTGCATACCGACTCAGATTACCAGAGGAACTTGGTAATGTGCACAATGTATTTCACGTATCTAATTTAAGGAAATGCATGACAGAAGAGTCTCTAGTTATCCCTCCAGATGAAGTTAGTATCAACGACAAACTCCAATTCATCGAAGAGCCAATAGAGGTCTTAGATTGGAAAACTCAGAAACTCAGGCGGAAGCAAATCAAGCTAGTTAAAGTCCGATGGAACTCTAGAAGAGGACCTGAATTTACTTGGGAACGCCAAGATGAAATGCAACAAAAGTACCCATACCTGTTCAAAACCGGATTTGACTCAGGACCAACAGCGTAAATTTCGGGACGAAATTTCTTAAACGAGGGGAGACTGTGACACCCGGTCAAATCAGGTCAACTCTCGAAACCATCCGCAATAATTAAATTATGATTATTTAACGTTCAAGTCTAATTAAACAAAACCCTGCGTTAATATTATCAAACCTAGCAATTGTTTAACAATTCTTGAATATAATAATAATAATAATAATAATAATAATATAATAATAATAATAAATAATAATAATAATAATAATAATAATAATAATAATATAATAGAATAATAAGAATAAGAAGAAGAATAATAAGAAGAAGAAGAGAAGAAGAATAAGAAGAATAAGAAATAAGAAGAAGAAGAATCATAAGAAGAAGATAAGAATAAGAAGAATAAGAATAATAATAAGAATAAGAAGAAGAAGAAGAAGAATAATAATAATAATAATAATATAAGAAGAAAATAATAATAATAATAAGAATAAGAAGAATAATAATAATAATAATAATAATAATAATAATAATAATAATAAGAATAATATAATAATAATATAAATAATAATAATAATAATAATAATAATAATATAATATAATAATAATAATAATAATAATAATATAATAATAATAATAATAATAATAATAATAATAATAATAATAATAATAATATGAATCATCTCTTGGATATCCAAGAATGATTTTTTGTTTTGCATGGAAGACAACACATATTGTGTGTGTGTTTAAAAACCATACACACACAACTCACCCAACTCTTCATCTCCTCTCTTCCACTTCACTCTCACACACACACCACCACCACTCCCATCGGCCGCCCCTCCCCCTTCCCCTCTCGCCGGACACCGCACCACCACCTGCCACCGTCACCATCGCCACCGACCGTCGCAACCACCACCCCACACCCGATACCTTCTACCACCAGCACCACCCCACACCCGACATCACTCCTCTGCCGCGACCACCATCACCACCGCGATTACCACCACTGTCACCTGAAACCGCCACCACCACTGTCACCTGAAACCGCCACCACCACTGTCACCCGAAACCGCCATCACCACCGTCGCCTTCATCCGACACCTTCACCACCACCGTCGCCCTCACCCGACACCGCCACCACTACGTCGCCCTCACCCGACATCGCCATCACTACCGTTGCCCTCACCCGACACCGCCACCACTACCGTCGCCCTCACCCGACACCATCACCCCGTCACTTTCACCCGATACCATCGTGAACCCCCCCCTCTTCCTTTCACCTTCGGCTAACACCAACCAAGTAACCACCTTCACTTACATTCACCTTAAGGCACCTTAGTTGGAACTTAGTTAGGACCCGAAGTTTCATCGAGAAATCAAGAATCAAGCTTGCATTGTGATAAGGGTTCCATCTAGTGCCACCAATGGTATATTAGATTAGACAATGTATATATGTTCATGCATGGATGATCAAGATAAGGATCTTGATAAACCCTAGTTCACCCATTTAGGTATTGTATGAAATGGTTGTTTTAATGATTTTTGTATGCAAAATGTCTTATGTATGGGTTTGATGAATCTGAAAATAGGTTGTTTATGGATGTTTAGTGGATAAGAACATGTTACATTAAGGATCTAGATGGTAAAAATATGTATGTATGTATATATTATGTATGTAAGTAGGTAAGGCCATGTGGATGGAAAGAATGATGAAGTATGGTCTTGATATGAACATTAGGAAAGTCCATTGGATAACAAGACTATTACTAACATGATAAAAATAAGTAGGTTAAAGACTTTGGGTGACTATTATAAGAAAAATAGTTACAAATGACTAGTTTAAAGTAAATGGAATTTTAAACACAATTAAAGGACTCTCTTAGGTAAAAATCGACAAAAGGACTTTGAGACTAAGATTTATGGTTAAGATCAAACAAAAATGACCAAGGAGACACCATGACTAACAATCCCGATTAAGACGACGGTTGAAACATCGAAATTATACCAGACTAAGAATGAAACGTGCCTCGGACAAACTACGACAAATAAAGAAAATATACGTATATACTTTAAACGACTAATTAGTAAGCTATGTAAGAAGAAGATAATAGATGTATTAATAATCAAATAATATTAAAAGAATTATTTTATAAAAAGATATAATGAGGAAACTACTTCTTGAATTCTACATGAACTCAGGTAAAAGAAAGCCCGATCAGATAATCATTTACAGGAATAATGACCCAAAGTAGAGATGATTGACTCTCTGTTTAAGAAGGTTTTAGACACCCAAGATGATGGTATAATAGGACTTTTGACTCAAAGTTTGTTAGTGACAAGTTATTAATCAAATTTAATAAAGATTAATATATATAAGATAAGAATAAGAAAATTGGTGGTTTAAGTTCAAGACTCATAATAAGGACATAAGACATGTAACTTTAATAAAAAAGAATTATTTCCATTTACAAAAATATACATTTTTCTTTTAAATAAAACATGCCATTTTAAACAATCAAATAGAATGGGTGAAGTGCATTCTAAGCATGAATTATCGCATATTAATCATAATATTTATGATTAGGGTTTACTATTGAAAAGCATTGCACATTGGTTCATTCCGAAGATCACACTTAAGGTGAGTCCTTCGGCCCCATTTTTAAATGTATTTTAAATTGTTTTGGGGGAAAAGCATGAAATGATTCTTTAAAGTATATGATTAGTTAAACGGGATAATATATAATATGAGGGTATAAGTTTGAATCAGTAGTATGGATCTATATACTACTGAGATCTAAATCCCTCTATAATCATTAACCTCAGGGGTGAGGCCACAGAATATATTGGTAGATCTATCGGGTTAGAATGGCCCGCTCTCGCGACCAGTCGCACTGGTTAGGTTGTGACGAGAGAATTTATATGTCTGGATAGTTGTGGGGCAACGACGTGTTTCTTGGTTTGATTATGGGCTTATGACCTAAATAACATAGTACCTAGCTAGTCTATGTGGATTATATTATGCCTTGTTTCATCATATGATTTTTAAAAGAGATGTATGGTTGCAAGATTACAAAACCCCGAAAGCTCACCAACTTTATGTTGACTTTATTACCCTTCGTGCTTTTCAGGGTTATAGGTGAGCTCAATATGGATTCCCGGAACTTTGTCTTTGGAAGGGTCAAACGTTAACTCTTTTAAATGTTTTTAAATAAAACAAAGTTTGTATAATAAAAGTAGTATTCGTTACTACTGAAAATGTTTTAATGTAGATTAACCAAGTACTCGTATGATGTTGACTTATGGTTTCAATAACTAATAACATTTTAGTATACGTTTGACCATGAAAGTTGGGTCAACTCCAACTTCCGTTACCACCACGTCACATGATCTTCCGCTGTGATTTTCGGGGTGTGACAGATCTCCTGAAGCAGCAGTTTGAAAACTTCACCTTTAAAGCAGGTGAAACCATGACTCAACAATACTTCAGGTATGTTGAGATAGTGGATACCCTAGTGGATGGAGGAGTTCCTCTTGAGAACAGGGACATTGTAAGGAAATTCATGTCCTCTCTTCCTAGGCAATGGGCACACTACTGTGTGGTGATCAAGAGGACTGAGGACCTCAAAACTCTTACTCTCACAGAGTTATATGGGATTCTCAGTGGATACCAGATGGAGATGAACATGCAAGGTTCATCTGGCAACTCCAACAATCAAATGGGTTCAGCCCTTCATGTGGTTGAAAGGGATAGCATAGAACCCCAACATCATCTCATATGCTACCCTGACAACTCACCAAAGGGTCCTTTCGTCACCTTCCCAGAGACACCCAGGGAGAACTTCACTCAAGGAAGCCCATTCCAAGAGACAAGTTCTTCTCAAGCCTTTGTGTCTACTGATGACAGTTGTGGGAACTCTCTCTTCACTCTTGAAGACCTGGACTGTATCCATCCAGATGACCTGGAATACATGGAGATAGTTCAGCAGATGGCTCTCCTCACTCACAGAGCCAAGAAGTTCTACAAGAGAACTGGAAGAAGGTTTCCAAGCAATGCAACCAGTGAAAAGTTTGGGCTGGATAAAAGCAAAGTTAAGTGTTACAACTGTAACCTTATGGGCCACTTTGCTAGGGAGTGTAAGGCACCTAAAACAAATGGGGGCCAAACACAAGCCAGACCAAACTACACTGACAAAGCCCCTCAGAATGAGAAGCCAAAGCAACATGCTGCTGTTGCTGTTGAAGATGGTGGCTTTGACTGGAGCTTTCAGGTGGAAGATGCTTCTCCAAACCAAGCACTGATGGCAGACCATGATGAAGCCAAGGTATTGGAACATCTCTGTACTCCTGAATGCATTGCTAAAGTAAATAGATACAGGTCCTACAACTTAGAAATGAGATCTGATCTTGAGTCATTAAACATATTAAAATCTGATTTTAGAAAGTCTGAAAATGATTACAAGTTAAAGATAGAGGACTTGGAGAAAACCATTTCAGTACTAAAACATGAACATACAGATTTTAGAACTCAGATCCAGGATCTCATAACTAAGTTGACTGAGTGCCAGGCTGAGCTTGTGATCAGCAAAGCCAAGGCAGAGAAGAGTGTTCTTGAAGAAGAGACCTTCAAGAACATGATATCCTCATCCCTGCACAACAAAGTGTGCTATCAAAATAGACAGGGACTGGGATCAAATGAGATAGCTCCTCCACACACAATCTTGTCTGTAAGATCTCCTAGGTGTGGAACTTGTGAAGATGAGCTTCCTCTCATAGATCTTGTAAGTGAAGAGGATGAAGAAGAGATAGTGAAGAATTCTCTGAGAAGAGTGAAGAAGAGGATTCTACCAAGGGTCACTATCCTTCTGAGGAGAAGAAATCTACTGTGATGACCAAGTCCAAGAGAAAGAACTTGATCAGGAAGAGCAAGAGGAAAGCAAAGAAGGCTCAAGAGATCAAGGCTACTTTTGATGCTAAGCAGAAATAAGTTTTTATCTCTGCAGGTTTCAAAGTAGTTAGGACTGAAGACATCAACCAAGACTCCTCAGCTAAGAGTCCTGGTTCTTGTTCAAATCATCTCAGTACAAAGAAGAAGACTGAGCTGCTGTGTACCATTGCTGCACAGCCTGGACCATCAAACTCCAAGAACAGTTCACAGCCCAAAAGAACTGTCTCAGCATCTACCAAGATGAAGGTGGAGAAGGGATGTGACCAAAGTCAGTCTTGCTCTCAAAAGGAGACTCCTTTGAAGAGGAAAATGTTATGTGTCATGTGTGAAAGTACCTCTCACATTGCTAAGGATTGCCCATACAATCCTAAAAGTACTATCCACATGACCAATACAAAGACTTCAAAGAGTCTCAAGAAGATTCAAGCTTCGGAAGGAAAGTCTATTTCCTTCGGAAGCTCCAAATCAAAGAAGAAGGTAAATGGAAAATTACCTTTGGAAGTAAAATTGGTCTCGGAAGAAAGGAGTTCTTCCGAAGCACTGAAGTCTGCTGCAGTGACTGTAGAATCTTCCGAAGGTTCAGTCATCAAAACTTGTGAAGTCCCAAAAGCTTCTAAGGTTTTGAAGGTCAAGTTCAACACTCCAAAGGTGGTGTGGAAGTCTAAGAAAGACCAAATGACTGAAGTTTCTCCATCAACAACAGCTGAAGATCCCCATAGTACAACCATAGGATCTATTACTGTTGCATTACCTTCCATTACACTTAGTGAGCCCAAGACAAGTAAGGCTTGGGTTTCCAAATGTAACTAATCATTTTCTTTGTGCAGGAACAGCTCAAGACAAGCAGGAATGTCTGGATAATTGACAGTGGCTATTCCAGGCACATGACAGGCAATAGGTCTCTACTCCATAATTTTGAGAGAATTGAACATGATCTGGTAACTGGAATGCCAAAGAAAGAGTTTACAAGTGATGATCATTGTGTTGCATGCCTGAAAAGGAAGCAACATAAGGTATCTCACAAGCCTAAGGAAAGAAACTCCATCACTACTCCCCTACACTTGTTACATATGGATCTCTTTGGCCCCACCAGTGTAATGAGTCTAGGAAGGACCTCTTATTGTTTAGTGATCACAGATGATTTTACAAGATTCACTTGGGTTTTCTTTCTTAGAACTAAGGATGAAACCCCTGAGATTCTGAAGAATTTCATCTTAAAAGTTGAGAATCAAAGTGATCACAAGGTCAAAACCATAAGATGTGATCAAGGAACTGAATTCAAGAACCAAATCCTTGATACATTTTGTGATGAAAAAGGTATTACAAGACAATATAGTGCTCCCAGGACTCCTCAGCAAAACGGAGTTGCTGAGAGGAGAAACAAGACACTAATTGAAGCTGCAAGAACTATGTTGTCTGACTCTAAACTACCCATCACCTTCTGGGCAGAGGCAGTAAATACTGCTTGCTATGTGTAAAACAGAGTTTTAGTAGTTAAGACACATGGTAAGACTCCTTATGAACTTTGGCACAAGAGGAAACCTTTCATTGGTTTTCTCAGGTCATTTGGATGTCCTTGCACCATCTTGAATACCAAGGATCAAATTGCCAAGTTTGCTGAGAAATCAGATGATGGACACTTCATTGGATACTCTTCCCAAGCTAAGTCTTATAGAGTATACAATCTCAGAACTAGAATTGTTGAGGAGTCAGCCAATGTGACTTTCATGAACACACACCCTGTGTGGCTGGTTCTGGTCCTGATTGGCTATTTGATCTTGATTTAGTTACCAACTGTTTTAACAAATCTTGTGAGAATGTTTCAGGATCTGCAGAAAATCTAAATACAAGTGATCCTGATCCAAGATTTGAGCTAGGAAGACCCTCAACTCATACATCTTCAGCTCCAGTTGGAACTACTTCAGCAAATGAGGTCTCTATCAGCACTACAATGATAAATTCAGCTGATACATCTGGTATGCCTTCAAATTCCAGCTCAGAGGCTCCTCAACCAAATAAAGATACCTCAATTGTAGAAGACAACAATGGTGATGGTGATAGTGATCAGGAATTTCTTGATGCTAATAATCACACCATAGATGACAACATCAATGATGTCACACACTCATTGGATCAAGTTAATCTTGATAAGTGTGGTAATGTGGAGGGTGAATCATCTATGCCAGATCTAAATTGCTCAAATTTGGATCTTTCTCAGCAACTTACTGTGATCCCTCAGCTAAGGATCCACAAGTCTCACCCCACCACAAACATCATTGGAGATGTTGTCACAGAGGTAAGAACAAGAGGACAAACCCATGAAGCAAATGTTTGTCTTCACTCTTGTTTCTTATCTCAGATAGAGCCAAAGAAAGTTGATGAAGCTCTAAAGGATGGAAGTTGGGTTGAAGCTATGCAACAAGAGCTGCTTCAATTCAAAAGGCAGAAAGTTTGGAACCTTTGTCCTCTTCCTCATGGGAAGACTACCATTGGAACCAAATGGGTTTTTAGGAATAAGAAGGATGATAGAGGAATTATCATCAAGAACAAGGCAAGACTAGTTGTTCAAGGATACACACAAGAAGAAGGGATTGACTACACTGATGTCTTTGCTCCTGTAGCAAGATTAGAAGCTGTTAGGATATTCCTGGCATTCTGCTGCATCCAAGAACTTCAAGGTCTTTCAACTTGATGTAAAGTGTGCTTTCTTATATGGAGTGATTGATGAAGAGGTTTATGTCAAACAATCACCTGGTTTTGTAGACCCTGATCATCCTGATTATGTCTGCAAGCTTGACAAAGCTCTTTATGGGCTGCATCAGGCACCCAGGAAATGGTATGAGACATTATCTGAGTATTTTGTAAACATGGATACAGGAGAGGTACTATAGATGGAACTCTCTTCATCAAAGGACAGGGAAATGACTTATTGCTAGTTCAATTATATGTAGATGACATCATCTTTGGTTCAACTAATCCAAAGCTCTACAAAGACTTTGAGAAGCTGATGAAAGACGGATTTGAAATGAGTGCAATGGGAGAACTCATTTTCTTTCTGGGAATTCAAGTGAAGCAAGTTGAAGATGGCATCTTCATAAGTCAGTCAAAGTATGTTCAGGACATACTCAAGAGGTTCAACATGATTGATTGTAAGATTGCTAAGACACCCATAGTCAGAAATCACTCCCTTGGACCTGATCTTGAGGGGGAGTGTGTAGATGAACATTTATACAGGGCTATGATTGGGTCTCTCAAGTATCTTACAGCTAGCAGGCCTGATATCATGTTTGCTACATGTATTTGTGCAAGATATCAAGCCAACCCTAAGATGTCTCACTTAATCACTGTCAAAAGCATTTTAAGATACCTCAAAGGTGCTTCAACACTTGGTCTATGGTATCCAAAGAATCCTAACTTCAATCTGTATGCTTATACAAATAGTGATTATGGTGGTTACAACATGACTGCAAAGTCTACATCTGGGGGATGTCAATTCCTTGGTGGAAGGGTTGTCTCATGGCAATGCAAGAAACAATCTTGTGTGTCTGCATCAACTGCTGAGGCTGAATACATTGCTGCTGCAAGCTGCTGTGCTCAAGTGCTTTGGATTCAAAATCAGATGCTGGACTATGGATTCAACTTCAAGGAGACTCCTATCCACATAGACAACAATAGTGCTATCTCTATCACCGAGAATCCTGTGCAGCACTCAAGGACCAAACACATCAACATCAGGTATCATTTAATAAGAGATAACTATGAAAAATGATTAATTAAACTAGTCAAAGTTCATACAGATGAACAATATGCTGATCTGTTTACAAAAGCTTTTGATAAACAGAGATTTAAATATTTGATATCAGCTATTGGGATGATTAACTTTGAGTAGACTTTTTCTTAAAACTAATTCTAATTATTTCTTCTTAAAATATGTGTGTCCTAAGTTGTCTAGTTCATCACTTTCATAAGCTCACGTTTTCTTTGGATATAAAATTCTTTTTGAAGACTTTCCTTAGATTCTTGAAAATTTTCTGATACTTCGGAAGATAAAATTTTATCTTCGGAAGGAAATTATGTCTTCAAAATAAATAACTGTCTAAGAAATTTTACCTTCGGAAGAAGTCTAAATCTATCTTCCGAAGCTTAAATTCTTATCTCAGACACTTATTTGTTTTTAAGGACTTTTTCCTTCCGAAGCAAAATTAACTCTCGGAAGCTTTGTTGTTTCTTATACAAAGCATCCAAGTGTTTATTTCTCTTCCGAAGCATAAATTTTCAAGACTCTCAGGAAAATCTTCCGAAGCCATTTTAGCTTCGGAAGCTTTTTCATTAAAACTTCCGAAGACAATTTACCTTCGGAAGCTTTTCAAATTCCAAGAAAACTACTTTTTGAGCAAAAGTAAACTACCTTTTTCAGAGGTGGGACCGACTTTCGGATTTCAAAGTTTATCCTCTTTCATTAACTTTGGTTCAAATCCCTTTTCACATAAATACCCAACGGTTCCCCCTCTTCCTCATTATCTTCCTCAATTCCACTATTCCTCAAACCTAATTCTCTAAAATGCATTTGCTTTCTACCTTTCTTCACCCTTAAGCTTTTGAAATGGCCAACCTTAACCGCAGAAACAACCTAGATTTCTCCATGCAACTTCACAGGCAACATAATCAAGTTGCTCTGTTAAGCTCTGAGAAAGATGCAAGTTTCTCAGAGATTTGCCAATTCTTAACTCTATCCAACTATTTCACCTCCCTGACCATTGATCCTACTCTGTATGAGGATCACTTGCTTGAATTCTGGAAGACCTGCCAAGAGGTCATTATGAATGGGGAGAAGGCACTGTCTGCCACAGTGCAAGGGAGGACAATCTTCATCACTCCGGCCATCATCAACCATCATATGCAGCTGGATGATGAAGAAGGTGAATTGTCTTTCCCAAAGGAAGCTGTTAATCATTCCTTTGAGCAGATGGGCTATGAGGGAGATTTCTCTGTAAAGACCTTCAGGAAAGGGAAGGTCTCATCCCAGTGGAAATACCTGCTCCATGTGGTTATCCACAGCTTATCAAACAAGCATGGAGGGTGGGACCAGATTCCTGAGGATCTCTCCTTTATAGTTCATGGAATGGTTCAGGGGGTCAAGTTCAGGTACTCTCAATTTGTTTATACTAATCTACTTGCAAACTTGGACTCCTTAGAGTATTACATGTTTCCTAGATATGTTCAACACATTCTCAACTGTGAACTGGGCTCACAGTTGAGGGAAACAAGTAATATTCTTAAATTGGGACAGATGAAGCCCGACATCTTTAAAATAATGAAGAAGCCAACTGTAGGCTTCTCAGGGGTAGAAACAGCCCTAGTCCCCAAAATGTTAGAGCTCATTGCTCAAGGTGACAACCTAGCAACACAAGCTAGTGTTGAACCCACACCTTCTTTCTCTTTACCACTAAAAAGACCACAAATAACCCTCACCTACCAAAGAAAATCCAAACGAACCCCTGCTCAGGCTATTGAGTCTGTGCAGGTCCCCATATACTCAACCTTACAGGAGGAAGTGGACACTAGAGCTCCCACTTCCCCTGAGGAGCAAACCACTCCCATTCCTTCACCTATCAGGGGTGAGGTTCCTCATGCTCACCCTGATGAGCTCACAAGCCCAACAGCCTTAAGCCTTCACTCTGAGTCTCAACACTCAAGTGAACAACCTTCAGGGGACAGCTACCATCCCCAGCCTTTAGATCTAAACCAACCAATTCCCAACCTATCCTTCTATACTGATGAAGACTTAGGATTCAGTGAGTACCATGAGTCTCTCTTCTCCTCCCCTACTCAAAGAGAGATGAGTACCTCTGACTCTCCTCAGTCTATCCCATATCAGTCACCTGTTACTGAGGTGGACACTTCTGAACATGTTCAGGATGTGCATATGGAAGAGGCTCTCACTTTTGAAAGTGATTACATCATTAAGACCTCAACCATGGCAACTCAGCCCATTGACATCTCAACTGAGATTGCTAGTGAGCAGAGGAAAACCAGCAGCCAAGAACCTCAAGCTGGTGGTGAGAGAGAGGACTTTGGTCCAATCATCTCATCCCCCAATGATTCTTCTGATGAAGAAGAGGGGAATTTGAGACTAAAGGTGCAGAAACTGTCAAAAACATGCTCCTATTTAGTCTCTAAGGTTAGTCACCTTGAATCTCAGGTGACTACCTTACAAAATAAGGTCAATGATCAGCAACTTCAGATTTCATATCTAAAGGAAAAACTAGCTGGGAGACCTTTAAGGAGAGCTCAACCAGGAACACAAGAACCTGTGGAAGTGATTGACTTATCCTCCAGCTCACCTATGCAAGTGGGTGATGCTACCAAAAAGGGAGAGAAAGTTATTGCAGCCACAGAACCTGGGAGTTCTTCACAGAGAATGGACATAGAGGACTCACCATCCTCACTTGCTGTTGTGCATTCTCAGCAACTTCCTCAAGTTCACATTAATGTGGACTCTATAGACTTTATCATTAGGAGTCTCTTTGAGGAAGGTATACCAAGGGCTGTCTCATCTCCACCACAAGGAACTACAAACTACATCATAAGGTGGAGGTATGATGCTGGGAGAAGAGCCCTTATCCTTCACAGAGTTCAAGGGCAACAAGAAGTGTTTGATTTTCAAAGCCTGAACTTCTATGAAAGATTGGATCTAGTCAACATGCCACTTGTCAATCCAAGCAATGAAGGCCAAGCCTCTATCCACCTTGAGTCACAAAGGTTTGTTGGTGACAAAGGGAAAAGGATAATGACTCCTGAGGAAATTGAGGAGGAAGAGAGAGAGAGGAAAAGAAAGCTAAGGGGAGAAAGTTCCTCTGGGTCATCTAGCTTTATGCAAGCTGCAATCAAGGCTGCCCCCAGACCAAATACTCAAGATGATGAGTTGAGGGCAGTCAGGATTACTAATTTATAGACCAGGAACTATGATATTGATGAAATCATCTCCCTCCCCTTAGAAGAACTGAATGAACTGGCTGACATGGAAGTGTCAAGAGAGATGAAAGAGAAAGAGGATGCAAGGCTACTTCTCCAATTCAAAGAGGAGAGGAGACAGAAAAGACTTTACAAGCATGCTCCCACTCTCTCTCCAGTTCAAGAAAGTCCTGTACAGGAAGATGTGGCTCCACAAGAACCTCAGGTAGATAAAGAAGAAGATAGGATCAAGATGATCAACTACCTGAGTGCCACAGGCTTCTATCAGGCAGATGCACTTCTTCTCTTGTCCTATGACTTCATTGAGTTTGAGTACCTAAAGCAACTTGAACTTGAGCTAGTCAAAGAAAGAAAGACAACCAAAAGGAAGCTAAGGGAAGAAACTGCAAGTCAAGAGCCATCATCCAAAAGAGTGTAAAGAAGTCTGCTGACAGACAAAGGATGATGAGCTTCTTGAAGCTATATGGATTCCCCGGAAGGAGACTTGGCCCTATGTCTCTATCCACAATGGATGAGCATATAAGGGTGATCAAGCAGAAGATTAAGAGTGGTAAACTGATTGACTTGCACTCTCTTCCAAGTCAAGTCCCACCTGAAGTGGAGGTTAAGTTTGAACAACCTGAGACACCTCAATCCGGACCTCCAGCTGAGCCTCAACAAGCTTCATCTTCTGATCCAAGGCAGGGTCAAACTCCCTCTCCTTCTGAACCTATGAGGGAGAAACACCCAACTAAGAAAGACAAGGATGATCAACATGGTGCTGCAGACCAGTCTTCTCAGTTAAAGTCATCTAAGAGGAAGAAGAGAATGGCTTCTAAACCAAAGTCAAAGAAGAAGAAGCCTAAGTCATCTACCTCTACACCTCAGGCTGAGTCAGATCAACCTGAGGAAGTGCATAATGAGGCAGCCCAATCAACTCCTATGCAAGTGGCTCCTCTGACAACTGAGACACCCATCTTGTCCTGGACTTACTCTACTAATCCAGAAAGATGGCATGTAATCAGAGATCAAGGTGTTGAGAATGTCTACTCTTGGCAAGACATAATCAACTTACCTCTACATGATCTCTTTGAGATGAGAAGATACTATGAAGGTCTTGATGATCCTGACCATCTAATGAAGAAAGGAATAGTCATGATTGTACTAAAGACCACCAACATCTGAAGATCTTCTAAGTGTTTTGGTAGCATCAGCCTAGGGGGAGTTTGTAAGGATTCCTTAAGTCTGATGCAACCCAAAACATCCAATGTGTCTCTGCAGCATGCACTAAGTACTGAAGTAAAGAATGCTTCGGAAGTTTTACACAAAACACTAGAAAATACTCTAAGTGTAAAATCTTCCGAAGCCAAGACCAATATCTTCCGAAGCCAAACATGAAGTCTTCCGAAGACTCAGAGACAAAGTTTTCCGAAGCTTCAACCTATGAAGACAGATTTCTTCCGAAGACTTTTAGTATACATGCTTTATCTGATGTACTGTTCCATAAAGCACTTTTCCGCTGCATCTCTGTAAAGTCACCAACTTACATGAGTTGGTGAAAAGGTTCATGCTTTTGGTAACTGTACATTGAGGTCTTGAGTCTGTAACTTTCTACTTTATGTACTTTATCCTTTTTATAATAGATAAGGATGTGAGCTATGGCATGTCATAGTCACAAGGTCAAAAGGCAGATATGCCTTTTGATCCTACAATTGATTTTGTTAGTGTCTAGTCAATTGTATCCAGCTGGCTTTCAAAGTATAGCCGGCTGTAGGTTGTAGTATAAGTATTCCAAGTTCTTGTATATTTCTTAATGCTTTGTAACACTTGTAAAAAAACTTGAGAAAGCAATATACTGCCTCCTTGAAACCCAACTCTCTTGTTCTGTCTCTTTACTTTACTTGTGTTCTTTGTATCAACTTGGTTAATCCAGTTCACTGTTTGATCAAAGTTTAGTTGCTCTCCTCATTGTGTTGTTGTGTTGTAATTTGTTCAAGCCCTTAAACGGTCCTGCGCATTTTATATTTGAGTTGAGTCATTTCCGATTACCTCCAAACGTAGACGGAGTCAAATCTATTCCGACGCATACAAAAAATAAGAACGTAAGAACATTTATTTTTAATTAAAAATTGTATAGGTGTAAATCCAGAACTTTAAAAAATTAAGAGTGTTCACATGACATTTTACGGAGTTTTTTGGATGTATTAGGGATGCAAAGTGTCAAAATTTATCGTGACATTTTATGAACATAAGAATATATATTTTACTTTTCCTTTAAAGGCATAGTAATATTGTTTTTTTTTTTGCGTTAGGAGATGAGGAATGACAAAAATAAGAACCATTTAACAGTTAAAAAGGAATAAGAAAAAAGAGAGATTAAGGTTCGAACACAGGACTTGTGCACTATTAAAATAAGTAACTACCATTGGAGCATTTTCAACAAACATGTTTACTTTACCTTCTTATTATATATAACCACAATGTAACCTGAAAAAGTTGAATAAAAAAGTTGACCACCAACCTTTACAAATAAGTATAAGTATAATGTAAAAGAAAGAAACGAGTGTACTTTTTATCCTTTAAAAAAGACAATATGTGAATAGTTTGATATTTTCATTTTCTTAAATCTTATGCACTCTAAATTTTTTGTTATGATACTTGACTCTATTTTCCTTTATAGTTGTTTATATTTATGTGATTATTTAGGATTAAAGTAATATGGAGACGAATTCAATTACTGGCATCGGGTGATCCTTAGTGACCAAGTAAACATTTTTATAATCAATTTATTTATTATTAAAAGACGTAGACATCTATGGTTTTATTATGATATACTTTATTTACTGTTGCTACACACGAACAGATTTATAATTCTATATTTAATATATAAAATATATTTATATAACATAGAGTGGATCTGTTTTCACAATTAAGATAGACCTTTACTTTATTTTTATAATAGACTAACAATTTAATTTGTAATCAAAATCTTGAGGTTAGCTATCGTTAATTTAACCTAGTAATAACATCCCGTGTTGCCGTGAGGCATTAAACTATGAGAAAAACTAATATCGAAATGTTATTGTTAATCCACGTGTTGAAAAAGACGTTAATAACATACACAACTTCATATAATAATTAATAAAAACACATCTTGTATGTTATTGATATCACTTGAAACATTATATTAAAAAGACGAAACACTACGCTATGATGGAGGTGTGAAAATAACTAACTTCAAAACGTCACTGTGAACCCACATATTGAAGGGGGTGTCAATGACATATGTTACACTATATAAGAAAAACAAACCTGAACGTCATTCAAAACTTTATATAAAATTGAACACCCGTGCGTTGATATAATAATAAATATACATGTTTTCAATATATATTTCTTTGCATTTTAAGTTAATTTTGATACAAAATTCATAATTTAGACACTTATTTGTGGTTTATTTAAATTTTATAGTTTTTGGATGAAGCTCGTTGATTTTTGTGAAGAAAATGGAAGATTTGAAGAAGTTCAAGAAGAAAAATGCTTCTGATATGACCATATTGAGCTGAATATGGCCATATAAGCTGTCAAACTCTGAATAATTTATTTTTGAAGCTAAATATGGTCATATTCCCTGAATATGGCCATATTCGGGCAGAAAACGGGTTTATAACCCTAGTACACCTCATTTCCAAAAAAAAAACATTCTTTTCTTTCAAAACCCTAGCTCCCTCAAACCCCTAAGTGTCTTTGAGCATTTCTCAAGAGTTTTTGGGAGATTTGAAGGTCAAGATTGAAGATTTCACATATTCAAGAAGGATTTAACATCATCCACCCCATTTTCACTCAAAATTGGTTTGAATTTCTCTAGATCTACTATGAGTTCTTCCATGTTCTTGAGTTTGGGTGTGTCTTTTGTAAGCCTTATGGGCTAAGCTCTTATTATCACTTGGATTAGATGAAACTTAGCATGATTTAACAACTTGTACATGATTCTTGGTGTTGTTTATGTTAATGTCATGATGAAACTTGATTATTCTTCAATGATTATGTTTATTTGTTCTAGTTTGATGAAATGTTCAACCTTGTGGGTGTTGTAAGCATGTTATGTTGGAAAACCTCATGTTCTTACAAGATTTATGCATATGATTGCATCTTTTGTATGTAATTTTGTGACATTTGACTAGGAATGGTGAATGAAGGTTGGGGGTTTAGTATAATTGGGTAAATATGCATCTTTATGCTTATGTTTGAGAAAACCATGGTGTTGTCGTGAACCTCTCTTCTCATTGGTTATAAATTGATTTTGTAATCGTGGTTTGATATTCATGAGTTGAAGGATAGTTATGGTTTTCTCTATTTTACACAAGTTGAGGTGGTTGTCATGTGTTTATCGTGTTAACTTTCCAAAAATTTGTGAAATTAGGTAACCTTAACGGGAGTCTAATTCATCTTTAACATTAATATAATTGTATCGTTAGTTCTTCATGGCATAACTTTAGGTGGCTATTGTGTGTTTATCGTTCTAGCTTTCCGAATTGTTATATGTCTAGATATCCTTGACAGGAGTTTAGGCTACTTTCATGTTTCATGTGTATAAAAAATAGTCTCACCTTGAGTTTGTGCTAGTTGTTAATTCTATGCTAAGTGGAATCAAAGTCCAAGTGGTATTTTTAATTGATTGTGTATCTTCATCTTTACTTCCTTAGTTTATTAGTTTCATTTGCTAATCGTTTTAGTTAATTATAATATTCACAAATCCAAACTTAATTGATCGGTTAAATAGTGATGATGATTTAGTATTGGGAGCTATTGTGTCCACGGATCGATACTCGGTTCTTACCTCAAGCTATACTACTATACGATAGGTGTGCTTGCCTATTGTGTGTAGTTAGTCTAGAGGTGATAATCGTTTCTTTAAAATTAAAACAAATTGTGTGAATTTTCATATCAAAAATATATATATACTTTACACACATCATGCGTTACGGCAAGGCCATTGACAATATACGAAGCCTTATGTAAAAATGAAGTCCTTACAAATTTTTATACATTAAAACGTTAATAAAAATAAGCACATCGTAATAGAAAACAAATGTTGATAACAATAAGTACAAATTTTGGATTTTATGTAAGTATGTAACATCATATTCTAAAGTTGTAAGAAGAAAGTAAATTATATTAAAATCGTATCGTTTAATAAACTTTGACAGTTTCTACATTTGTGCTTTGGTTACTTGTATACTATGGCCATAAGTACATTTTAAATGAGATTTACGCCTCATGAAATCGAGTTTGAAACTGAAATGTTCACTCAAATAATAAGGAAGGTTGTAAGACAAAGGGTTTGAAATTAAAATCTAGAACAAGTTTATCGGATTCTTGGTTGTTTGTGGTGTTCAATGAGAATGGTAGGTGGGAGAGGTAATCGGAGACGATGGTGGTTGCCGAAATCAAAGAACAAAAAGGGAATTGAAACTTAAAGTGATGGGTTATTTGGGGAGATTAGCATTTTTTACTAATTAATTCTCTCTTTTTTATTTTTTAATTTAGAGATAATTGCATATGTAGTTTATGGGTTTGATCTATCACAAATTTAGCCTCCACATTTGTGAAATACTAACGAACATTGATGATTAGAACTGAACTTGCAACCATCTCATAAATATTTGGATGAAGTTTGTAATTTTTAAAAGAGTTAAGTTTAGTTTTGCTTTCTGAGATTTAACAAAAATAACTATTTTCTTCCAAAATATTAAAAATATAATTTACCTCCAAAAATTTCGTAAGTTGTTTCAATTTCATTCAAAATTTTCATTAACGTTCCAACTTGAATCAAAATAATAAAACTTTTGGACAAAAATTAAATAACTTATGAAACTTTTAAGGTAAATTGGCGTGTTTAATAATTTGGAGAAAAATGGCTAGTTTTATCAAACAATAAGAAGCAAAATAGAAATTAATCTTTTTTTTTTAATAAGGATTTAAACTTATAATATCACTAAACCATAAAGATCATGTATGTAATTTTTATAAAATAAAATAAGATCTAACAATTAAATACATAAAATGCATTCGTTTTGCCTTTAGTAAATTAGTAATTCTTACGGACAACGGTACAACAATATACAAGTAAAGCTTTACCCTTTTTTAGATGTTTAATCATTTAATCCGAATATCATAGATAATAGATATTTACTACGTACGAATTATTCCACTAAAACCTTTTAAGGCGGGGCCCATGTGTCTATTCCTTATTGCACCCATGAGCCACCAATCACCGTCATGTCCATTTACTAATTTTATCTTGCCAACACCGCCGTCGGTACTTCACGATTCAAACGTCAAATTGTCTAGACACATAGTGTTTAACTTGTAGATTTTTAAACAAATATTTTAAATTTTATTTTTTATTTTAATGTAACTTTGAATTTTAATTTGTAATATATATATTTACCTTATTATTAATTCATCTATGGATGAACAGTTATTTTTTGGGTACAACTGTTAAGCAACATTATACAACTTGATATTGCATATGCTTTGGTATCAAAAGAAGGGGGAAGCTTCAGATGGAGAAATGATATCTGTGTTTTAGAGAGAGGGGGTGATGGTTATGGGTGTTTCCGGCGGGTTCCCCCCCACCCACTCAGAGGTCGGCGTCGTCGCAGATGTTATCGCTTTATACATGCACACCGTCATTTGTTTCAGATCTAACTGGAGAACATTACCCTTGACCGAAACTTTTAGGGTTTTGTTGATCGCACAGCCGGTGGTGCCTGGTGCGGTCACCATGGTGGTGTGTGGTTGTCGCGGTTAGGTGATGTCTGTTTGCGTCATGTGATGGTTTATGATGGCAGATCTGTAGCCGGCGGTGGGTGCTCACCGGTCGGTGCACCATCGATCCTTTGCCCTCCAGCGTTCTCGCCGGTTGTGGCTCGCCCCGTCTTCCATTAGATGTTGATGGTGATCCGGTTCCTGTTTCTTTTGTGACGGTGGTTGGCTTCGTTGTATGTGCCTAGCAAGGTGGGTTTATGGTTTGTTTTGTGACAGTGCCTACAACGGCACGACCTATTGTCGGTCTGCCACCCTTCTATGGTCGGGTTAGGCGTGGTGGTGGTTTGATGGCTGTGAGTGGTGGCGACAGAGGTGGTGCAACCACCATTGTTTCCCTCTCGCCTTCATGTCCCCCGATACCCATTTACGATTTAGATGGGCGACATGATTAAGGCTGGCGGTGGTGGTGGTGCAACCACCATTGCTGCCCGTTTACTGTTGTGGCTGGCGGTGTCCGAGCCCCTTTGTCCGGTTCCAAATTTATAGATCTGTGTTGGTGCCTAGACGGGGTTGCGATCACTGATTAGCTCTAACGATGTTGTGTCGATGATGATGAGGACCTCCCATCTGAGACTTGCTTTTGGGTTCCTCTTTTCGTGATGCTTATTATACACCCTATGGATGCATCACTGTCAGTTTTATGTTGTTGGTTAGATGTTTTTGTTGGGTATGTGGCCTTTATTTTATGGTGTTGATGACGATGAGTACCACCTCATCAGAGGCTAGCTTTGGTTCAACGTTAATCACTGGTTTCATTGTTATTTGTTCGTGTTCCATTATCCGATGTACTTGGTTGTCACTATTGTGTTGTTGACCGGATAAACTTCGAGGGCGGTGATGAGATAACTGGAGTGATGTCGGTTGCTTTGGCGTGGCTACCGTTTACAGTTAGCAGCCGCAACCGAACACTGGTTCCGAGCCCGAACATGATTGTTATACAGCTCCAAATTATTTCGAGATTGCCATCACACGCGCAACGCGCGCCTGTGGAATACACTAGTTTTTATTTATAAAGTAACTTATAAAATTTTATGGTGTGAATAAACAAACCCCCCCCCCTTAATTGTTGTGATATGATTATGGCCATAAAAGAAACGAATGAAAACGTGGTATTGTTCGTGTTCGTTCATTAGGATAATAATTTGTTCATAAACTGTTCACGAACGCTTACCGAACAAGATTTATTGTCAATGTTCGTTCATTAAGGAAATTAATATGTTCATGAACTGTTTAGAAACATAAACAAACTCAAGCGAAGACAAACGAACACACACAAATATTAATGAACATTAATGAAAAAATTTTACTAAAAGAAACAACTACAAACCATCATATATTGATTTAAAATTAAAATCACAAACTTTATGCAATATCCAGCAAAAATAAATAAGTACTTAACATAATTATCTTAAACATAACTTTTTAAAAAACTAACTCAAACAAACGTTAACGAACACATTATCAAACGTTCACGAGCATAAATGAACGCAACATCTGTTCATGTTCGTTCCTTTAACTAATGAATGAAATATTTTTGTCTGTGTTTGTTCATTTATTTAACAAACGAAAACAAACAAACTTCCCGCCAAACGATTCATGCATTGTTCGTTGAACGTTAGGTTCGTTCACAACCGTTAGGGTCGTTCACAAACGATTCACGCATTGGTGGGTATGTGATGTGGTGCGATGTGGTGTGTTGTGGGCACCCCTCTCACCCTTATGTATTACCACTTACCATTTTGATAATTGTATGTATATAACATATAATGTTGCTTTTTTAAATAATAATCGGATATATGTTTCATTTATGAATATACAAAAGTAAAGAAATTTAGTATTTCATACATATTACCTATCTATCTAATAGCAAAGTCGTAGCCACATGGATTTTTATAGTTTATGTGTTTTGGCCATAGAAGTTTGGTGGTTATTATATTTGTCCCTTTTGATTCGCCAAGTTATTTTAGTAATTAAAAATTATTCTAAATACATATTTATTTAAATAGCATCATAAAATATGTGAAAACTTACGTCATTTCGGTAAGTTTGTGAAGTTTATTCTGTTATTTTGACGTTCTTTATTTCTTTCCGTTTGCTTGATGTCTTCGAGTTCGAAGTTGAAGAGATAGTTGTTAGTATATTTTTTGTATTCAGATTTCCGTATTCAAGTTCGTGGTGTAATTACACGCGCAACGCACACGGGAGCATTTATATAAATTACAAATGAAGATAGAAGCAACAGTTATCTCAGCTTATCCTTAGTGAGCAAGTAAACATCTGTGTTATCGATTTATTTTTTTTCAAAGTGGGCATGGATCCGTTTTATTAGAAGTTAATTATTATTAACTAGACATTAAAACCGCGCGTTGCCGCGGGTCTGTTTTGGGTTTAAAGTGTTTTTTTAACTGTGATTATCGTGTTGACGTAGCTAAAAAAGTATCAGTAAATATAAACACACCTTAACGCAAAAAAACCTTTAAAAGTAACGAAAAGTTCGTACAATAAAAATAAAAAATAAAAAAATAACTTTTTACTAAAAAAATACAGATCTCACTAACTATATGTCAAAATTTAAACAAATGACTTAATTTTAATGTTACATAGCTAATTTTTAATGGTATTTTCATTATTATTTTAAACATAGTAAGATTATTTTATATATATAAATTATTCTTTTATTAATATTTGGATTTCATTAAAAATTCAACTATATTTAAAAAAAATTTGAGTTCCATCACCTACAAAAACTCTGAAAAACCAAAAACTAATGTTCCCTATCTTCCTCTCTCCTCATAGTTCACCATCATCACCACAAAACCACCCCAACACCACCACCGTTGTAACCATCACCACCGCAGCCATCGGAACACCACCAGTACCGCACCTCGCACCACCACCACGACCGCACCCATCGCACCACCACCACGACCACCACACCCATCGCACCACCACCGCCATCATCGCAACCATCGCCGCACCACCACCACCGCAATCATCGCAGCAGCACCACCACCGCAATCATCGCAGCAGCACCACCACCGCGACCATCGTAGCACCACCATCAACGCAACCATCGCAACACCACCACCACCGCAACCATCGTAGCACCACCACCAACGCAACCATCGCAACACCACCATCGCAGCACCACCACAACCATCGCAGCAGCACCACCACCGCAACCACCGAAGCAGCACCACACTGCAACCATCGTAGCTTGTAATTTGTGTTTTTGAAAGTTGTGTTGTACATTGTGCTTTTGAAGTTGTGCTTATTTTGGAAGTTGTACATTATGCATCACCTTTGGTACGGTGGCACTGTAGCCACCGACCAAAGGTATTAATATGTATTATAATATATATAACAAAAGGGAGAATTTATAATTTTCTGCACCTTTATTGGTTAACCATAAAGGAAAACAAAGTCGGCTATCAAAACAACTAGATTTTGTGAATAACTAGTTTATTACCCACCGCGCGTTGCGGCGTCATCGTATACGTCGTGATAAAGCATAAACTACAATTGATCCGATCTGTTTCTGAAGTAAATTTATGTTGAAACGTAAAGTAACTCAAATTTATACCGTTGAATAAAAACGTATTATATTTGACTCGACTATTTTCAAAACAAATTTATGTCAAAACAGGGACTCAAAGCGTACATAAAAAAACACGTGCAATGACGCCATATTAGGCGTGATAATGCATAGATTACAATCACACCGACTCATTCCGAACTAAATTTATATCGAAAAGTATAGTAATTTGGATTTTATACTATCAAACGAAACATATTATATTTGACTCGATGCATTTCCAAACAAAATTAACGTCAAAACGTATACAAACTTAAAAATATTATATTTGACCCGACTCATTTCTGAACAAACTTTACGTCAAAACGTAGATGAATGTCGAAACGTAGACCAACCCAAAACGTACATAAAATTAAGCACGAAAACATTTTATACTTGACCCAACTAATCTCTGAACAAAATTACGTCAATACGTAGATGTATGTCGTAACATAGACAGTCTTAAAGCGTATTTAAAGTTAAGCATGTATAAATTTTAAATTTGACCGGAGACATTTCGTATTACGTCCAAACGTAGACGAACTCGAATTTATATTGTATAGGAGTAAACCTGAAATTTTAGAAACTTAAGTGGGTAAAAATGATATTCTATAAACATTTAAACAATGTTAGAGAATAAAAAATATAAAAAGTAAAAGTTTAGGGGGAGTAAAGGCCGGTGGGAAACCCCACCCGACCTTTACTTTTAATTGTAAGTAAATAAATTATATTTGATCTTCGAATTTACTAAGGAAAAGATGGGTCAATAGTTACATACTTACATGCGCATCACACCATATAGAAATGCAATAGTTTAAATATAACACGATCTGAAGTGCCAAACATCTTCTTGATCAGAAGATATGTCCAATTCATTTGATGAAAATCTCGCAATTTATAACTTTCTCGAGGCTCACTTGAAATCGACTCGTTTGTAAACAAGCATAGTCTGATCATAGGTAAGCTCGGCTCATGGCTCAGTCATTTGTCTCATTTAATTATTAAGCATTAGTTACGATTTATATAAATTATAATATATTATTTTAGATTAAATATTAGTTGATATTTAAATAGATTATAGTCATCTTGTCATTTTTACATTTTCATAATTAAAAATAAATATAGAAGTTATAATATACGATCATAGCTTATAAAATATCTATCTTATGTTACTTACTCAACAAGTTAAAATAAATAAATATAAACACTATTATTTTTTGTTTTTATATATATGAATACGAGTAAGAAGACTACAATATTATTTTTTTTTAAATAACAGGTTAATTTGCGAACTAGCTCGTCTCATTTACGAACAAACCGAACATATCAATTCAGCTTGTTAAGATAAACGAGCTAACTTGTCGTACTCTGCTCATTTACGTCAGTACAAAAACGTTTAATCAACAACCAATAATATATCTTTTCAAATAGTCAAAAAGTCTGTTGCTTTGAGATGACCCATCCAACGCAGCCCACATACTCAAATGCTTCAAGACTTCAAATTTGGAGAGCATAAACTTTACAAATCCTTATAGATAGCAAAACATTGTTTTTTCTTCTTTTTTTTATGTTCAAAAAAATAATCAAAACAATGTTCTATGCTTATTTTTATTTCTAATGGAACCAACCCAATGCTTGAATCGGTTTTTACACTTTTGAGCCATGCTACTTACTGATTTGCCGTCTTTTTACTAAAAGAGTATATCCGGTTTTAACTTGGTTCACATTTTTGGGTTAGGAAGAAGTTGGATTGTTTCGTGGTTTGAATTTTACTAAATCAAATGAATTGCATTAGCTAATGTGGAACTAGCCCACTTGGTACATAAAGGTTTTGTCTTTTAAAGGGGATGTCTTGGGTTCAACCCCAGGCATGGTGTAACTTGGTGTAATTTAAGAGTAAGATAGATTTGCCGTTAAAAAAAAGAATTGCATTAATGTCCAAACTGTTGGCTATTTCTATTAGTAATAAAATTTTCCTGAAAGCTTATCAATGATGTATATAACTAAGCTTTTACCGACAAGTCTTTTAAAGTCGCACTAAAATGTTTTTCCTGATTTATTACAAATGAACTCTTTAACAATGATTTCTTTGAAACTCTGGGACTTAGTTGGCTTTTTTGTTTGTTTCTCTACACATGTATCATAAAACAAGATTAGGTTATAAAATGCTAATTTGTGTTTTATGATACATGTATGATAACTTATATCTTTGTGGATCTTAATAAGTCTTGTCATGTGTCGGTTGGTTAGTTCATGTTACCCTAATTAATAAAAGGTTATTTCTACACTACATTACATATTTGGATGTTACACATAAATATAAATAAACAAGAATTATTCTTGTTCACGCGTCGCATGACATCTTGATATTTAATAGCAACATGTGTCGGGTGGACTTGACAATTACAAATATAATACTAAAAGGCATGTCCAAATACTGTAATGGGAGAGAACATACTAAACAATAAACATACAGTCGTTACAATACAATCAGAATACAGTTACATTTACAGATACAATCATAATACAGTTACATTAGTAAAGTCTATTAGGTTACGGATTCAATCAAAATACAGTTATATATTTCCTCTCTTTTAAGGGGTAGTTGTGACATCTTAAGTAAATACTTCATCCATCATCCACCAAAGGTACACTAGGTTATCTTACGTCACATACCATTGATAGGTCTTAGGCGCATAGGCTATGACATAAAAAGGAACTACATAGTTAAGTTAAATTGGATAAGAGAAATTTCATAATTGTTGACTCTTAGGCAATTGTGTAACATCCTGTTTCTCATATCAAATAATATATTCGCTTTGTCCGCTATGAGAGCAAATATTTGTATTTGGTTGCTCGATGGTAAACTTATTCGTAGCTTACCCATCCCTAGATTCCTCCCACCTAAGCGTGTTTAAGTGTAAAGTTCTATTTTCATTCATAACTATTACGCCTAAAATGTGTTGGTCATATTTGAAACATAACAACTCTCCAATGAACGACTGAAATGTGATTTACTTGGAGTGTTATGAGTCTTCACTCAATCACTCATATAACTAAAAAACAAAATTGCAAGCCTCTCATGAGAAAATGAAGAATTTTATTTGATATGAGAGACAGTGTTACAATATTCTTATATGTCTTGTGAATAAATGACCATGCATATTTGGTGAAAAAGAAATTGAAGCTATTTGACACGCGGCTTTTGAACAAATAAAGGTATCTTTTCTTTCCAACTTGCTGAAAGAAACTTACTTTGGTGGTAAGGGACTTATCTATATTTTTGTGATAGTGATGGTAATTCTTTATAGCACTTTAGTGGAGGAAAAATGTATGTGCTTCACTTCTTTCATCTTATTTTAGTATGATGAAGTAGAATGGACAAATATAATAAGTAACTGAATATGAAATTTGAATAAAAATTATAATCAAGATTTTTAATTAATAATGAGACGTGCTGATATCTTTCTATCAAGCAACAACCCACGATTTAGGACCGTATAATTTTTTATAACTCAATTATTTAATCTTTGTTTTATTATATATGTCATATTCATATAAATATTTTTGAATTAAATATAGGTTTAGTCACTCCAAAATTTAAAAAAGCAAATCACTAAATTATTATAAGTGCAGCTATGACCAAAGCTATAAATATAAAACTATTTCTTTTTTATTTAAGTATGAGTTCAGATCATGAAATTAACTAATACTAACATTTTGAATAAATACAATTGAAGCAAGTGAGCCTTGGTGGTGCGTTTCGGCGCCTCTTAGATCAGAATATAGGTAGAAATAAGCACGTTGTAAAGATATATACTGTAAGGTCCCGTTCCCGGGATGCTCACAGTTGGTCATTCATCGCACATAAAACATACATTTACATTTTTCTTTTTTTAAATAGTTGCAACGGAAACATTAAAAGACATAATTTCATTCCATCAAAATGCTTTTGCACAATAGTACAATCGTTCTTTTAACAATATCATGTTACATTTATTACAAAAGCGTTAAACATAAGATGCCATCCAAAACACGCTGAGTAGCCGCCCCGTGCCATCCTCAGCAACATACCTGCCAACTGGAAACACATCAAAAGTCAGCGTTGCTGAGTGAGTTCTAGTTTTATAATAAAACATACTTTACTTTCTTTTAAAACTATTCGTTACTTTTACATGCTCACACATCGTACGTACGTATAGATAATATCATTATTATCTTCTTCATTCATTCTTTCATTCATTCGTTCCAATTAACTTTACTTGCGCATCGGACATCATCCGTACCAATACCATGTGCTACACCCCGACCAGTCTTAGCTACCGGGCCGAAGTCAATAAATGAACAGCTAACGTATGCCACGGTACTAAGGGTATCCGGTCAGTCTTAGCTACCGGGCCGAAGTCAAATAATGAACAGCTAAACGTATGCCACGGTACTAAGGGTAACCGATCAGTCTTAGCTACTGGGCCGAAGTCAATAAATGAACAGCTAAACGTATGCCACAGTACTAAGGGTAACCGATCAGTCATATCCACTGGGCCGAAGTCAATAAATGAACAGCTAAACGTATGCCACAGTACTAGGGGTAAGCGGTAGAGGTTCTACATTAATGGTCAATCACAAAGAAGGACCCGTTATCCGATGCATGTAAGACGTTTCATTTCTTTTCACTTTACGTTACATAACACTTCATTTCATTCATTCATTCATTAATGCATACATTTATTCATTACGTTCCACTTTTCCTTATCTTTCACTTTACATTACATAATACTTCATTTCCTTCATTCATAATACGTAAAGCCATAGGAAATATAATATACATCATACCAAGGAACATAACATAAATATAAACATACAACATCATCATACATACGCATCAATCATACATCACATCACATACATCACCCATACTAAGCATCACACGCACCGCCATACCTAACGTCACACATGACATCATACATATCATTATCATCTCCATCAACATCTTCATCATAATCACATCATCCTGCGTCCTCTTATACCGTCCATGCCCATCACATCGTCGAGGAATTTCATCTCGGCTATCATCTCTAAACACTTAGGCGAGTGGGCATCTATGCGAATGGACCCTATGCGAATGGACTATGGGCGAATGGACATCTATGCGTATGGACTCTCAGTCGCATAACTTTCATGTGTATGGCCTTCAGTCGCATGACTTCAGGCGTATGGGCTTCAGTCGCATACTTTTCATGCGAATGAACCTCAGTCGCATGGCCTCCAGGCGCATGGACTTCAGTCGCATAGCCTCCGTGCGAATGAACCTCAGTCGCACCATCTCTCAATCGCATGACCCCCAAGCACATGAACTTCAGTCGCATGACCATCATGCATATGGACCTCAGTCGCATGGCAAACGTGCGCATGGACCTCAGTCGCACTTCAATCGGCCGAATGGCCTCCAGTCGCCCTCCAGTCGGTCGCCTAGCCCTAGCTGGTGCAGAGTGCAGTTAGCTCGACTGCAGCCGCGGGTTTTCGACCTCCAACCCCTTCCAAACCTCTTTTAAGCTCAAATCAACCCTTCTAAAGGTTAGGGAAACATACCATGACCTCATACAAGCATAACCAAGCAAGAAATCAAGCCTCTAACGCCTCATACACATACATACATGCATCAAAACGGGTCTTCACCCAAAAACTCAAAGATAGGTTTTTGGACGTGTTCCAGCCCCAAAATCAGTTGAAAACGTGTAAAAGAGGGGTCCTAGAACTCACCTTAACGATCCCGTCGAGTAGGGCTTCGATTTGACTCGCTCCACGTTGAATTCCACGCTCGAATCCACCCGAACCAACTTTTCTCCTCTTTTCTCCTTCTCCTCTCTTCTCCTCTCTTGGCTGAAATATGGGGAGAATGGGGGTGTTTTCCTCCTTTTATACTCCCGTGCATCGAAGTTTCTCTCGTTGGCGGGTTTGGTCCCTCGACTTTGGACTTTATTTCTTTTTCTTCTTTCGTCGGCTTCAAAAGAAATTTCCGGGCGTTACAAGTCCACCCCCCTTAAATAGGTTTCGTCCCCGAAACCTGTTACTCCTTAAACAACCGTGGACAATGTTGGCTCATCTCTTCTCCAGCTTCCCACGTATGCTCAGATCCCTTTCTGTGCTTCCACTGTACGCGCACAAGTAGAACCACTCTATTACTCAGCCTCTTCTCCTTTCGATCGATGATTGCCACTGGTTGCCCCATCTAATTGAACCGTTCATCTACCTCGATATCATCTAGTGGAACAATCATATCTTCATCAGCTAAGCACTTCCTTAGATGAGATACATGGAATATCGGGTGAATCTCACTTAGTTCCTCTAGTAGCTCCAAGCTATAAGCCACCCTTTCCCACTCGAGCCGCGCCTCAGAAAGGCCCTACGTACCTCGAGCTCAACTTGCCCCGTTTCTTGAACCGAATGATACCTTTCCAAGGTGAGACTCCCAGCATAACTCTATCACCCACCTGGAATTTAATCTGTCAACGTCTCTCATCGGCATACGACTTCTGCCTATCTTTAGGCTTTCTACCTCGTGAACCTTCGACTGTCGGGTGCAAAAGCTATAACCTTTCCCTCTGCCTTAACACACATCCCAACCCCGATTAGGAAGCATCTAAATAAAACGCCAGATCCTCACTCCCATCGGGTAATGACAGAATAGGAGCTTGAATCAGTCTTGCCCTCAATTCATCGAACGCCTTCTCTTGAGCTTGACCCCCATGCAAGTTTCACATCTTTCCGGATCAACTTAGTTAGTGGAGAGGCGATCTTGGAAGAGTCTTGAATGAATCTTCTGTGGTAGCCCGCCAAACCCAAGAAACTACGAATCTCGGATGGCGTCTCAGAAAACTTCCATTGCATCACCGCCTCCACCCTTGCCGGTTCCGCCATAATCCCGTCGGGGTTCGCTACCTGACCCAAAACTGAACCTCGCGCAACCAGAATGCGCACGTGGAGAACTTTGGCATACATTTCTTCCCTCTCAGCGTCTCCAACACCTCTCAAACGTGATCGGCATGCTCCTCCTCGCTCTTCGAATAAATCAGGATATCTTCCATAAACCCAATCACTGATTTATCTAACATGGGTCGACACACTCGATTCATCCAATCCATAAAAGCAGCTGGCGCATTGGTCAAACCAAAAGTCATAACGAGAAAATCGTAGTGTCCATAATGCGTGCGAAGAGCTGTTTTAGGAATATCCTGCTCCTTCACCTTCAACTGATGATATCCAGATCGAAGGTCTATCCTTGGAAACAACTGGTACTCTAGGGCTGGTCAAACAGATCATCAATTCTCGGTAGGGGTACCGATTCGTCACTGTCAGCCTATTCAACTCACGGTAGTCTGCACACATCCTCGTACTACCGTCTTCATTCTTCACAAATAAGATCGGAGCATTCCAAGGAGAGATACTCTGTCTAACCCACCCCTTATCAAACAGTTCTTACCATTACTCCGCCAATTCTCTTTTACCTCATCCGGAACCAATCGATACGGTGCCTTAGCTACTGGTTGGACACCTGGTATCAAGTCAATCTAAAACTCAATCTCATGGTCCCGTGACACTTCTGGTAGGTCTTCGGGAAACACATCTGGAAAGTAGCACACAACCGGTACATCAGACAGTTGTGATGTCGGCGCATCCACATCTTTTACGTAGGCCAAATAGGCACTACATCCACGCCTCATACCCTTTCCCGCCACCGCCATTGATATTGCTTTCAAGATCTCCGTGACCCGATCACCAAAAACCGTCACCGACCTCCCGTCGGACGTTGTCAATCGTATCTTCTTCTTGCGACCCATAAGGTTCGCCTCGTATCCCGTCAACCGATTCGTTCCTAGGTCCACATCGAAACCGCCTAAGGTCATCACGAATGGTCTAACTGAAAATTTATGACCTTCAAATTCCACGTCGCGGTCATCTATCGCATCGAAATCCTGGTAGAATTACCTATGGCAGTTTCTACATCGAAGGGCTTATCAATACCCCTACCCCTAATGGGCGACTCAGCACAAAAGGCAGGAGAAATGAAACTCTTACTTGCGCCAAAATCAACTAACAGCGAAATTAGAGTTTGGTTTACTCGAAACGTACCTGACACCGCATCGGGGTCCGTACTAGCCTTTTCCTAAGTCCTCATGGAAGCTCGGCACTTGCCCCCTGCCCTCCAGTTCTGGTCGTCTTCTTGGTTCCCGAACTCTCTGCCCTTGGTGCCTTGCAGTCCCTACTTATGTGACCCCTTCCACGGCAGTTATAACACCGTGCCACCCCACACTCTCTTGCCACATGGCCGGCCTTTCCACAACGGAAACATGCATTGGTACCCAATCTGCATTCCCCGGGGTGTTTTCGTCCACAGTTACCACAACCCTTCACCCCCATATTGGATGTGACCACACGTCGGTCATCCACCCTCGCAGCCTTGTTCTTTGGGGTGAAACTCTCACGTTCAACCCGCTTCCCTTTCAAATTCTTGTCGTCGCTACCCTCCTTGTTTACTTCAATCACGGTCGTCTCCTTCACCGCCCTAATTACCTCAGTCACCATCAACGGCAGAATCGTCTGCATCGCATGTTGAACTCCCGCAACCACAGCCTCTTTCATTGCGGTCCTCAGGTTAGCACTATCATCACCGCATTCCGGGTGATGGATTTCGGGCTCTTCGGGTGCCATCTCAGCAGCCCTTGTCATGCTCCGCGTGACACGCGATCCAGCACCACGTCCACCACAACCTTCACCTGACACAGCCCTCGACGATCTACCACCGGCCATTCTCTAACTCACACTGAAAGATTCAAACACCAACACGGTCATTCAAGGAAACAACTCAGTTTATGTCAAGTATAGTAAGTCCCTAATTACAGTGGCCAGTTGTGATTAGCCACTTACTTTACTCTTCATACCCCAAGTATTACCTGTCCTGACTACATCAGTATTTAAATCTACATACAACACATAACCACATACCATGCGCACATAAAACCGGTTAACGTTAGGAAAATACCTGATGGCACGCAGCTACTCAGTTTGGCATCCCATTCCCCTTTCCGTCCCATTCTCAGTTTAAGATTAGGTTTTTGAAAATATTTACCCAATTCACTTAAACTTTGGCTCTGATACCAACTTGTAAGGCCCCGTTCCTGGGACGCTCACAGTTGGTCATTCATTGCACATAAAACATACATTTACATTTTTCCTTTCATAAATAGTTGCAGCGACAACATTAAAAGACATAATTTCATTCCATCAAAATGCTTTTGCACAATAGTACAATCGTTCTTTTAACAATATCATGTTACATTTATTACAAAAGCGTTAAACATAAGATGCCATCCAAAACACGCTGAGTAGCCGCCCCGTGTCATCCTCAGCAACATACCTGCCAACTGGAAACACATCAAAAGTCAGCGTTGCTGAGTGAGTTCTACTTTTATAATAAAACATACTTTACTTTCTTTTAAAACTATTCGTTACTTTTACATGCTCACACATCGTACGTACGCATAGATAATATCATTATTATCTTCTTCATTCATTCTTTCATTCATTCGTTCCAATTAACTTTACTTGCGCATCGGACATCATCCGTACCAATACCATGTGCTACACCCCGACCAGTCTTAGCTACCGGGCCGAAGTCAATAAATGAACAGCTAACATATGCCACGGTACTAAGGGTATCCGGTCAGTTTTAGCTACCGGGCCGAAGTCAAATAATGAACAGCTAAACGTATGCCACGGTACTAAGGGTAACCGATCAGTCTTAGCTATTGGGCCGAAGTCAATAAATGAACAGCTAAACGTATGCCACAATACTAAGGGTAACCGATCAGTAATATCCACTGGGCCGAAGTCAATAAATGAACAGCTAAACGTATGCCACAGTACTAGGGGTAAGCGGTAGAGGTTCTACATTAATGGTCAATCACAAAGAAGGACCCGTTATCCGATGCATGCAAGACGTTTCATTTCTTTTCACTTTACGTTACATAACACTTCATTTCATTCATTCATTCATTAATGCATACATTTATTCATTACGTTCCACTTTTCCTTATCTTTCACTTTACATTACATAATACTTCATTTCATTCATTCATAATACGTAAAGCCATAGGAAAGATAATATACATCATACCAAGGAACATAACATAAACATAAACATACAGCATCATCATACATACGCATCAATCATACAACATCACATACATCACCCATACTAAGCATCACACGCACCGCCATACCTAACGTCACACGTGACATCATACATATCATTATCATCTCCATCAACATCCTCATCATAATCTCATCATCCTGCGTCCTCTTATACCGTCCATGCCCATCACATCGTCGAGGAATTTCATCTCGGCTATCATCTCTGAACATTTAGGCGAGTGGGCATCTATGCGAATGGATCCTATGCGAATGGACTATGGGCGAATGGACATCTATGCGTATGGACTCTCAGTCGCATAACTTTCATGCGTATGGCCTTCAGTCGCATGACTTCAGGCGTATGGGCTTCAGTCGCATACTTTTCATGCGAATGAACCTCAGTCGCATGGCCTCCAGGCGCATGGACTTCAGTCGCATAGCCTCCGTGCGAATGAACCTCAGTCGCACCATCTCTCAATCGCATGACCCCCAAGCACATGAACTTCAGTCGCATGACCATCATGCTTATGGACCTCGGTCGCATGGCAAACATGCGCATGGACCTCAGTCGCACTTCAATCGGCCGAATGGCCTCCAGTCGCCCTCCAGTCGGTCGCCTAGCCCTAGCTGGTGCAGAGTGCAGTTAGCTCGACTGCAGCCGCGGGTTTTCGACCTCCAACCCCCTTCCAAACCTCTTTTAAGCTCAAATCAACCCTTCTAAAGGTTAGGGAAACATACCATGACCTCATACAAGCATAACCAAGCAAGAAATCAAGCCTCTAACGCCTCATACACATACATACATGCATCAAAACGGGTCTTCACCCAAAAACTCAAAGATAGGTTTTTGGACGTGTTCCAGCCCCAAAATCAGTTGAAAACGTGTAAAAGAGGGGTCCTAGAACTCACCTTAACGATCCCGTCGAGTAGGGCTTCGATTTGACTCGCTCCACGTTGAATTCCACGCTCGAATCCACCAGAACCAACTTTTCTCCTCTTTTCTCCTTCTCCTCTCTTGGCTGAAATATGGAGAGAATGGGGGTGTTTTCCTCCTTTTATACTCCCGTGCATCGAAGTTTCTCTCGTTGGCGGGTTTGGTCCCTCGACTTTGGACTTTATTTCTTTTTCTTCTTTCGTCGGCTTCAAAAGAAATTTCCGGGCGTTACATATACAACATTAAAGAAAACATTATTTCTAAAAAAATTAAAAATATATTATATTTGACTCTTGAGTTTTGGTCATTGGTTGTGGCGACTTGGTATATAACATACAAATCACAAATGCACACAAAAACATAACACATCCGAAAGGCTAAAACACACAAAGCGGAGGGAATAAAAGACCATCTAAATGTTTATAACAGGTGGTGATGTCACTGGTATTATTGGGAAGAATTTAACCACATGAATAGTGTATCTTTGTCACCTATAAACGTTAAATTCTAAATTTATGAGTTTACCCATCGACTAGGGATTAGTATCAGGAGCTAAAAGTTTTTATTTTTTATCATTAGTGACCATCTTTACTTTCAAATGATTTAAAGACATCTATTTTAGTAGGTTTTGCAGAATTAAATACGAGTAATAACCAGCAACCATTACCCGAAGAACGCCCATTTGACAGAAAGTTTCGATTTCATAAAACTACAACTATTGAAAACCTTAAAATTGGGTGTTTAGACTTCATATAAGTGTAAAATATAAGGGATCAGGACAAGCCCAAAGGGTAGGCTACCAAAGCAATGGGCCAATGGCATATGTTTCTAGGACCCCTATTTTATAAAACTTTTAAATATAAATTCAAGCTTTTAACTTTTTTATCAACATATACATACTTGATATTCTATACTTGCTCTACGTCTAGAATCACTACGTCTAGGATGTCCCTTGAAGACATTTGCGATTTCGATCAATGCAGATTATGAGAGAGAGCCAGGCGTTAGTCTTAATTGAAGGAAACATGGAGCAAAAAGACCACTTAGGCTGTTGGGAGCAATGTAGGAAGAAACCTATAAAATTAGAACTAGAGAAAGTTTGTTGAGGAATTTGATAATTCTGGTATAGAAGGGCCAAGGAAAATTTATAGATATTATGAAGTTTATGGTAGACTTTTCATTCTAAAAGTGGTTTGATTTCTATAATGTAATGATTGGGTGTAAATGTTATTAGAGAAAATGTTACAACAATAAAATATAAAGTTAAATTCGATTATGCCTTTGACAAAAATAATAATTCTACTACAAAAGATTATATAGATCAATATCTTTAAAATTTCATAAGTTGTCTTAACTTCAGTTTAAAAGTTTTATAAGTTGTATTTACTTGAATATAAAATAGTAAAACTTTTGAAGTAAAACTTAAACAAATGATAAAACTTCTGGATTTGAAATTGATGATTTTAATCTTTTATAAAAAGATATTTATTTTTATTTAATCTTAAAAAGTAAAATTGAAATTAACTCTTAAATACATTAGAATTTTTGCATAAACTTGCTTACTTGGCGAGCTAAATACTTTAAGTCTTTTGAGAAGAAATGGTTGGCTTTTCAGGACTGTCCTTTGTTTTTTAATAACCATGATAAAAGTAAAATAATTTGTGCTTTCATTTTTGATATATTGAAAAAGATACCTAATAAATATTTTTGGTCCCTGGTTTTATGTTGTTTCAGTATTTGTGTTTTAGTTTTTGTGGTTTCAATCCCCTTGTTTGAAAAAAATCACCGAAACAACTATTCCGTCCAAATCACTATAAATGGCCGTTACCACCAGGGGTAAAACCATCATTTCATTTATTAAATTGTTATTTTCGTCCTTGATTTTATATCATTTTTGTTATTTCAGTACTCGTGATCAATCACATTCACATTCATTCTTTCTTCTTTTTAGCACGATCCTTTCTTCTTCTTCAACACTACTAATGATGATTTAAGTATGATTATTATCTCTATTAGATTTTAAAACTTTCAAAAACAGTGTCACGCTATTGATATTTGTTGATGGTTGTATAATTAATAGTTAGGCTTTGTAGCAAATTGTTTGTCTAGTTGTTGGTTAGGTTTTCAATTTCTCTATTGCCTAGCTCGTTTTCAAGACTTGTTTCGTATGTCTTTTGCACTGATATGTTTTATTTTGTTCTTATGTGGTTTTGCCTTGCATCGACGTACGCGGCTTCTTTTTCTTTTCCTCTTTTTTTCACTTTGTGTCTTTGTCGTTTCCCCTTTCATTTTCATTAGTAATTCATCTAAACACTTATCAAGGACAGGAAATCGCCAATGGCGAAAGACTAAAATGATTCCCTAGGTATGATTATTAAGGTTATCTAAAGTAGTCTAGAATGATGAGGTGACAAAAAAGATCGGTAGGGTATTATGAATAAAGTTCGTTTTTATTATTAACTAGCAAGTTCACACCCGCGTGATGTCGGGGATAAATCAAAAACTTTATATACACCGGAATATATTATAAAATCGAAAAAGTTTATTTGTAATAATATTTACTTTAATAACTAGCTAAAATACTGTCGTCTCCAAAAACAAAAACATATAGTAACATTATAAGTATATTTAATCTAGTATGCTAAAAAGATTTTTGGCTTAAAATGTGTCAATCTGATCTCTGATGAATCATAAAACAAATAGAAATCGTGTATATACGTGTGTGGTATCAAATGGTATAAGAATACAAGCATATGAATTATTTGAAGGGAAGAATTGTAAACCTTTGTAGAGTTGGATGGATCATGCTGAATGAGAAAAAGGGATGAACGTGAATGTGATTGGTCGAGAGTACTGAAATGATAAAAATTATATAAAACCAAGAACGGAAATAGAAATTTAATAAATGAAATGACGGTTTTACCCCTGGTGGTAACAGATGTTATCAAGGGATTTGGACGGAATGACTATTTCGGTAAGTTTTTTGAAACACGGGTACTGAACCCACAAAAACTAAAACACAATACTGAAATGACATAAACGACATAAAACTAGGGAAAAAACATATTTATCTCTTTAATAATTGTGGTGGCTAATTTGATTGTTGATACCTAGTCAAATTAATTGTTCTTTTTGCTAATAGAGTTAAATTATTGCCATATAGATCATGGCTGTTATTTTGTTCTAATATTTTCATGTCAAATAGAAACAAAGTATATTTTCATGTCAAATAGAAATAATAATTTCATTCATAATAGTTTAAAATAAATATAGTAGAAGCTTTAGTTCTATCATAAAAGGAACTTCAATAAAATGTAGTTTATTACTCCCAGAATTAAACACAAATAAAGGATACGGATTTATAATAATAAATTTTGAAACAAAGGCTCCAATTTATTTTTCGCTTTAGCCTCTAAAAAGATTGACTCGTCATTCATAAAGATCTTGGTGTTGGTGTTCTGGATCATAAATTGAAATTCTCACCAAAATAAAAAATAAAATAAAATAAAAAATAAAAAAAAAAAAAATAAAAAATAAAAGTTAGGTTGCCTCAAGTTTGGCATGTTTGTCATATCACTTTGTTCCCTACTAATATCTTTTTAGATGCGAACAAAATATCATTAAAAACTGAAACACCTGACTTACTGGAAGACAACAAAGATAATATATTCGGAAGCATATAATGCAGAGGCCACAGAAACTCACCCACATGATACATGAACCTGATCACTGGCAACCACCAAAAAGACAATACTCCAAAATGAAGAACAAGACAAAAAAAATTAAAAAATTAAAAGTTAAAATAAAAAACAAAAACAAAAAGGAAAAATCTGGTAGCAATATTAGACCTAAAGAGAAATAGGATAAGTGAATTGAGGGTTATAAACTTATAATACTCCATAATAAAAGGAACAAGACAAAAGAAAAAAATCACATGTTATAACATTAGCAATACTGCATAACATGAAACATGTGTTCTTAATATAACTTAATTAACTATACTTTAAAAAAGCATAGAGCACCGCCACACTCATCCCTTTAAACAAATGACATTAGTAGCAGAATGAAGGTAATCATTTTATAATAAGCTTTTCATTGGGTTACTTGAAACTTGAAGTGGATCTTTGTATTTCAAATAGGTTGTCTCCAGTTTTTAAGGTCAATGTTTATGGTTTGTTTGTATGAAGATGCTAACCATATGGCTTATATTATGCTCAATTTTTAATCGAATCATATGGTTGCATGTTTATGTATTTCGATTTAAATTTGGCCGTAACTAGATTTAAAGTAATTGTTTCTAATTCTAAAACAGATTAATGACTTTATGTTTGACGGCTAGATTTTAGATTAAATGTTCAATAATGGTCGAAGCAAAGATTCCCATATAATGAAGTTCAAATCTTAGTTTTCTAAAGAGGTGAACTTTGCAGTTGGTAAAAAATGCAGAACGATAAGGTTATATGGGAAGTTTTCACACGTAAGCGTACACTAATTTTTTATGACTAAGTGGGATTTGAGGTATGTTTATCAAATCACTTTAGGTAGTATTTGATAAGTTTATATTAGATCAACACTAACTTTTCGTCTTCTGATGCATTAATCATCTAGAAAAAGTCCTTAATGTTCTTTTTACAAGACCACCCAAACAATCAAGTACTTAAGTAAAAATAAATATAAGTTCTAATATTTCAAGAGCAATTTAAACCCGTTTGATCTGGTTTGACCTCTGACTTGAGAAAAACAAAGAAACGGATGAAGAAAGAGCCATTGTTAAAGAAAATCTTCTAACAGATTAGTAGAGCAAATTGCAGCCTTGACTTGATAAAAACAAAGAAACTAATGAGGAGATGTTGTGAGAGGAAATTGCAGCATCTCCTAACAGATTTAAGTGTTGTTTGTTTTTTCCGTAGTAAAATATCTGTAGTCTACGAACCACATCTGTAGACATCTGTATCAAAAAAGATGGATCAAACGTCTGCAGTCTGCAAGAAGAATACTGTTTATTTTTTTAACATCTGCATACTGCTAAAATATTTTGTAATTAAAATAAAGCTATTTTTTAAACTTTAAAAAGTACTTAAACATTAAAATTTAAATAAAAGTCATACAACACTGCAATAATATTCATAAAACCATAAAAATACATTTTATTTAAATCATTTATTTCATATTTTAGAAGCTATAAAAGTATAAAAATACATTTTATTACATGCGCACGGTGGGTGGAGGCGGACGGTGGTGGTGGTGGACGGTGGTGGTAGCGGATGGTGGTGGTGGACATGGGTGGTGGTGGGTGATGGTGTTTAATCCTCTACAGGCTTTAGAGGACTTTAGAAGTGGTTGTGCCAAATTGTCACACCCCCGCTAAAAGCGAAAACACGGGGATGTAACGAGATCGGGATCGTCATAACACATGTTAGACAATAGAGATGCAATATAATAAATGTTGATAAGACGTGTCATGACGACACCCGACACAAAGGAGACTTGTGTCGTGTTTAGTCAATATTCACGACAGCATAGCCATAAGCATAAACATGTTAAATGATTCACATAGTCAAGTAGTAACAATTGTAATGTAAATTCCCACAACTCGGAAACAAGTATCAAAAGAATACATTGTTTAATCAGACTACAACATTGAATCCAAAATATATGTTTGTCAAATATGTTTAGTCTCAAAAATGCATCCTAGGTTCTCCACTAAGGCAGCACACCTAGATCTTCAATTAGCATTGTCACCTGAAAAGATATGCTCAAAATGGTCAACAAAATTGTTGGTGAGCTCGCAGGTTTAAATAGTAAATAAGTAATTGATGTTGTATAGTAAATGTTGTGGAATACCGTGAATATAGTTATAAGTAAGTATAATCACATGACAATGAGCTTTGCAACCAAACCTAATAACGTACACACAGATCTTGTCAGAATATATTCACCCAATGTAACATCCGGTATTTTCAAGTTATAAACCCGAACCCGAACTAAAATCGAACTATCTTACGATATGAATTTCTTTATTTAACTTATTTTATTTATATTAATGAATTATATAGATTAGACGTGTAGTTTAAATTGATTTATTCAATTTATCATTTAAACAACTTATAATAACTTGTTGATTTATAAATAATTCTTTTTCATAAAATTATAAACTTTATTAATCATGCTACAACAAATAACTAAATGAAAAAGACTTATTAAAACTTATAAAGTTATAAAATGAATTTTATTATACTTATAAAGTTTTATAAGTAATTATGAATTTTAAATATTGAAAATAAGTAATCAAATTATAAAGTTACAAGTTTTATAAAAGTTATAAAGATTAACAAATAAATAATTTGATTGATTATTCAAATTGGTTTTATAAAGTCTATAAATATTTTATAAAAAAGTTTGTTAAAATTATAGTCTTCAAGAATTTAAATTTTAAATTATAATTATTCTTTTATTTATTTAAATTATTTAATTTTATATTTATTTCAAATTCCAATCATAACCCCCTTTTAAAAGACTTATAAATAACCATTAACACCATTCATAACCTCCTCCTAACCTCAAGTATAAAAGCAAGACTTAGGCCTCACTTTTCATTTGCTCATTCTCTAAAAACCTCACTCTCATATCTTTCTTTCATCCATTGGTTATGATAAATTTGAAGAATTTTATTTTACAAGAAATTTCAAGAATTCTTAATACTAAGGTAATCCTTTATTGTTTTTATATTATACATTTTAATCATCCTAACATTCAATTGTTCTCATGACTTTATGTTCTTACTATTATTCTTTCTTCTACCAAACCTCTTTTTATTTTAATAATTATCATTTGATCATTAACATTTTAATAATCACTAATCTTATAATAATCACTAACATTCCTAAATTAAGCTAACAACACACTAACATAAACAAAGAATCCTGTTTGCATATGGACGGCTATGCCGCCGCATTCGGTTATTCTGCAAGATTATTGTTCTAAATAATGGCTATGCTAAAGTCTTAGAATATTTTTATAACTCAAATGAAGACTAATATACCATATATTAACATAATAAATTGTTCTAACCCGTTTCATGTATTAACAATTTTAAAAGTGCACATAAGTGCCTTACTACAATTCTGGCAGAATATAGTCTTACTTCAACCGACCATAACTTGATCATAACAAACTAAATTTGGGTAAACTCAGATTCCAATGTTAAGTTCATTGAATTACCTTTTCAAAGACAGTTTATACGTCTTCAAACTCAATCGGACGACTCAACTATAGCCTTCACAAAATAAGTGCGCATTTCAGCACCTTCTGTCTTGTGATGCTTGTTTGACCTATTTAAAGATCTTTTCATAAAAATGTTTCTGAATGAAAGTTGTCCGGGAGACATTGAACTAGTCAAGTATAAATTTTTATAATTTTATGAAACCGTTTGCTATTTTTAAAACCTGTTCAAACACATACCAAACATTCTGTCCAGAATCTAAAATTGATGCAATAATCCTTTTTCAATCTACCTTTCGCTTTTTAGCATTCTCTAAACGTTCTAACTTCTTGTAATGAATTCCAACATCAAGTTATTGTTTTTCTATCATTTAGGAGATCACCTTTGACTCTTGACATCCAAGCTTTCTTATGTACTCTACAATCATCATTATACTTGTGAGTTTTCTATGTGAGTATTTCCATACCCCTTTTTCTTATTTCACACTTTGGGGTGAAACATGTTAACTTATACTATTGCACTTGTAAACTTATTGGAGACTTGTAAACCTATGGCAATTCATCTTGTAAAGTTGTGGTTAGTTGAACTTTTGTGGTTACCATGTTATGGCGTTATATGTACAATCATTAACTATTGCTAGCCCAGCGAAGTCATAGATCTATGAGTAAGACAAGCCTGCTTGGTTGATCCAAGTACACTTAGCTGATCGTATACTTTTAACGTTTGAGACTTGTAAAACTTTGTCGAGGTTTGATTGTTGCATTGTTCATAACATCCCTAATCACTTTATTCACTAACTTATGACTTGAATTGCCATCTTTTATATACTTATGTATTGAAAACTATGGAATGCTCACCAACATTTTTATGTTGACCTTTTATTTTTAACATGTTTCAGGAATACCTCAAGTATGTGATCTACTCTTTGAAGCTTGCACATCTAGGAATGGACCTAGATAAATAAATGAAATAAGGATGATTTGTTACATTCTATGTTATGCTTTTAATTTCTTTGAGACTTATGCTTGTAATGCTACAATTGAAACTTATGTTTAAATTATATTTGGAATATTAATAGCGTTATGTGGCTGTGAACAATCTTAACTCTCACTCCTCGACGTTTCCGCTGTCAAGGTTGGGGTGTGACAGATTGGTATCAGAGCCATGTTAACTTATACTATTGCACTTGTAAACTTATTGGAGACTTGTAAACCTATGGCAATTCATCTTGTAAAGTTGTGGTTAGTTGAACTTTTGTGGTTACCATGTTATGGCGTTATATGTACAATCATTAACTATTGCTAGCCCAGCGAAGTCATAGATCTATGGGTAAGACAAGCCTGCTTGGTTGATCCAAGTACACTTAGCTGATCGTATATACTTTTAACGTTTGAGACTTGTAAAACTTTGTCGAGGTTTGATTGTTGCATTGTTCATAACATCCCTAATCACTTTATTCACTAACTTATGACTTGAATTGCCATCTTTTATATACTTATGTATTGAAAACTATGGAATGCTCACCAACATTTTTATGTTGACCTTTTATTTTTAACATGTTTCAGGAATACCTCAAGTATGTGATCTACTCTTTGAAGCTTGCACATCTAGGAATGGACCTAGATAAATAAATGAAATAAGGATGATTTGTTACATTCTATGTTATGCTTTTAATTTCTTTGAGACTTATGCTTGTAATGCTACAATTGAAACTTATGTTTAAATTATATTTGGAATATTAATAGCGTTATGTGGCTGTGAACAATCTTAACTCTCACTCCTCGACGTTTCCGCTGTCAAGGTTGGGGTGTGACAGATTGGTATCAGAGCCATGTTAACTTATACTATTGCACTTGTAAACTTATTGGAGACTTGTAAACCTATGGCAATTCATCTTGTAAAGTTGTGGTTAGTTGAACTTTTGTGGTTACCATGTTATGGCGTTATATGTACAATCATTAACTATTGCTAGCCCAGCGAAGTCATAGATCTATGGGTAAGACAAGCCTGCTTGGTTGATCCAAGTACACTTAGCTGATCGTATATACTTTTAACGTTTGAGACTTGTAAAACTTTGTCGAGGTTTGATTGTTGCATTGTTCATAACATCCCTAATCACTTTATTCACTAACTTATGACTTGAATTGCCATCTTTTATATACTTATGTATTGAAAACTATGGAATGCTCACCAACATTTTTATGTTGACCTTTTATTTTTAACATGTTTCAGGAATACCTCAAGTATGTGATCTACTCTTTGAAGCTTGCACATCTAGGAATGGACCTAGATAAATAAATGAAATAAGGATGATTTGTTACATTCTATGTTATGCTTTTAATTTCTTTGAGACTTATGCTTGTAATGCTACAATTGAAACTAACTTATGTTTAAATTATATTTGGAATATTAATAGCGTTATGTGGCTGTGAACAATCTTAACTCTCACTCCTCGACGTTTCCGCCGTCAAGGTTGGGGTGTGACAGATGTCCCGAAATTAAAAATGAACTTAAATGAAACAAAGGAATTGTAATGAAAGGTGAGTGTTCAACGAACAGTGTTTGACGTTTGATTACAGGTGGAACGCTTCACTTCATGGAATCTTACAAGATCCTTAACATAATAAACGCGAGATGTTTTGAGATGAAATGTTGAAAAACGATGACGAGATACCGTGGTACCTTAGATTCATAAGTCACAACTTCTAGAATATAATTTCGTAGTAATTTGATGTCTAGAAATCAATAAGGACCAACAATGATAAGAAAGGTTAACCGTCAGAATTTAAGAATCCCAAACATCACTATATGAAATGATCTTAACGCATATCTTGTGAATATGTATCTCTCCTTTGACCAATCATCGATCTAGGAATAATACGATATGCGAAAATTTTGGGATAAGTTCACGACGATTGGTATCAGAGCCCATAACTATAGGGATTTAGGTTATTAGAAATGGTGACCTAGACTATAGTTGCATGAACCTCATAGAAAGATCCTTATACCTTTGTGCTTACATGTTGTTTGCATGCTACATAATGCTATGCCTTTTGTGCAACTTGATGCCTTAGCATAGGATTGCCTTATGTATGCTTAAACTTAGTTACTTGTCTCCCTAAACTTAACTTTGACTCTTTGACTCTCCCCGACAAAATGAACTTCCTAAACTTATTCTCAACGACACGTGGAATTTACACTTATCATCGTGGGTTCAATTCCTTAGACTCTAAGTCTAATCTATGAAAATCTCATCAAGGTTTTGATTTCATAAATCAAAGAAATTTGTGTGACACATAGACACCTGTATTCTGGATTTCCTGGCAAAAGGCCTTCGGGCTAAGGCAAGCATATCGTATAAATCTCCTTGTGAGACCAGTTATGCTTACCTGGGGATTTCTGGGATGAGTGATAAACTATGGTCAACATACACAAATCTCTATGGCAAATGGGTCAATTCACCTTGACGTGTCAACGATTCCAAATGGTAATGCGTTACCAAATGGAACCATCCTCTTTGTGTCTTAAAAATCCTTGATTCTTTGATCTGGTCTATCACCAAAGTTTTAATATCTTCTCGTTCTTATCATATATAATGTTCCTGTTAATATTGAACCTATCCTATATTTCAACTCTTACGTATAAACACCGTTACACGTTGAGCGTTTCATGTATCTATTTCTATACCTTGACCAACGTGTGCATGACTCTTAATATATCCAATGATATTGGGAATCTAAACCAAATGGTCCTCAAAAACTTTAAACCGTTACTTATGGTTCTCAAGTCTTCTTAAGGATGTGTCCCATAACTAAGAACATGCAATGCTATAGGTGGAATTCCTACATCTCGAGATACTTTGTCTAGGCAAAGTGTAAATGGTGATTTGACTCGATCATTGAATCCATTTACTGGACTCGAAACCCTTGAGATGAGTGGTCACTTATAAGTACGCATGTCTTTAATAAGGTTATGGCTGATCTCGTATCTTGAGAAGTCCATGTATTCCCTTCGATTGTGAATCAAATGTTCACATCGAATCATTCTTGTCCTTGATTTTGCCTTCCCGATTTAAATTATTCAAGATTTTTACACCATCATAACAAATTCTGCTATCTCGAACTTTGATCTTAAGTTGTAAGCATGATTTTTCCTTTTGTTACATTGATGAAACTTGAAATTTTCCGAATTTCTAATTGATACTATTTTCCTTTCGTCGTTAAGTCAAACTCCGTACCGTCTGCACCGTGAGAGATGCAAGTGTTTGCAAGCCAACTTATGACTAAGAACACTCGTATCTCCTAAATGATTCTAACTCATCAAAACAGGGGTGATTCCCTTATTTTGATGATTTTCTATGCGTTTCGATAAATGGTTTCCAATTGTGATTTATAAAATTTCATCCTCTGGATCGATGTGATTTCCTTATCCCGAGGATTGACTTCAATTATTTTCGTTGGAATGACATTTCGCAAATGACATGATCTCACCAAAATAGGATTGAAACTCGTACTTTGGTGACAAATGTCAATCTTCGATTGTTTTCTTGCTATTATGAAATTCAATCATCAAGATAGGCGTAAATTCCATACCTTGATGATAATATCATCTTTAAGAATTGTATTTGTTCAAATGAGACGTCTTCATCAAAGTAGGAGTGAATTCTGGATTTTGGTGAAGAAGTTCATCTTGTTATATTTTGTTTTTGTAAGACTTCACCGTTAAGATAGGAGTGATTTCCCTTACCTTAACGGTGAGTTACCTCGTCTTATTTTTGTGGATCCTCAACAAGGAGTTGGGATCGAACTTTTTGATTGGTAAGTTAGTGGTCATAGGGAATACACCATCAAGTTAGGAGTGAAAACCACACCTTGATGACTATTCTCACTTTTTTGATCTCCAACTTACCAAGGTTTTAATCAAGTGACAAGAAACATGTAGTAACTTGAAGGGTGAACCAATGTTAGTGTTTGGACCTATCAAGCCAAAGCATGATTTCTGAACTTGAAAGGAGACCCGAACACTCTAGGTTGATTTTGATTCCGAGCTTGGAGCATTTGAATTCTTAAATCGATTTCTTTCCCTTTATCTTCATGTTTTGACTCGATCGAGCTACATCGAACCATTTATTTCTTACTTATCAACTTTCACTTTGAGTTATCATCAACATATGATTGTGTGATGGTAGCCTTCTTAAACAATCTTTCTACTAAATAAGGGCATTATCAACTTGTGTTCATGTCTTACTAGACACATAAATGTTCTCAGCTGTGCTTATGGGTATGATGAACCGCGTGTGCAAGCCGTACTTAGAAAACTATTTGCCGTTGCCTTTGTCGTTGATATTCTGAATTGTTTAAATTCCAATCCGATCATGAACGACGTTTTTGTTTAACTTTTTACCCATAATTAAAAATACAATTCCCATTATTTTGGATAACTTTGAACTCATAATTTTGAAAATCTCTATCTTGACTGCGACTCACAAGACTTGTTATTCATTCTGATGGGGACAAAGATGATCATGAATTTCCGCGATTGGTATTCATGGTTTGGCATAAAGGAAATGATGACGTAGCTGGGTATATGTTCAAATTGCCTTGTACTTCTTGATGTCCTTTGGTGCATTATTAACCTATTGGCTTGTTTCTTCATTGATTTTGGCCTCCTAAATCTTAAACACATTATCCCAAATCTCTAAACGACCCTTAATAATCTTTTCCGAATGACTTCCCCTCAAATTCACACTTATCCTGAAAATCTATTACAATGATGTCCTCATTCTGAATTGAATCTCTAACCTTAACGAACACAATCCTTATATCAGCGTTACACTAGTTAAGCTTGAAACCTTAATGGCATAAGTAGACAAGAATCAATCATCTAAGATCTATGTTAAAGTTATTACTTGAGAAGATTTTATATTCCATCCAAAAACATCCTAAACTTATCTTCGAGTCTCGTGTCACACCAATACTGCGTGACAAAACCTTCCCGAATGTAACCATTTAAGGTACAAACATTTATTAATTAAAAATTTTAGATTAACAATCTTGTAACCTTTGTCAAGGAGCACATGAAATCACAAATAATGAACTTAACAAACTTAAGCATACCATCCCATCATAATTAAACTCATTTGAATTTAAACGTTTCAAGTGTCACTTGCGAATGTGTCATGAAATCCAAGTCTCCTCACATCCTTGAAATTAGTCTTCTTGTGATTAAATTTCGGGACGAAATTTCTTAAAGTAGGGGAGACTCTAACATCCGGCATTTTCAAGTTATAAACCCGAACCCGAACTAAAATCGAACTATCTTACGATATGAATTTCTTTATTTAACTTATTTTATTTATATTAATGAATTATATAGATTAGACGTGTAGTTTAAATTGATTTATTCAATTTATCATTTAAACAACTTATAATAACTTGTTGATTTATAAATAATTCTTTTTCATAAAATTATAAACTTTATTAATCATGCTACAACAAATAACTAAATGGAAAAGACTTATTAAAACTTATAAAGTTATAAAATGAATTTTATTATACTTATAAAGTTTTATAAGTAATTATGAATTTTAAATATTGAAAATAAGTAATCAAATTATAAAGTTACAAGTTTTATAAAAGTTATAAAGATTAACAAATAAATAATTTGATTGATTATTCAAATTGGTTTTATAAAGTCTATAAATATTTTATAAAAAAGTTTGTTAAAATTATAGTCTTCAAGAATTTAAATTTTAAATTATAATTATTCTTTTATTTATTTAAATTATTTAATTTTATATTTATTTCAAATTCCGATCATAACCTCCTTTTAAAAGACTTAAAAATAACCATTAACACCATTCATAACCTCCTCCTAACCTCAAATATAAAAGCAAGGCTTAGGCCTCACTTTTCATTTGCTCATTCTCTAAAAACCTCACTCTCATATCTTTCTTTCATCCATTAGTTATGATGAATTTGAAGAATTTTATTTTACAAGAAATTTCAAGAATTCTTAATACTAAGGTAATCCTTTATTGTTTTTATATTATACATTTTAATCATCCTAACATTCAATTGTTCTCATGACTTTATCTTCTTACTATTATTCTTTCTTCTACCAAACCTCTTTTTATTTTAATAATTATCATTTGATCATTAACATTTTAATAATCACTAATCTTATAATAATCACTAACATTCCTAAATTAAGCTAACAACACACTAACATAAACAAAGAATCCTGTTTGCATATGGACGGCTATGCCGCCGCATTCGGTTATTCTGCAAGATTATTGTTCTAAATAATGGCTATGCTAAAGTCTTAGAATATTTTTATAACTCAAATGAAGACTAATATACCATATATTAACATAATAAATTGTTCTAACCCGTTTCATGTATTAACAATTTTAAAAGTGCACATAAGTGCCTTACTACAATTCTGGCAGAATATAGTCTTACTTCAACCGACCATAACTTGATCATAACAAACTAAATTTGGGTAAACTCAGACCCCAATATTAAGTTCATTGAATTACCTTTTCAACGACAGTTTATACGTCTTCAAACTCAATCGGACGACTCAACTATAGCCTTCACAAAATAAGTGCGCATTTCAGCACCTTCTGTCTTGTGATGCTTGTTTGACCTATTTAAAGATCTTTTCATAAAAATATTTCTGAATGAAAGTTGTCCGGGAGACTTTGAACTAGTCAAGTATAAATTTTTATAATTTTATGAAACCGTTTGCTATTTTTAAAACCTGTTCAAACACATACCAAACATTCTGTCCAGAATCTAAAATTGATGCAATAATCCTTTTTCAATCTACCTTTCGCTTTTTAGCATTCTCTAAACGTTCTAACTTCTTGTAATGAAATCCAACATCAAGTTATTGTTTTTATATCATTTAGGATATCACCTTTGACTCTTGACATCCAAGCTTTCTTATGTACTCTATAATCATCATTATACTTGTGAGTTTTCTATGTGAGTATTTCCATACCCCTTTTTCTTATTTTCACACTTTGGGGTGAAACATGTTAACTTATACTATTGCACTTGTAAACTTATTGGAGACTTGTAAACCTATGGCAATTCATCTTGTAAAGTTGTGGTTAGTTGAACTTTTGTGGTTACCATGTTATGGCGTTATATGTACAATCATTAACTATTGCTAGCCCAGCGAAGTCATAGATCTATGGGTAAGACAAGCCTGTTTGGTTGATCCAAGTACACTTAGCTGATCGTATATACTTTTAATGTTTGAGACTTGTAAAACTTTGTCGAGGTTTGATTGTTGCATTGTTCATAACATCCCTAATCACTTTATTCACTAACTTATGACTTGAATTGCCATCTTTTATATACTTATGTATTGAAAACTATGGAATGCTCACCAACATTTTTATGTTGACCTTTTATTTTTAACATGTTTCAGGAATACCTTAAGTATGTGATCTACTCTTTGAAGCTTGCACATCTAGGAATGGACCTAGATAAATAAATGAAATAAGGATGATTTATTACATTCTATGTTATGCTTTTAATTTCTTTGAGACTTATGCTTGTAATGCTACAATTGAAACTTATGTTTAAATTATATTTGGAATATTAATAGCGTTATGTGGCTGTGAACAATCTTAACTCTCACTCCTCGACGTTTCCGCCTTCAAGGTTGGGGTGTGACACCCAAGGACCCGTTCCTGGCCACTGTTTGTACTAACTAGTATACCAACAAACAAGGATGGGGGTGTCAACCCAGTACTACTACCAATACCTATTCGTCGGTTCCCACACTGGAATTAAATAGTTGCAAAAAAAGTACCACACAGCGAACTCAAGCATGTATCAGATAAGTACTCACAAAACAGTAACACGTTGATTCCAAGTAAGTAAATTGTATGTAAAATTGTACATCATTGAAAATGGGTGAGCATACTTTTCCCCCATGTTTGTAAATGATTGAAATGTTGTATAAGCATAAAAAGAGGCCACGAAACTCACTTGTTAGGTGGTAAGTATGAATGATCAAAGGTTCCAAATGTCGTATGAAATGCACGGTCAAACACCAATTAACAGTTATTGTTAAGCATTAATGATATGTATAAAGTAAATAGTAATGTTCGGTCGGTTCGGGTTGTATCGGTTGGGTCGCGTGTAACACACACAAGCAGACACACGTATTAGATCTTATGTAGATCCAAGTACCAGAAATCGTTGCCATCGTCGGTGATATTGTGTAAAAGTTCCGTTGTTATAAGAAAAGTATTTGTTAAATATTAGTAGTCCCAAATGGGTTGTTGATAATTGTAAAATGTTAGGTTGATTTGATTTGGAATAACATTAGTAAGTTTGATAGCGTTGACTTTAACATTGTCATTAGCAACGGCAACCGTGTCGATGTCACCTTAACATCACACGACATACACACACCACACACAAGAAGGAATTTACACACAACAACTTCAGTCTCACGACAGGACCAGACGCATAACTCAACACTCCATTCGCACGAATCAACCCTCATTCGTACGAATCAGCTTCATTCGTACGATTGAACCTTCATTCGTACGACTGGCATTCAGTCGTACCACACAACACCCAATCGCACGATTCAACATCCATACGCACGAATCAACCTTCATTCGTACGAATCAGCTTCATTCGTACGATTGAACCTTCATTCGTGCGACTGGCATTCAATCATGCGATACACGCACAATCGCACACATTCATTCGGTCGTCTGACTCAATCGCACACATTCATTCGCTCGCATGACTCAATCGCACACATACACACAGTCGCACGACTCAGTCGCACGACACACCCAGTCGCACAACTCAGTCGCACGATTGACTCAGACGCATGGCTCAGTCGCACGACTCACCCAGTCGCACGGCTCAGTCGCATGACAGACCCAGTCGCCTGAACAGAAAGTCGCGACTGCAGGAGGTGCAGAGCAGCCTTCGGCTGCTCCGAGCATGAGTTTTACACAACAAGGACTTCCAGAAACACTCTACAAACACACACAAACAAGATGCACACGCAGAAGGACATCACACGCACCCACACGACCTCATGTGTTCGGGTTGAACCCGAACACCCGAAACCCTAAAATGGACAGCAGAAAAACGAGCAAGAAAGGGACAACCAAGGTCGTCTACCTGCAAGAATGGAGTAGACTCGGTTGTAGTCGAAGTCTAGACGATGAAAACGTGACCAAACGGGGCGGTTTTGGTGCAAGGAGGAGGAAGAAAGGTGAAGAAGAAGAAATGAAGAAGAAGATGAAGATATGGAGGCTAGGGCTGGAAATGGGGTATTTATACCCAGCCCTAGTTTGGCAAAATGTCATATTTAGTCCCTGCACTTAACCCCCCGAGTTTCCCAAATTTGTTTCGGTTAAAAACGACTTTATTAGGTTAGTTATATTAATGATAAAAATGTATTTAATGATATTTGTAACTTAAAAATGGTTTTATTAACGACGATAATATTATATAAAAATGGTATATTTAGCGGTAACGATGACGAAAGTTTTAAAAGTTTTTAAAGATAGCATACGTTAACGATACGAACACAAGAATAAAGACGATAAAGCAAGTATAATATCCGCACAAATAGTTTATAAAGATGAGGAATGATCGAGCGAAGAAAAGTTAACGAAGTTCACGTTAATTGACGGACCTTTTGGTGACGGATGTCACACAAATCTCCACTATACAGACCTCACGCAAACCTTTTTAATGAAAAATCTTCAAAAAAACAAACACTCTGCAGACCTCAACGTCTTTACGTGGTCTGTGCGGCGCAGACAAAAGAGGTCAGGAAGAACTTTGCACAAAAAACAATCACCCTCTTAGTAGAGCAAAAAAAACACCTTCCTCATGTTATTAATCATTTGAGGGCTGTGGTTTTTGAAAGTTTCAGTGGACCGGCTCACATGAATATACATAAAAATCAACGCTTTTAGTATATACCTTAATTTCAGAATCCTTGATATCCATTACTTACTTTTCTTGACTTATTTGTTGAAATCAAATTAGTTACTAAAAAGTTTATATATATCCTCAGCTGCTGCACTTTATGACTTTGTTCGAGATCAATTTTCCCAGACTCATAGTTTACACTACGCTACGAAGTGTGGGTATTTTCACTAGTTAATTCTAAAATAAACGGGTTTTAATGTTGGATTCATTAAATCCCTTTTGAAATTTCATCTTTGACACCTTGATGATAAACTTTGAGTTTTCATTCTTTTATGAAAATTTATAGGTGTTACATATTAAAACATGCTTGATACAATTGTTAGTGTGTGATCCTTTAAGATTATATGTCAATGACAATGTTTTAATTGCCTTGTCATGGACACGTCTCGAAGTGTCGAACAACAACCTTGTAGGTATATGCACCCTTCTACGTGTGTTAGGCTAATTAATAAGGCTCTTTGTACTCAACCAAGTGATTGACATGAGGTACTTAATATTTTATTTAAATGAAAAGATTTTTGTTTCAAGTCTCACCTGTGATTAAAAAAAAGATTTCAGGTTGGGCCAATGAGTTTTCTCATCTAAGGTAGGTTTTCTCCTGAGGGGGCGGGGGTCTCAGGTTCGGGACTGACGGGAACGGACTAATGTACGAGCTTCATTCTAGGACATGCCAGCCTAGAGCCCTAAGGTTCAGTACTCGAGTAATGGAGATGATCGGGTGGGTTAGTGACCCGTTAGTGATCCATATAGCTGTTATTATGATAACCGTGCTAACTTTTCAAGATCAATAAAAAATGTTACTTTTTTTAGAATAATATCATTATACATATACAAAAATATGTTTTTTTATGTATATGCGTAAACTTGTAAGCATAAAAAAGTTTACACTAGTGTAAGTTGCACTTACATCTCGTAAATTATTACAAATGTAAGTGTAACTTACTCTAGTGTAAACTCTTTTACGTCTACAAATTTACACATAACATTTTCATCGCTATTATACATTTTTTAAGAAACAATTTTATGCAAAATATAAAAAAACCAAACAAACATTAAAACTTGACGGTTTTAATATCAAATACAAATTAAAATAAAATGTCAAATAAAGTTGACTCGCTAGCGGTCTTAATACAAATACATATAAAAATAGAAATGTTAAAACAAATCAACCCACTTAGATATCCATTTTTCTAGGCTTAGAGTGACATCTTGCCCGATTATGATCATGTTGTCCATAAATTCCACACTGATTAGTCTTTTCCCTCTTTAATACACATTCCACAATGATTATCTTGTTTTAGATATGATTTAGGAAGTAAATTTATGATAGATGATGATTGTGGTCAATACGCTTCATGAGGAGTTAGAGAAAATTCAGATGACCAAGGAGCATAATACTCTAAAATTAAGTAACATTTATGAGCATACTACCATGTGTTCAAAGAAAGTTTGGCACATGCACTTAAAGCATAAGAACACGGGTACTTAAATATCTCCCACTTACCACATGTTCAAGTTTGTTGTTCCAAATTAACTATTTGGACATTTTTCCCTCTTGATTTATCATCTCAAATATCCCTTTCGATCAGTTGAAAGATCTCAAAGAATGTGCACCAACTTTTGACAGTAAAGTTGTTTGTTTTGTTGTGACATGGGAAGTATACACTTCTCCGTTGTCTTGAGTGCTAGACCCCATCGTACGTCTCAAATCAAACTAATGAACCTATCTATAAGTTTTATGTTAAACACATGTTGTTATTGGTAAGAAATGAGCACCTTTAAGTACAATGTTAAAAATCTCTAACAAATTTGTAGTGAGCAGCCCGTATCTCTTTCCACCATCATGTGCAATCTTCCATCTATCAAGTGAATGTCTCTTAAGCCATTGGAGAGCTTACGGGTTAATCGTCCTAATTTCTTCCATGATGGTGTTGAACTTGCGGGTTAATCGTCCCAATTTTTTCCACAATGGCAAATGCAAGCAACAATATTTGATTGTTATTGTAAACTCCCATAGCAATCATCAACCTTATATTCACCATATAAATAAGTGAAATTAATGCTAATAATAGGTCTACAATGTTTAAATCCGTTAATACAAAGAGCAAATACCCAAAACACACGTCTGAATTCCACGTGATCTACACAAGCCTATCTCAAAATACACCATTCGACAATAGTCCCTGGATTGAACATTTGTAGTGCATATAGAAACTTAGATAAAACAACATAAAATTCCTCTCAATTTTCAAAGACTTATTCAATTGCCTTCTGTTTTCCTACCCAAACCTTATTCTATGAAGAAGTATAACATAACTTATCAACAACTTTGGCTCTCAAAGCTGTAATACTAATAAAAGATTGTTCTTTGATAAGGTATTGGATTTCTTGAGATATGAAGCTTGAATCTAGGTTTGGATGGTTTTGAATAATCCTTGGTGGAGCCTAGGTGGACTGCCTAGAAGACACATGACTTCTAAAGATTTTAATTTATTAGTATATATTGTGATAATGCAAGTACATTTAAGAGAAAATTGCATAAATGGACCCTGTGTTTAATCAAATTGTATGTTTGGTCCCCATACTTTAACAATTGCAAAAATAGTTCAAACTTTTGTGTAGTCATTGCATGGTTGGTCCCTCGCATTAAATTCATTCATTTTTTGTGCATTTCATAAAATTTGAACTAACTTTTAAATTTAATTTTAAGGACCAAAAGTACAACGCTCATATAAAAGTTTGGACTAACTTTGCATTCTTGTAATATTTGGTGACCAAATTTGCCATGACTATACAAAAATTTAGACTAACTTTGCAATTTTTAAAATCTGGGGACCAATCATGCCATCTGGTCACACCACAGTGACCATTTATGTATTTTTTTTTCTATTTTACCATATAATTCTATACAAACATAAACGTTACAAATGTGTTTGTATTGATTTATACTAGTTAAGGAACGTGTTGCTTTCGACGTTTATTTATTTACAAAAAAAAAAGTTATCTTTCATGTTTTGGTCAATTGGTCGAGTCCAAGCATCATTCACCTACGGCTAAGACCTAGAGGATATGCTGAATAACAATATTAAGACTATGATCTTCGTAACGAATCAAGATCTACGATAAAATATCTCCTAACCCTATAACGATGTTGGAGAATACGATACAGAAAAGAGATTTGTTTCACTATCTTCATTGATTTGACAATGAATGTAAACCTTCATTACAATCAGATGTTGAACATATGATGGTGTTGTGTAGGGTCTGTGTGGACTCTCGCAGTACGGTAGCATAAATCAACACATGCGAAAATGGCACCAAGCCCAACAGCATATCTGCTCTTCTAAGCCCAATAACAAAAAGCCCAATAATCCAGTCCAGCAACATATCAGTTTTTCAAGTCCAATAGCACTCCAAAGTCCAAACAAATATATACAATCCAAGAGTCCACCTTTAAAAAACTAGAAAAAATAAGAAAATAATATAAAATATATGCTAGATATTGAATTAGAATATTAATATTCAATGATTTATGCTCTTTAGTGTTATATAGTAAAAGATGGTCTTTCTTTTTAAAATAGCAAAAGATCACCGATTCAAATATCATTTTCTCGTGTCTTATATAAAAATGATATTTATGACATCGCAAGTCCTTTTCATTGATCTAAAATCGAATGTCGTTTTTTGTCATTAATTATTTTTCAGTTATAATATGATTTAGATTTTACATACCCTTATTTGTCTGGTTTGGTCACCAATAAATAACATCATAAATCAATTCAGTGCCTGCCACGCTGCAGAAATAAATCTGTCTTTACCTAACAAATTAAGTATGAATACTAGTTATGCATTTATATTAGGAGTTCATGAAATCGTTATACACACGCTAATTAAAAATATCACAAGACATTCTTATATTCAATATTAATAAACATTTGTGATTACTTGCATAGGTGCATTAATATAAAATTTAAAACATTTAACTACGTAATTTATTATATTAAATAAACAAAAATAAATAAATTTTATAACTGTTTAGTAGCATAAACTATATGATTTATAAAGCGAAAATGTAAGAATATTCGTGAAGGATGGACCATTGCCAAAAAAAACTGTATATTTTTGAAGCATGAATGTATTTCGGATGTGACAGTTCACGGACATGATTTTGAGCGTTTTTGCTTATAGATGCTCTTAAATTCTATTATTTGATATTACCAATATATCAAAGTTGTTAACTAAGAATTAAACCTACCTCTCGGGAGTTTATGGCTACAATTGAATAAAAAGTAAAGTAGCGGGGTGAAAATTGCACATGACAAATAAGTTGAAGGTTAATGGTGCAAAACGTGTGCCGGCGATAAACGGATCCTAGTATAATGCAAAAAGATGTTCATCCACGTGCTTTCTCACATGCTACGCCGGCGTCTTATTATTATTTTTTTTAATTTATTTTTATAAATAAAGTATTTTAAAATTTGAATAAAAGGACGCTACACGGTTTGTTGGTTGTTAGTTGTAACTGTTAAACTGTCGACGGTCTATAACACGCGAGGCGAACCAACGAGTTGGTCGACCTGGTCTTAGCAAATTATATTTTTACATCTGATTTTCAACACCTTTTTAAACCGTTCAAAAAATTGAACATTTTCAGTGATTAATTTTAGGCCATAATGTTTTTGTACCAATAATAACATTTTTTAACTTTATTTTTAAAGTCGGTGGAGAATGTTTTCCTTTTCAAAGTTTTAGGCACCTTATTATGTTGCGTGTACTTGACGTTGATTTCACATCAATTTTATGTTTTGTTCTTTAGATTTTAGTTTAACTCGTAATTTAGTTTTTTTTCTAAACTCTTTTACCATTCGAACTTGTTGAGCTTTCTCTCTATCACTAGCCATCAATTGAGATGATAATCAAACCCGAACATGATGAAAATACCCGAATTTCGAGGCATTTGTGATAGGTCTGGGATTGAGTAAGCGGATATGAGACCATGTATGAGATTGATTTTTATTTTTTCATAGGTATAGGATTGCATCGTATATCCGTTTACCCTATCTGAGTACCGGATTATATACCTGAACGTATTTTGTTTTTAAATCTATTCTACTTAACAATTATATTGTATATAACTATTATGTTTTGTATTTTTTTTTGCTTTATATTATTTTTCTTCATATAATTAAATATAAGCTATTAAGCTTTGTATTACTTTCACTATATGGTATCTACAAAGTTATAATAAAATCCGGTATTTATCTCTAAAACAAAAAATAGTAATAGTGGAACATAACAAAAAAGAATATTATAATATTGTCTAGTAAGTATATATAAATATAGACTTATATGATTTTTTAATTTCAATGGATGATGGGTATACCACGGGTATAACAACTTTAACGAATATACACGATTACCCACGAGTATGCTCGATACCCCGACGGTTAAATATTTGTTACATACCATACGCGTATTAGGCCGGGTATATTACACACTTTTCTAATTAGTTATGGGGTTAAAATTACTCATACCATTCAACCATTTTCATCCCTAACCACCAACTCCAACGATTTTCATCTTTATAACTTATAAAGTTCAGTTGGATGGTGGTCGACACCTAGGTGAGAACTAACCTCGCTCAACATAAGATTTGAGCAAAATTCGTTTGTAAAAATTCTAGACATTCTTGCCAAAAGTAACTTATAAATTTAATGTTTGATATAAGTTTAAATCTAGCATTTTCCCAACTCATATTTTTATTTAACATTTCTCATAACATGTATTTAATATGTTTTTTTTTATAATTATTTTTTATCTAGAAGCACTTTTTCATACTGTATATTGCCCATTTGTTTTTCAAGTAAAGAAACTAGAAAATTTGATCGATTACTAAAGCTAAGTTTTTTAAGAAAGAATACACTGGAAATGATCGGAAGATATTATATAAGTATATTAATATAACTTAAGTTGTGATATAAATGAGTTACATTAAAAAGGTAAACTTTATATTAATTTTAGTTAAGAGATAACAATTTATATTAATTTATGGGGTTGGAATATAAAGTCAGTTTAATCATCTTAACTATTCATCTTTTTTAAAAATAGATGAAATCAATTGTAGGAAAAAGTTTGTTGAAAATGTATTTTAGGCATAACCCATTTTGTTAGTTTTTTTTAAGTTTTCTTATCTTTTTAAACATTCATAACTTTCATATAATATTATTTTTTAATAAAAATTATACCTTAAAACAATTGTTTATAATTTTAGAGATAACCTCCTTAGTTTTTTTTTTCAAGTTTCCTCATGTTGTCGTTTTTGCTTGTATTGTATCTTTCAATTGTCATAGTGTTTTCCTGAACATCATTAGTTTTATTAAATGATAAGTTATGAAAAACACAATGTTGAAATTATCCCTATATATGTATTTCTAGTATGTAAAATACAGGGATAAAATAATAATTAATTAATTTAATATATTAAAAACATGTCAAAATAATGCAAAATGATATAAGATGTAAAACACAATGATGAATGTGTAATTGTGTTTTTTTTCTAGGTTGTCATTGCTGTTTTATGATAAATTTAAAAAAACACATTTGTGTAAATAATATTAGTGTGTACTTCTAATTTTAAAACACAATGATAAATCAATAAAAAAATTATAAAACATATAAAAAACAATGACAAAAAGAGCACGGAATGATATAAAAGGTATAACATAATAGTGAATACATATAATAAATAATATAAAAAATACTGGACACAATGACCAAGGCCGGCCCTGAGGAGGGGCGGGATGGACTCCCGTCCAGGGCCCACTCACTCAGGGGGCACAAATTTTTTATTTTTTTATATATTATATATATAATTATAAAAAAAATAATTATAAGGTATAATACAATTACAAACTTTACCCAATTATGTTTTAAACCAAATATAAGTTTTTGAGCCCATTTTATTAACCCAATTTCTCAACTAATAGCCTACTAAAATAAATAAATATGATTGTAATTAAAGTCCACAAACAAATTTATTGGGTAGTCCACAATTCCACAAATGGTTGCTGCTGCTGCTTGCGAACTGCTTGCTACGTGAGTACGTGTTGTTGCCTGCCGACGAAGAATAAGAACCACCGACGTCTACCTTCCACCGAATCGGCTATTCCAATATATTATATAATTCAATGTTATTGTTTTATTGAAAATCGTTGTGACTCTTTAGTGTTTTTTTTTAATTTTTAGTTTGTTTTCTATACTAGGGTATTTAGGGTTTGTATAATTATATAATAATGTTGTGTATGTGTTTCGTTAGAATTTATATATTAGAATTTAAAATTGGGTAATTGTTTGAAATTTAAGTTGCTAGGAGAGATTTACGAGTTATTGGTTAACTATTACGGTATGTCATTGTAATACTATGATATTGCTATTTTATTGCTAAAACATTTGTTTTCATTTAAAAAAATAGTTTATATAACATAAGTCGTTAGGACGTAGGGGTCTTTTTTTCCGGCTCGTCCAAGGCATTAAAATCCTCAGGACCAGTCCTGACAATGACTTAATATATTAGATACAATGAAATGTTGTATTAAGCACAACTACATGATGCATTTGACATAATGACGTGGCAGATTTGACACGAGAACTAAATTCCCTTCCATTTAGAATAATAAAAGAATACATATGAAGCTTACAATCATTCTTATCAGATTAAACTTCTTTTACTATATTCTTACTGTTCTAGCTTAGTGGTATTACCATTTTTTTCTAACCTTAGGTTCATGTGGTTAGTTAATACCCGGAAAGTCACTGTATAACGCAAATAAATACCCGCTAGTTTTGTGTATATAATCTTATGCTACCTAAAATTTGACATTTATCTTCACAACAATATAATTTTGTAACTGATCGCATACTACTATAAACAATAGTTTTAGTATTGCGTATATACAGTATTTCCGTAGCACAGATATCCACCAATATAAACCAACATTAAATAAATACAATGAATTAATATTTTCAACATATCCAGAAAAAAGTTCAAAAACAGTTGCATATTTATGTTATTCATCGGTGTGTAATAAGTAGAACAAAGTATATCCCTTCACGAAACCAAGTAGCTTCCCCAACATTGCTCTTTTACCCCCTCTATCTTTGAGATAATCGTATTTGATCCCTATAATTTGCTGTTAGGCACATTTTACCTACCTAAACACTCATGGATCCAAATTCCAAACCCAACTAGAATTTAACGATTGCAAACCTAACCACCAAACACAATATCCTTTCTGCCTTTTTGAATTTAGAATGTCCGAAATCTTTCTACTTCATATATAAAATAAGTTGTTATATGATTTTCTTATTTGAGGGAAGAGATCAAATGAAAACTTATTTTTTTGTGAGAACTTTAAAAACCAATCTCAGTCACTAGTTTTCAATAACAAAATTATAATTAACAAAAACATATTGAAAAAATTATAAATCGAAAAATAACATAAAAATAAAAAAAACAAAACCACAAAAGTGTTTCTTTCGTTTCCCTTTTTCATAAAAAAAATTATAAAAAATGAAAAAATCCCGTTTTTTTTACGAAATTCATTTTACATATGTGTAATAATGGATTTACACATGTGTAAATCCAATATTACACATGTGTATAACCAGATTTGCACATGTGTAAATAACAGCTGGATAATTTTTTTTAAGTATATCAATATGGTAGGCGTTGGAAAGATATAAAATACTGAAATTAATGGTGAAATTTTTTTTGAAAAAATAATGTCATGAAAAAAAGTTATGAACATTTAAAAAAAAAGTGAAATTGGCATGTGACTTGCATATGTGACTAAAATATATGGTTGATATTGGTTCCTATAAAAAAGTGGTTCTCAAGATAATCCTACCTTTGTATTTGAATATATCAACTTAACTAGATTTAATAAAACCGTGTATTACACGTGTTGAAGAAAAAATATTAAATAGAATGAAAATTTATTTATTATAAATTGATATTTTAAAATAAGATATTATTGAACTCTTTCTTATAATAAATAAAAGAAAAATTTTATTTTAAAACAAACATTTTAAAAAATATCACACTTAAAAACTTTCTTATTATAACTCTCGATTTTAAATATTTTTTGGGTATTATAAAAAATTTACTTTTTAAAACACCAATTATAAAATATTTTGTATTTTTAAAAAAAGTTTGATGTTCTACAGAATTTTCTAATTTTATGAAAAATTATTTTCTTAGATATAACATTAGTAAAATTATATTTTCTTAATTTATTAAAAAACTATTTTAATCTTAAAAATAAATAATATTGATAGTAATTAATGTGATTTTTAAATATGAAAGAGAAACGAAAAAAATTGGTGAGAAATAATATGATGTTAACATTAATCCCTTATATATATTTTTATTAGAGTATGGAGATAAAGATTTGCAAACCATCATTGAATGCTATAAAAATTATGAGTTTGAAATCCAATCATAATATAATTTTCTAGTATATTAAACAAAAATCAAATGTTGTCAAACTTTTCAAACTTAATCTTAATATTCAACTTTTAATTTAAACAATATAAATAAATAATCAATTAATTCAAACTTCACAATTTTTTTAATATTTTATAAATAAAATTATATTTAATATGATAAAATTTGATTATTTAACCCGTGTAATACACAGGTCACTAACGTAGTACTAAATGGGTTCTTTAAAATGGGAACCTATTCAAAGAAATTCGTTAATACATGGGTCTATACGTAAAATGTTATCTTTTAAAAATTAAAATTGCTTGAAGGGTTTTGCAAGCCGAGCTGGCAAGCCTAGACGGCTTCTTGTTGTTTAAATAAGTTGGGTATGTGCATGAACCAATGTAAAATCATCAATGATTTCTTCAAGATTTCATCTTTGATTCCCAATTTCCTTCGTACTTTCATGTGATCATTATAATAATCTCTCGATCTATGCCTAATTTCAACTAGTTGAGTGGGTAGACATCCTCCATTACAGCCCCTTTTTCTATAAATAAACTCATCCCCAATATCTTATCCCAATCTTTGATCCACAATGATCGTTACTGTTACATTGGGTGTTATAATTGATTCTTGTGATCGGGTGTCGTAATTTCGTATTTGAATTGGGGGAAAGAAATTTATGAGATTTGGGGAAGAATTTTCAGCCGAAAGTGTTGGATTCCGACAGTTTGCTTTGCTTTGCGTTAAGGGAAAGCAAAGAAAGTTTGTGCAATTGGGATTTGCGAGATTGATGAAGTAGCAAAGTGGGTTTTGCTGTTGTTTAATATTACTTTTTTAGGGATTGAAGATCGAGGAAGATCTATCTGCAGCAAGTAAGTATTGATTCTCTTGAAACAATTCACACTATTTCAAGAAAATATATGTTCTATGTTGTTGGATTGTCAGTTGGTTCATAATTAGGTTATGTTCTTGAGGGTTTCTCTCGAATCCGATTCACATACATGCTTGAATTGTAAGTGGGTTTTTCAAGTCGTCATGAATTTTAGTCCAATATCTGCTTGATTTCTTGTGGTTTTATCATGTATTTGCTTATTGTTTGTTGTAATTTCAATTTGTGTTTGCAAGATGTTCTTGATTTTCGTGTGTTTCTGCTTGATTTCAAGTGGATTTTCGCAAGTTTGACAGATGCTGATCGGTTGTTTGCTTGAATTTCAACTGTTTTTTGTAAAGTTCTAGCAGTTTTTGCAATTATGGCTTGAAATTCAAGTGGGTTTTAGCAGGTTTTACAGATGTTGATCAATTGTTTTCTTGAATTTTAACTGTTTTTTGTAAAATTCTAAAATTTTCTATAATCATTGCCTAAAATTTAAGTGGTTTTTGCAGGTTTGGATGTTCATCAATTGTTTGCTTTGAATTTCAACTTGTTTTTTAAACCCTTAACAATTTTCCACAATTACTTCTTGAAATTCAAGATTTTACTGGTCTTACAAATGTTGATCAATTGTTTGCTTAAATTTCATCTGGTTTTGTAAATTTAAGTATTGCTTGAAATTCAACTAGATATTAAAAGTTATATTACAGTTTTACCAATTATCTGCTTGATATCATCTGATTATAACAAAAGATTTCAATTCTCTAATGAACAGAGACATGGCAACATATGTTGAACCACCAAATGGATACAGGCAACCCGGGAAGCATTACTACACGATGTGGCAAACAATATTTGAAATCGACACCAAATACGTGCCCATCAAGCCAATCGGTAGAGGAGCATATGGGGTCGTGTGTTCTTCAATTAATCGTGAAACAAACGAGAAGGTTGCAATCAAGAAGATCAATAATGTGTTTGGTAACCTGACAGATGCAGTAAGAACTCTAAGGGAATTGAAACTTCTTCGGCATATCAGGCATGACAATGTGATTGGATTGAAGGATGTTATGTTCCCAATCTGTAGGAATAGCTTCAAAGATGTGTATCTTGTTTATGAGCTGATGGATACTGATCTTCATCATATTATCAAATCTTCACAGCCACTCTCAAATGATCACTGCAAATTCTTCTTGTTTCAGGTATATAAATTCCCATTTAATCGAGTAACTTGTCTTCAAGAGTGTTGGTATTGGTTCTTCTTTCTTGTATGTTACTTGTCTAACACTTTTGTTGATAATTTTATTGATTTGAGTTATATCTCATCTCTAACGGGTCAAACAAGTAACAAAGCAACTTATAAAGAAACGGGTCAAATGGGTTAAAAGCAGCTCAAAGTGTATATCTAAGGCCTAAAACCTCTCACTTTTCTTTTCAAAAGTAGATTACTATTAAATGATATAACTTTTTTTGTATTTATATATAACATACTCATATTCATAAAAAAAAAGAAAAAGCTTTTTGACCAACTAAATTATCAACTTTGACATGAACTAGTCATTACCTCTACGTTTCTCTCTTTTTTGTGTGTTCTATGCTCCATAATTGTGTATGTGGTTATTGATCCTAATGTGTTTGTTTTATGAAAACCAGTTGCTTGTAGGTCTAAAGTATCTCCACTCTGCTAATGTACTACACCGTGACCTGAAGCCCGGAAATCTCCTAGTCAACGCGAACTGTGAGCTCAAAATATGTGATTTCGGTCTGGCAAGAACCAGCCAAGGTAGTGAACAATTTATGACTGAATATGTTGTCACACGTTGGTACCGAGCACCTGAGCTTCTCCTATGCTGCGACAACTATGGAACCTCAATCGATGTCTGGTCAGTCGGCTGCATCTTTGCCGAAATCCTGGGCAGGAAACCGCTTTTCCCAGGAACCGAATGTCTTAGCCAACTGAAACTAATAATCAACATTCTTGGTAGTCAAAATGACAATAATCTTGGGTTTATTGATAACATGAAAGCTAGGGGGTTTATCAAGACTCTACCTTTCACTAGAGGGGTAAATCTTTCTTCTTTGTACCCGTTCGCGGATCCTTTGGCTCTAGATTTGCTAAAAAGGATGCTTGTTTTTGACCCGACGAAGAGGATAACGGTTACGGAGGCTTTACACCACCCGTATATGGCGGGCTTGTTTGACCCGAGTAAGAACCCGCCCGCAAGTATGCCGATAAATTTGGATCTTGATGAGAATATGAGTGAAGATGTTATTAGGGAGGAGATGTTGAGGGAAATGTTGCATTATCATCCTGAAGCTGATGCATATCATCCAATGGTGTTTCAAAGATAGCCAACCATGAGTTGTTTCCTCAAGTAGAAAAAGTTGTCAATTTTGTTTATTAAATATTATTACTAGCATTTAAAATGCTTATAAGTGTAATTTGATATTCAAATGCTTTGTTATTTTTGTGATTTTGATTATAAGGATTATGAAGTTTCCTCATTTATCAAACATTTAAAATCTATTTTCTAAATTTTAGATTGGGGAGACCAAATGCATTTACTAATACATTTTTATATTATCAGTTTAACTCTTACACTAAATTGATGACAAGAAAAACAAAACACAACGAGACATGTGACCATATTTGCACCATATGGCACAAAAAGAGTAGTATTTTTGCGACAATGTTTCATGTTGAAGTGATGTTACTTTCACGTCAAGTGATAAAATGTTAGTAGTGATTTGTGTTTGTCTAATCAGCACAAAAGGTGTAGCATTTTTACGCCATTGGGGTTAACTTTTTCGCAAAATATGATTCACGTGTCTAATATTGATTGTTTTTTTTTCTATTAACTTTTTTTTATAGATATGAATGATTATATGATAGTATACACCTGACATTTCTCATTATCTTCCCTTGGATTGAACTTCTGTGGTTCATTAGTAGCGTTGGGTTATGATAAATATACACTTTTAAATTTCTATGTATATCTTCAATATTTAAAGATAAGTTATATTAATACAATAGTGTCAAATATATGGGGATATAGCTTTTTTTAACAAAAATAATGATTAATATATGCACTTATTAGGTATTTATTGTTGGCTTGTTGCTCAACTACTATAACACCAAACCCACATCAATTGTCACCTTATTAAACATTTCAGTTTTACATTCCAATAATAGAATTATTTAATCTATGATAAAACTATTTTTAGTTTTATAAGGGTCAAAGTAATAGTTTTTATTAGAAAGTCGGTTGCAATATGCATAAAAGGTTACCAAATTTCTTAACTTCATTCATACCATCGCGATATTAATAGAACTACTTTTTAAATACATATAATACACCTTTAAATTAATTGAAGAAAAATAGTATTACTTTTAACGGAAAAAGATAAAGGATAACAAGTATTTAAATTTTTTTTTTTTTTGAAGGGCGAATTTCATTAAAAACAAGAGAGCCGAGATCTCCAAGGAAGAGATACCCGGACACTCACCAACATTACATTACATAAAAAACAAACGACTTCCAATCCTTCCATCCCACCCGATTATACTTCCCTCGACTATTAAACCACAGAAAACTCAAGGATTTAACATCCGCAATACATTGAGTAGTAATCGTATTCGCCGCTTTGAAGATTTTATCATTTCGCATTTTCCAAATCCGCCAACAAACTATCATGAGAATTCCCATAACCACTTCTTTCTTTGCTGTAGAGAAGTGCGAATGCAAGGCTGCGTTTTGGATGTCATGAGTCGAAAACATGAACAATGGGGGAATTTGCAACCACCGAGCTATACCAAGCCAAATGCCATCCGAGATTCTGCACCCACTGAAAAGATGATCCACCGTCTCCTCCGCTTCTTCGCAAAGAACACATAAGTTACTTCCAACGTTAATATTCCTCCTCGCAAGAGCACTCTTTGTAGGTATACGATCAAGACATACCCGCCACATAAACATATTAATTTTTGCCGGAATCCATTTACTCCAACGAATAGAACTACCACCTGAATCTGGTCGACTGCTGCGGATCCAGTCCTTGGAGTCTTTGATACTTATATACTGAAGAATTCTACCATTCCAGCTCCATTTATCGTCCACATCGGTTAAAACATAATCGGCCACCAATCGAGTACAAAGGACAAGCTGTTGTGTCTCCTGAACCGTGCTCGGATACTGTTTCCACTCCCACATCATAACCGGACCTTGCCCCACTCTGTCTGTAACGCTGCATCTTTTATACCTCTCCAACCGGAATAGGTCTGGAAAAAGAAATTGTAGTGGCAACCGATTTATCCAGGGATCCAACCAAAAACAAACTTCGCGACCACTTCCCACCTTAACTTCAAAAAGACTGTTAAACGACGACCCATTAACATTAAGCCGATTCCCACATTTAACTAGACCAGCCCAAACTCCCTTCGCATAAGAGTTACAAGCAATCGACTGGTATCTTCTGGAAGAAAAATGAATAGCGTAAATAACTCGACGCCATAAAGCCTTAGTCTCCATTCGGTATCTCCATAACCACTTTAGAATTAGAGCATTGTTTGAGTCAACTAAACGGGACAGACCCAGACCACCTTTGTCTTTCGGATTGGTAATTATCTCCCATTTAACCCAATGCATCTTATTCACCTCATCATTGCCACCCCATAAGAATCTTTTAATTAGAGCCTCTAGCTTGTTCGTGACCGCTAAAGGGGCTTTAAACAAAGAGAAGTAATAAACCGGAAGACTTTCTAACACCGATTTTATAAGCACAACCCGACCGGCTATAGATAAGACTTTAGCCTTCCATCTAGAAAGTCTCTTCCTAAAGACATCCACCACAGTTTCCCAACTAGACACTCGATTCATATTCGCCCCAACTTGAATCCCAAGATACTTAAACGGAAAATCCCCCGAGGCGCACCCCAAGTCAGCTGCCTTAGCAATTAGATCAGCCCTAGTAATCTCAACACCAAACAGAGTAGATTTAGAAATGTTGATCTTTAACCCCGAGCATAAATGAAAGACTCTCAACACCCGCTTAAGAACCATAAAATTCTCCTCCGTCCACGATCCCATAATCATAGCATCGTCAGCAAAGAACAGGTGAGAAACACAAGGCCCTTCATTAGGAAGATTAATACCGGAGAATAACCCCTCATCGCACACTTTCTTGATCATCCCCGATAAAGCTTCCATGGCAATAATAAACAGAAAAGGAGATATCGGATCCCCTTGGCGCATACCTTTCTCACAATCAAACTCATACGTTGGGGACCCATTGACTAAGATTGACGATCTAGCCGATGAAAGAATCCCAAGAATCCATTTACACCACGTGTCCGGATAGCCCATTTGTGTCATAACCATCAACACAAACCCCCAATTAATGTTATCATAAGCTTTTTCGAAATCGATTTTAAACATGAAACATTGTTTTTTGGTTCTTCTAGCCCACGCCAAGATCTCGCTCACCACCATGGGACCATCTAAAATATATCGACCCGCAATGAAAGCCGTTTGAGTCTCATGGATGGACTTATCCATAACCTTCTTGAGTCTACACGTGAGAACTTTGGATATAACTTTACTCACCACACCGATTAAGTTAATAGGCCGATACTCACTCAACGCCACCGGGTCTTGCACTTTCGGGATCAACGTAATGAAAGAAGACCCCACTCCACGCCTAATAGTAGCATTAGCATGAAAATCTTGGAGAATAAGATTGAAATCCTGCGCAAAAAGAGACCAATACTTTTTAATAAAACGAAAATTAAATCCGTCAGGACCAGGGGCTTTATCACTTCCACAACTAAATGTGGCATCCTTAATCTCTTTCTCAGAAAACGGCAAAATCAACTCTCTCGCTTCCGCATTCGAAATCTTCCTCAACTCGTAACATTCAAGAACCGGTCTTATCTTTAACTCTTCGGTAAACTTATCCTTGAAAAACCGAGCTGTTTCACACTTGATTATACTCGGCCGAGTCTCCCAAACGCCATTAATCGTAAGACCCGGTATAGCATTAGAGGCCTTCCTACTCTTCATGCACCCATGAAAGAACGCCGTATTTTCGTCTCCCTCTTTTGCCCATTTCACACGGGATTTCTGTTTTAAGTCTCTAGACCTCCATAACTCCAATTCGGTCAATCTAAACGTGCCCTCCTCATAAATCCAAGTCTCTTCTTCCGTTAGAGGCCTATCTTCCATCAACACTTGAAGCGAATCTACTTCCCCTCTTAACATAAACTCCTCCTCTAATTCCTTTTTCTTGATGTCTTTGATCCAAACTTTAATAGCGGCTTTAATGTTCCTCAACTTTTCCATCAACCGCAAATCCGGATGACAATGTTTAGACACATCTTGCAACACCGCTTTGTTAATCACATCATCAATGCCCTCTCGATTTAACCAGGAGTTGAAAAATCTAAAGGGCTTCGGCCCAAAATTCCGAGAAACCACCTTAAATAGTAACGGGCAATGATCCGATAAACCCCTAGAAAGCACTCTATATTCAGCGTTCGGCCAATCCATCAACACACTTGAGCTTAATAAAATACGGTCTATGCGGCTAAACTTATCCCCAACCTAGAAAGTAAACTTACGACCCCTCAATTGATGCTCACATAACCCAAGATCATCGATGAAATCATTGAATTCGCTAGTAGCCACCGCATCAAACTTAGAATTCTTCCTTTCATCCACGTTTCTCACACAATTAAAATCCCCCCCTATCATCACGTAATCTTGATTGAAATATGAGGAACACTTGATTTCTTCCCACACACGCCTTTTATCCACAATCTTATGTGGAATATACACATTCCCACACAAGATACTTTTCCCATTTTCTTTAGTCATACCCACTATAAATAAAAAGTTCTGATGCTTCTCCACAGAATGCGACACCAAGACTTTGGGATCCCACATAGTAAGAAGACCCCCGGACCTCCCATTAGACGACACCCAATCCGACATAAACTCATCATTGCCCCAAATTCTACCCATGTTAACCCCTTCTAAAGAAGACATTTGCGTCTCTTGAATCAACAAGACACTAACTTCATTTTCTCTCCGCAAGTTCCGAATCCAATCCCATTTATTTTCATCCCCCAACCCTCGAGCATTAATAGTCAACACATTCATTGGATAACTTTTTGGAAACCTTCTTCCCGAACCATCTTGTTAATCGAATCTTTGAACAAATCGATGTTGGAGGCTCCCACTTTAACTCCAAGAGCAATTGTATCATCCACTTCCTTCTGACAATCCACATAAACCACCGAATTTTCAATTTCGTTTTCAGTCGACCCGTGATCGACAGCTTCTGGCTCAATAGAATTATTTTCGTTGTTTAAGTCTGGAATGCAAAAGGCCTCATGATCCAATTCCTTCTCCTTATCGGGTTGGGCCGATGTACCATAAACGTTATTAATAAATCTATCCAAATCAAATAAATCAGAATCTGCTCTGGGCCTTTTCTTTGGCCTATGAAGGCCCACTGGAGAAATAGAAGCATTTTTAGTAACCTTTTTCCTATACCCCTTTGACTTTTTTGAATTCCCCATAATTTTATTTCCCCCCAAAGACTCCTGATTTGAAGGAGCATTGACAACCCTTCCACAATCAATGTTGCCAAACAAATCATCCTGACTAGGAAAGAGAATCTGATCCTCATTAATCTCCTTGTTTACCGAACCTTCCAAATTGGTTTCACAACCATCATCTCCATGCAAAGATCCGGGAACCTCTTCCTCCATGCAGGGAGTATCGTCGCTAACATGCACCTCTGGTTCATCGGCCTCTAGCTCAATCAAGCAGTCCGGGACCCAATCACCTTGATCTTCTTCAGCCCATACCGAAAAAACTGAGGACCTCCATGTTAATTGAATGTCCATATGAATCCTCTTCACCGATTTAGTAAGAATCCCCATAAGGACATAAGACCAATCATCGGTATCACACGGCTTCGAATATTGAACGACCTCTCCCATTGAAACTCCAATGTCCTTAATGACTGAATCAACCGTTAAGCACATCGGAATACCATACACTTTCATCCAAGCTACACGTTCAAAATCTATAATTTGGCCCTCCCATTCTACCAAAGATTGAAAAACGGTATTCCACAACTTTGATTTATTTAAGAACCAAAACTTATCCTCCACCGAATCAAACATAATAATAACATTAAGACCTCCCAAGTACTTGATCTTAACGTTCATATTGATGCTAGATGAAAACCATACCCTTAAATCTGTTAAGGACCGAAAGTCTAACAACCTACCCAATAACCCAAGATCATACCTTTCATCGGAAAGCTTAACATCATCCGGAACCGATATAACAACCGATTCTACGACTGGATCTCTGCCAAGCAATGTATCTTTGAACGACCTACCATTCACTTTACTAGTCCCCGTATTCTGGATTTGCACCGTTGGTTCTTGATCCATAGGATCATTCTTCTCCATAGGTTGTTCATACACAGGTCTCCAAGCTTTATCATTCTTGCCTTGGATCTTCATCCCATCCACAAAACGAGCACGTACAATGAATAACTTGTACGAACCAATCCAGACATCCTTCAAATCGGTCTCCAACTTCTCAGGATCTCTTACGTTAGCAAAAGAAACGAACCCGAACCTTTTCCCCAGCTTATCGAATTTTCTTGCGATGTATGTCCCTTGAATGTCTCCAAAACCCTTTAAAACTTGTATCAAATCTGCCGACGACCCTTTAGGTGGTATGTTCGAGACAAACATCTTAGTGATCTGAACGTTTGACCGATTGCCATCTTGGTTTCCCCTTCTTTTCCCATTCCTCGCCGGCACATCGTACCATTGGCCTTCATTGTAGCGATCCATTGTGGATAAAGGTGGGTCGGATGATCCGATTAGCAATCAACAAGTATTTAAATGATTAATGTATGATTCAACATCTATTCTATTTTAAAAGAATATTTCACTAAACAGTAATTAAGTAGCTTTAACATTCCATTGAAGTCACTTATACTTATTTTTTACTTAATTTTAATTTTCCTTTCAGGTGATAAAAGTAATTATTTTCTTTCAAAAAAATAAAAAATATCAATTAAATTCAAAAGTTTCATAAATTGATTTAATTTTAATTCAAAAGTTTTATTATTTTAAGTTCAAATTGAAAAAATTATTTGAACAGACATTTGAAACAAGTCATGAAATTTTTAAAGATAAATCAATGTTTTTAATCTCTTAAGAAAATGACGATTATTTCAAACAAAACCAAACTTAATTGTTCTTTAAAAAAAACAAAACTACTAAAAGATTATAAAATTAAATAATCTAAATAAAAGATATATAAAACTTGATTATTACTACATAGATTGTTATTTTATATTTATCCTAAAATAAGAGGAAATAATGAACCAAAGAAATTCAAAAAATAGGAGCCATGTTTAATAAATCCCTCTATAACTCAACATGAAAAATAATAAGTACCCGTTGTACTAATATAGATTTGATTCTTGGATTTTGTTTTCGGTTCTGGTTTCGAACCCAGGAATGTACTTAAAAACCCAATAACACAGAAGAAGTTTAAATTCTAATAAAATACTAATTTATTAATGAACAAGATTTAACCTAAAAGGCTCTCAACGTTTCTTTTACTTAAAATACTAATTTCATATATCTTTATTTATGTCAATTTATAATATATATGCATTAGATCAAATAATATTCAACTTAAGCTTTTTTATTGATAGAAAAAAACTGAGAGTTGTTTTATTGAAACGAAAATCAGTTATTATTTCATATTTTATAAATAAATTAAATATTAAAACAAATGATGAACACATGCATCAAAATAACTAGTTAATATTAATTATGAACTAAAAATAAAATTTAAATATTATTAACATTCTCTCAAAGTTCTATTTAATTTGGTTTTTTAATCTCGTATTATGTTAATCTTATATAACCATGTATATATCTATGATATTCTTTTTCTAAATATGCACCATGGCCCATAATAATTTGCTAGAAATTTAATGCATCTAACTCAAGTTATCGTCAAAACTTGTTACCTAGTTTTATATAGTTGAAGATAATAAATTTCAAAATCAAATTCATGAAAATACGGATCTACAACAAACCTAAGAGAATCGCATATATCTTATCTACTTTATTTGAGTTTGTACTGATGAATTGTGATTTTAGGATATATTTCAATATAGTTTAAAGATTCTTCAAACGAGTAATATTGAGTTACCATAATATTTATTTTATAGGTAGATAAAAAATGGAGTAATCAAAATTATAAACTTAAATTCTAGAGTAAATTATAAATTGTGTCATTTATTAATATACGAAATTACAGATATGTCCTTTAGTTTAATAATTACATCTAATGTTATTTTTTTAAAATATGTGCACACCTATTATCCTTTACATTAACTTTCATCTAAATGTATGGCTAACAGTTATGTATCTCTCACATGAGGTGCATTTTTGTCAATTTCTTTCCACATCTAATAGACTAAATACAGAAAAAAATTAATAATTTTATATAACAAATAAAATTAAAAGATATCGGACTGTTGGATAAGTTAGTGACGACGCGTTCCTTTTACGTTCAACACCATTAAATCATGCATCCTCTCTATTTGATAGCCCGATATCGGTCATCTTCACCACCACCTACAATATCCCACACACCATTGAAACGTCTTGAAGTCGAACAAACAACGATGGTAAGATTAAAATCCCTAATTCGCTTTTTGTAATTCGTTGCTCTTTGAAATTATGACTTATGTTATTGTGTGTTTAACGAGCGACTCATGGTTTATTTTCTGGCTTTTACAATTATATAAGAAATTCAAAGAATCACAGGCAATCACCAAGTTTGTGCTCCTTATCGATTTTTCATTATTTGTTGGCGTTAGTAGTTTATAAAGTATTTACGTGTATTTTTTTGTGTGTATTGTTGATTTCACGATCTTCTAAATGATTTGTGACTTAGATTCTTACTTTAGTAAATGTTATTGGAGGTTGTTGTCATTAAAAGTTTTGACGATTAGTCGAATAAACACACACCAAGAGTGATTGGTTTCACCGACTTACCTAACGGTGCGATATCTTTAATTTTCTTTTTTCATTAAAATTTTTTATTTTTTATAAATTTTTTTAATATATTAGATGTAAAAAATGACAAAAATACCCTCATGTGAGGGGACACATAACTGAGTTAACTGTACATTTAGATCATAGTTAGTATAAATGACAATATGTGTGCAAATCTTTTAATAAAAGGCATTGTATTATTAGAACTAAAGAAAATATCATACAATTTCATATATTAATAAAGGACATAATTTGTAATTTACTTTAAATTCTATCTAAGTCTTGTTACAGATTTATTCACATATATATAATGCAAAACTAGTGATGTTTATTTCATAGTCAATATATACTTGGTTTTCGGCACGGCATGTTGTTAAAATTGACCAAACGAGACAAAACAACTTAGGGGCTATTTGTTTGGGTCTGACCCGGCTGACTGGCTGACTCGGTCAGCCCGTTTGATATGCTTGAAGTCATATCTGACTGGGTCTTTTTGGTCTGACCCGAACCTGGATTTGAAACATGCTGACCAAGAAAGGGGCGACCCGACTACACCCGCCTTCACCCTTGCCATCCGCCACCGCGCGACCCGGCTACACCCGCCTTCACCCCCTGCCATCGTTGGTCGTTTATTATTTCAAATCCAATGTTTTTCCTCAAGGTCCCAAATCTTTAAGTTTTCTAAGTTCTTATCATGCACTTTTGTTGTTTACATCCCATATTGTACATGCGGTAGTCCAAGTTTCATGTTGAATTAATCTTAAGTTTCCTTGTCCTTAGACGTCTTAGAATCCTCTATGAAGAAAATCCTTACCTTGTTTTAGTTATTTATCTTAAATCTTAAATATTATAAAAATATTTAAGCTTGTATGGCTGATCGCACATCAAAATTATGGAAGCTGCTTGACGGTCGAAACAATGACGAAATGTCGTATATTAAGTATCATTTGAAAGCTAAGACCTTAAGCTAAATCTTAGAAAATGAATCACTTTAAATGGATGAAGTATGAGTGAGACATGACCTCACAAACATATACCAACATTATGTTCGAATTTCCTGAATTTGATATCAAATTTGTTTGTTATGTTTGAAGGACCAACCGATATCAAATTAACGCGAGACCACTTGGGTTAGTTAGAGAACTCTCTGAACTTACTTTTAAACGTAAAGATTCACCCATTTGGACTCTTTATGACAAATTTATGACCCGTACAAAATGACAAAATTTTCTCAGAACAAGCTGTCCAAAATCCAATCCCTATCCTTTGCATCCTAAAACCTTAATTGTGACCATTATTGACCCAACACCTAAACCGACGTTTATTCGTAGTTTATTTGACCTATTAGTCGATCTAGGACCTTAGATTAACATTGATTTCAGTTCTAGTTCATTTGATTACTTTTTAATGATCTGGTTCACGTTTCATGTTTATTAGCACTCAAACTCAGTTTCTTTCATAATTATTCAAGATTAATCAATCTGTTATCATTATATACCGTTAAAACTGAAAAAGGATTAATCTATTAAATATTCTAAGTTCAGTACTGACCCACAAATGCTGAAATCTCTTAAATACTGAACTACTGTGAATCGGCACTTGTACATAGCCTAATGATCTGCTGATTCCCTGCTGCATTAGACAAGACTGAAACATGCCATTGATCCTAAAGCTAAAAATAGATTATCATGATTCATTCTAGTGTTTAGCTTTTATAGTATAAATACCTCACACTTGTATAGTTTTGAGGTTAACTTGTTTGCCCACTTGTTATCTTCTGTTATTACTCTTTGTAATCAGAAAAGTTATCAAGTGAATACTTTGAAGGCAAATTGGTTTTTAATAATCCAAACTATTACTTACTGGCCGATAATAATCCATACTATTGATTTGGCCGGTAACAATCCCAACTTTCATTTTTATTAACACCAACAATCCCATTAACATAATTATTAAAAGTTTACACTTGATTTTGACTCAATTTCATTCACAATAATGAATATGAACGAAATGAAAAAACATACAAGCTAAATCGAGCCTAAAATAAGTACAAATCGAGTGTGAATATATGATAATTATACTACTAGGAATATTATTGGTAACAAAAATGAAAGTTAGGATTACTACTAGCCAAATCAATAGTATGTATTATTATCGGCCAATGAGTAATAGTTTGGATTATCAAAATCCAATTTGCCTACTTTGAAAGAACTTATTGTGTTACTATTTACTTAAAGTTTTTATGTTTTGTTAGTAAACAGTTAACTCAGGCTTTGTATTTGTTAACAACTGATCAATCAGAAAAGTATTATTTAGTTCAAACCCAATCCAACATATACTATTTTTTACAGAAATGTATTACTCCTAATGTGTCCATTAGGAATGGAATACGTAAGATTAAAAATCCACAATAAGAAATCAATAGAACACAAGAACGACATGAACTAGGGTTTTATTGGTTTGATGATCAAACTCCCGAAACGTATTATCCTTCACAATCCAAAGCACAATACCAAGAACAGATGAACACTAGATGATGATTCAGATGTTTGATGATGAAAATAATCAAGAACATGAACCAATAAAAATACAATCATCAATAAATGAGTTTTCTTATTGGTACAGGCGTAGATGATCAAATACTTGATCAAAATTAAATCTTGAATGAACAAACAACGCCAAAATTAAATGAATTAATGAAGATGATGATGAAGAAGAAGAACAATGGAGAGAAAGGTTGAATGGTGGCTAGGGTTTGCTAGATGACAGCAAACTTGTGAAAAAAGTTTACAACAAATGACACAAAATTGGAGGAGAACCCTTTGTTAGTTCTCGACTACAAATAGGTAGAGGCAAAGGCCCCGGTCCCTTGGCAGTTCTCGTCCAATTCCGTTTGGTCTCGTTTCATGTGTCGTCTGATTTTCAGGTTATTAATTCCTCGCGCTTTTAAGATTCCAACGAGCTATTATACATATATATATATATATATATATATATATATATATATATATATTAAAGTTCAAATTTTGTCCAAATTAAGTCTATTTAGTAGACTTTAGGTAAAGTCTACCGGTGTTCGGTTTTTATTGCGCTTTTAATGTAAATTTTATGTTTGTACGTTTTACAAGTTCTTATTCATGTCCAAGGCACGTAAATTTCATGCTAAGTCTAATCCGGTGAAAGTTCCACTGTGACCAGTTCTATGGCCTGTTAGTCCACTCTAAACCCATAGTGTACAGTTCTAGTACTTAACGTGTCTAGACACGTCTAACAAATCACAGTTCAAGTTAATATTAAGTCAACTTTTAAGTCAATGTACACATTTGGTCAAAGTCAAAGATCAAAACACCAATTTCAGTGACTGATGTCACCGTTCAGACTTGCAACATGAAGTTGTTGAAGTTTATCATCCTAATAATTCTTTTGAAAAGTTACATATGTAGGTGCAAAAGTAAAAGAGCTACTTATATGCGTATGAAATTTTGTCGTTTCAAAGGAACTTGAAGTTGGATTCGATGCACTCGTTGAAAGATAAAGACACAAGGTTAGTAAAAAATAGTACCGAGATAAGAACGTGTGAGTATGTTAAACTTATGTGTATATTATTTTTATGTACTTAAATGAATAGCAAATCTTCAGTCCTGATTTCTAGTATATTAGACATATCCAAAGATGAAAATTAATTGTCATGACGTTTTCAATTATATAAGTATTAGTTTTATGTGATTATCATTTTAAGTGAATTAAAAATAACAATAAAAGAGGAAGGAATGTTGGTGAGTTATTTTAATGTCATCAATGTCATTTTAGAGAAATTAAAATAAATATTGTTATGAGTTAGGAGGTGTAGAGTGCATGCCCATTTAAGAATGTTTTGACTTTTGTAGCTAAAAACTAAGGTAATTCAAAGCCCTTTGGACCACGGGGGTCCACCGGCTCACCCTTGGTGGTAGGATCAAAAGGGCGACAAGCCCTTGTAGGGGTTGAGTTGTCCATTTAGCGTGGGAAAAATTTATATTGACCTGTTATATTGGAAGTTTCTTTGTACTCTCATATTGATAAAGTTGCATGAAATTGATTATTAGAAAGAACACATAAGATGATACTAAGTTATTATTGATTATATACAAACTCTGATGAGCAACGTCATTAACATTTAATTTGCTGCTCATTGGTCATGTTACTACAGATGAAATTCCAGCTGAACTGGCATTGTCAACCGTTATAACCATCAACTAAACAACTTAAAACGGTTCAACCCTTTTATAAAGCAATTAGTTGGTGTGATTAAAACACACACATTTGACACTTCATTTTACATAAATGAACTGCATGACCACAGAAGGGGGTCATTACAATCAATTTCACAATGAGGAGAGACTTAGAACACTTAACTAATCAAATTGGAAATCGGGTTTTGGTTTATGATACTATGAACACAAGTAAGTAAGAGACAAAACAAGAACAAGAACATGAACAAGATAAGTTTGGTTTTCAAGAATGTTGTATATTCCTCTCAAGTTCTATTACAAGTGTTACGAAGCGTAAAAATAAATACAAGAACCTGAGACACTTTATACTACATCTACAGCCGGCTATACTTTGAAAGCCAGCTGGAAACACTAATCTAGACAACAAGATCAATGTACAGTCAAAATGCAGATTTTCTTTTGACTTGCGACTATGACATGCCATAGCTCACATCCTACTATATTACAAAAAAGATAAAAGGTACAAAGTAGAAAGTTACAAACCAAAGACCATAATCTACAGTTGACAAAAGTATGGACCTTTTCACCAACTTATCTAAGTTGGTGAGTCTTTAGAGTGGTAGCGAAAAGTTGTTCAGCTTTTGTCAAAAGGTGATAAGAGAAAGCATGTCTTCTATGTCTTCGAAAGAAATCAGTCTTTGGATTTGGAAAACTTTGTCTTTGAAGCTTCGGAAGACTTTGTCTTTGGCTTTGGAAGATTTGGTCATTGGATTTGGAAGATTTTACACTTGGTTTATTTTCTTTGAGTTATGTAAAACTTCCGAAGTATATTTACTCTGCACTTCATGCATGCATGCTGAGAACTCTTTGGTTGCTTTGGTTGCATCCGCCTTTAAATGTAAACCTTACATGAACGTCTCGTTCTTTGAAATTAAACTTTGTTTTCTTATTCAATTAATGAGTTTGTGATTATATAAAATATGTTATGATATGAAAGAGCCATACACAATTGAGAAAGCCATTTAGGGAATTGAAGACATGGAATCCACACATCTATTGTATCTAATTAAAGAAGATTTTTTATGCCACTTGTTATTTGCTAAACTCACATTTTTGCCACTTGTCATTCTTATAGCCATCCTTAAATCATTTCCCCTCTAAATTAATTTTTCTCTCTTATTGAAAATTAATTTTATTAATTGCTACATTTTTCTCTCTCTTATTTATATTTTTTAAAATCAAACTATCATTTTAAAAATAGATTTTATTAAGCAAGTTATAAATCATATCTTTTTATTAAAACATAAATAATAAAAAAATTTATCATATAAAATTTTCTAAAACACTAAACCTTTTTAAAACAAAATATATTTTAAATTGATCCTTTATTAAAATAGAATAAAGGTGAAATTTTCTAATAGCAGTCTTATTAAAACAATCAGAATAATTACAAACCAGAGTTTTTAATAAACAAGATTTTTATATAAAATAAATTTTTAAAAATTAAATTATTTAGATAAAAGAGTTAAACAAAATAGTAAAATTGTTTTAGTTCTTGAACTATTACGTATATATAATTTTAATCATATCTTATATTAAAATATAATATTATAACCATTCGTGTTAATTACTAAGTATAATTCGTTTATTAAATGGGTTTCTAGACTATCTATCTATTTGGTTGTCTATCTATAATTAATAAAAATTTAGATAAGACGCGACACAACTGTAAGTCTGATCATATTAATTTTTTTATTCTCTCTATTATTAATAATAATATTGAATACTAATAATATTACTCATACCATTTTCAAACTAAAAATATATAATTTAATAAATAAAAACCTATTTTTTAATTAAAAACACAGTTTTAAAAAATAAAAGTTTTATAAAATACAGAATAGAATGAGCTTTTTTAAAGAAAATTCATTTTTCTTAAAACAAAATATTTAAAAACCATAATTGTTTTATAAAACAAAAGTTTTAAAAAATATACTTGGTTTATTTACTTAAATATTTATACGTAATTATAATCATATTTTATCTTCAAACATGGTTTTATAATTCATAAATTTTTATTAATAATTATTTAATATTTTATTTGTTCAACCCGTGTAATACATGAGGTACTAATCTAGTAACATATATTTTAACGATCACCCATTTTAAAAGTCATTCACATTACTCGTTACTAAAAATCTTAGGTGTTATTTCTGTAAGCTATAAATTATAAAAGTAAAACCGAATATGAACATATATTCAACATGAACTATCCATATAATTCTTTATACGTTTTATGTTTATATATTTAAAGATAAAGACTAGTTTAAAATAGAGGTTTGACTTTCTAAACAAAGAATTACAGTTTAGGCCATCCAACAACATGTTTCGATATTGATTATACATTTGCACGAGTAATCCCCTAAATGAATACTAGTCAGACATTATAATATCAGAAATAACTGCATTTAGTCCAAATATGGGTGTATTATTTATTGACCGAGATTTCCTCTCCTTCCATATGTATTTTAGGACACTCATTCATTGCCCCATATTTTCGGTTTTTCCTTTATTGCCTTTCCTTTTTTGTCTTGATTCTTTCCTGTATTTATCCGATGGCATATGGCCTTTCTTTGTATCTATTTTTTTCATGGAAGAACATTGAGAAGAATAGTAATACCATACCAATTTCTTTATGGTATCAGAGCGATCTTGAGAAGATCCTCAAAATAATACAGAAAAATCATGGCAGGCGACGAAGGGAAGAAAACCAAAGAAGAAAACGTGATCAGTCATGATTCCCCATACTACCTTCATCCCTCCGACTATCCAAGACAACTACACGTGAATGACGTGTTAACCGACAACAATTACAACGACTGGTCACAAGAGATGATGAATTTCTTGTTTGCCAAAAACAAGATCGAATTCATAGACGGGACTCTTAAGAAACCGAACAAAGATTCAGCCGACTATATGCCCTGGATGAGGTGCGATGCAATGATCAAGGGCTGGTTAAACGCGGCTATGGAGAAGGAAATCAGGACGAGTGTAAAGTACGCGGGAACGGCCGGTGAGATTTGGCTGGACTTAAAGGAAAGGTTTGGAAAGGTTAGTGCACCAAGGGCCTATGAACTTAAACAATCCTTGATGTCCACTAGGCAAGATGGCGCGTCGGTTTCGGCATACTACACGAGATTGCGTGCCATATGGGATGAAATAGGATCGGTCATGCCAATACCCAGATGCGATTGTGAAGGATGCAGGTGTGGAATTGGCAAGAAATTAACAGATTTGATTGAAAAAGAAAGGCTCTATGAATTTTTGTTGGGTTTGGATGTCGAGTATGGAATCATCAGGACCCAGATTTTGGCCATGAAACCCGTTCCCTCACTTGGAACAGCCTACCATTTGGTGTCCGAAGACGAGCAGCAGCGCTCGGTTTCTGGAAGCAAGAGGCCTTCTGCGGATGCTGCGGCGTTTCAAGCGTCGGTCTCCAACAGGCGCAACAACATCCCATCACAAAACAGAAACAAGACGAAGGAGGTGAAGCGGAACAATGTGGAACCGGTCGAACACTGCACCTTTTGTGACAAGGATGGTCATAACAGAGACGGATGCTTCAAGCGTATCGGGTATCCCGACTGGTGGCCAGGCAAAGGCAAGGCGGAGAAGACAAAGCCGAAGGCTGCTTGTGTCGAGGGGGAGACTTGCCCAATACCGGGTATGACTAATGCTCAGTACCAACAGTTCATAAAACTCTTCGGGAACAAGGATGAGGAGACCAAAGAAGGAAGCGGACCGGTGGCTAACATGGCAGGTATTATGGGTAAAAAAGGTAAATGGATTTTTGACTCGGGGGCTAGTGATCACATAACTTGTGATCACTCGGTTCTTGAAAATAAAACGAGACAAAAATATGAGCCGCCCGTTACTATACCTAATGGCGATGTCATCACGGTTGTAGGAAGAGGCGACCATACTCTTCAAAATGGCGTGACGGTTAAAGATATTCTTTATGTTCCCGAATTTAAATGCAATTTGTTGTCTATTAGTAGATTGTCAAAAGATCTAAAGTGTGCTGTAACCTTCTTTCCGGATTTTTGTGTCTTACAGGACTTATGTTCGAGGACGTTGATTGGAGTGGGTGAGTGTGAAGATGGTCTATACAAAATGGAAATGACGGGAAGGAAAAGACAGGCTATGATGACGACCGTTAGTACTTGGCATAAGAGATTAGGTCACCCGTCCAACTCAAAACTCCCTCATGTTGATTTTTTAAAAAATGTTCCTTTAAATTCCAAAGACTTTTGTGACGCTTGTGTTAAAGCTAAGTTTGCAAGACTTCCTTTTCCTATTAGTACAAGTAAAACTTTGGCATGCTTTGATTTGATCCATTGTGATGTATGGGGTAGATATCGCACGCCTTCGTTTACAAAAGCATGCTATTTTTTAACGATTGTTGATGATTTTAGCCGTGCGGTTTGGGTATTTCTTCTCAAACATAAACATCAAGCCAGTATTTGTCTTATGGACTTCCATAAAATGGTGCAAACCCAATTTATAAAAAAGATTAAAAGAATAAGGTGTGATAATGGGGGGGAGTTTACTTCAAATAAGATGCTAGATTTTTATGCCAAAGAAGGAATTGTGCTAGAAACGACATGCCCACACACCCCACAACAAAACGGTGTTGTTGAACGAAAACATCGCCATTTGTTGGAAACCGCACGGGCTTTAAAATTTGAAGGCAACTTACCCACAAGGTTTTGGGGGGAGTGCGTGTTAACGGCCGCGCACGTCATAAACCGAATGCCGTCCGAAGTCCTAAAAAACAAAACGCCCTATGAAATTTTGTACAACCGAAAACCCGAATATGACTATATGAGGATTCTCGGTTGTCTTGCATACTACAAAAGTGTGGAAACCAACGGGGATAAGTTTGAGACAAGAGGACGACCAGGGGTTTTCATGGGCTACCCTCAAGGAACAAAAGGGTATAAAATATTTGATGCCCAACATGGTAAGATGGTAACATCTAGACACGTGAAATTTTTTGAACACATCTTTCCCTTTGCAAACTTTAAGACTGATAAGGAAGAGGTCTTTGTAATGCCAAAAGCTTGGTTTGATGAAGAGTGTCAAAAACAACCTGGATCCTTGAATAAAAATGCCACAGTGGAAGAAGAATTAGTTGGACAACCAAGTGAACAAAATGAAGGCCCATTTAACGATAACATTCATGGGCCCAACCTTGAGCCTGAAGTTAATGATGAACCTGGGCCTAGCCTTGAGCCCAATACAGAAAACCTAGAGCCTGAACTCAGCCATGACGAAGAAGAAGAAGTTGTGCCAAGTAGCGATCCATCCATGAGTTTCGAACCCGAAAATGTACCACCAGTGAGAGAAAGACGAAGCAGATCCCAACCAAAGCATTTCAGCGATTTTGAAGTGAAGCTTCCACCATCTTTGCACCACGAACAACCCACCTCCGATCAACAAACGTCCTCGACGGTACATCCTTTAGCACACTATATTTCTTATGATAAATTTACTAATTCTCACAAAGCATTTTTGGCGGCCATCACCACAAGTGATGAGCCAAAACATTTCAAACAAGCAGCTAAAAATCCCAAGTGGCGAGAAGCTATGCAAAATGAGATACGGGCTCTTGAACTAAACGATACTTGGACCATTGAAGAGCTACCAAAAGGAAAACGGGCTATCGATTCAAAGTGGGTTTATAAGATAAAATACAAGCCCAACGGAGACGTTGAGAGGTATAAAGCTCGCCTTGTGGCGAAAGGGTTCACTCAAATGGAAGGGATAGACTTCCACGAGACGTTTGCTCCGGTTGCCAAATTGGTAACAGTCCGAACCCTTTTAGCGGTTGCCGTAAAGCAAGGGTGGCACGTACACCAACTCGACGTCAACAACGCCTTCCTGCATGGAGACTTACACGAAGAAGTTTACATGAAGATACCTGAAGGGTTCGGGAAACAAGACACAAACATGGTCTGCAAGTTAAAAAAATCTCTTTATGGGCTAAAGCAAGCGTCAAGGAATTGGTATCAAAAATTTACTAACTCCTTGTCGGACATCGGATTCAAGCAAACCAGGGCCGATCACTCATTGTTTATTTTTAAAGATAAAGAAATTTTCATTGCTGCGCTAATTTATGTGGATGATGTGATCCTTGTGGGAAACAACCTCAAGAAGATACAAGATACAAAAGCCTTTTTAGACGAAAAGTTTAGCATAAAGGACCTCGGCCAATTGAAGTTCTTTCTCGGTATTGAGGTTGCAAGGACAAAAGAAGGCATGGTGTTGAGCCAAAGGAAATACACTCTTGACATCCTTGAAGAAACAGGAATGATGGGTTGTCGACCGAGTTCATTCCCTATGGAACAAAATTTGAAGCTTGGAAGATGTGAAGAAGAGCCGAAAGTTGATTCTAACCAATATCGAAGATTGATAGGAAAACTACTTTACTTGCAAGCCACACGTCCCGACATTGTGTATGCCGTAAACGTCTTGAGCCAATTTGTCGGTGACCCAAGACATAACCACATGGAAGCGGCCACTAGAGTTCTCCGATATCTCAAAACAACACCAGGACAAGGCATCTTAATTCCCAAAGAAGGGGGTACTACTCTCACAGCTTACTGTGACGCCGATTGGCTAGGTTGTCCCATCACAAGAAGGTCCAGAACAGGTTATCTACTCCTCCTAGGTGGAGCGCCCATTTCGTGGAAATCAAAGAAACAGTCTGTCGTCTCTCGATCATCGGCAGAAGCAGAGTACCGTGCCATGGCCAACACTGTGAGCGAAGTAGTTTGGATGCGATGGTTGTTGAGTCTACTCGGCGTGCCCCCAATCGGCCCAACACCTCTCTTTTGTGACAATCAAGCGGCTTTTCACATCGCCAACAATCCAGTGTTTCATGAACGAACTAAGCACGTGGAGATGGATTGTTATTTTGTCAGGGAACGCGTCGAGTCTAAAGAAATACAACCCATGAAGATTAATACCAAGACACAAATTGCCGACATCCTCACTAAACCTTTAGGGGCGCATCAATTCAGATTACTACTTGACAAGCTGGGCGTTCAAGATCTCCACGCTCCAGCTTGAGGGGGAGTATTGACCGAGATTTCCTCTCCTTCCATATGTATTTTAGGACACTCATTCATTGCCCCATATTTTCGGTTTTTCCTTTATTGCCTTTCCTTTTTTGTCTTGATTCTTTCCTGTATTTATCCGATGGCATATGGCCTTTCTTTGTATCTATTTTTTTCATGGAAGAACATTGAGAAGAATAGTAATACCATACCAATTTCTTTATTATTATAATTAATCTCCTTTGGGCAACCATACTATATATATTTCTCACATCACACTCCTCTTTGTCACCTAAGTGTCCCAAAAACATACAGTCCGATCACTAATACATGGTGGCTCTTTCTTGTGCACCACCGTCATCATGTCTCCGGTGATCAGCGAAGCCCTCTTATCCGGTGTCACGATAAACTTCAACGCCCTCTGTCGCCGCGCCCATTTTCTTCAATCTTTCTCAGTAGTCTTCCTCTATTGGTTTTACGTCTTCTCATGAAAACAAATATCTTCCAACTTCATCAGTACTAATCGTGTATATATATACATACTTGTATTCACTTGTTTTTTAGTGATCACCATTACATTTTGGATACTTAATCAATATGGCAGCTTGTGGTGTGCCAAAATTCAACGAGTCAGCTCAGCTTCTGTCATCGGGTTCAGATGACCATCAAGATTCAGCCTTGAAGAAGCGAAAAAGAATGATATCGAATAGGGAATCCGCTAGGAGATCGAGGGTGCGCAAAAGGAAACACATGAGTGATCTTATGTTGCAAGTGAGTCAACTCGTGAGTGACAACAAATACATGGCTATCAACTTGAAAGATACAACTCAAATGTTCCTAAATTTAGATTCTGAGAACTCGGTTCTTAGAAATCAGTTAGCTGAGTTGACTCACCTCTACGAGTCACTCACTAACATCATCAATGCGTTTGGCTCACTGAGTGATGATCATGAAACACAAGCATCTATGATGTGTGGGATGGATGATGATCAGTTGTTGGTTCATTGTGAAAATATGTTGCATGACAATCAACATTTTATGGTTGATATGTTCCTGAATTATTAAAGATGTAAATATCGTTCCTGAATTACTATATGTTGTTATTCTTATCGAAATGTTTTGGATTTTAAATCGCACCTTTAAATGTTTTAATTATAGATTATTGGTAGAGTAGAGTGGGTAGAAAAACTTAGAATCTAACAAGGTAAAATCGAAACCAAAACGTAAGAGAGAGGTAACATGACCATTATACGAATATAAATTTAATTATAAAGAGCTTTTACGGTTCAAATAGGTATACTAGCTCTATTACTTGAAATGGATACCAATCTGTTCAACTAGCGACCTGCAGTGGGTAATTAGATCATCGACGCATGAGATATGGACTTTTACCAACGTCAGCTTTTTCATCGACATACATTACCTTTACATCACCATGTTTATATTACCAATGGCTTAGAAATGGATACATCATTGACAAATTAGTAAAGGATAGTTCCACCTCCAACAAATCGTTAAAGGTACCCTCAGTCAATAATAGCTATTTTTATTAAATAAAAAATAAATAAAAATGTTGATTTCCTAGAAGTGAAAATAACACACTCCAAATGATAAATGTAAGTTAAAAAAAACTTTCATTGCAATCAAAATATGTGATAGTATACAAATTGTGTTCATATAATAAGAAATTATCTAGCTTTGGGGAGGGGGTGGTCTTGGACTTGTTATGTATGTGCCATGTCTTGGTGCATAAAAGCGTTCAACTGCTTATCCGGCAAGTCTTCCGTATGCTTTCGTTCAGCCTTGGTTATCGTTTGGAATGCTTTTTTGAAATGCCACCGCTCATCCTTGAACAACTTCATATGCATCCTTGTGTCTCATATATGCTTGATAACTCATCATTACCGTCGATTGTGCCTCCTGATCCATGAGCATGGCCACAAGGAGATGATTCAAGATACTTATCTTATATAAACATATGCGCCCTAGCAGGAGGACTAGGAACTTAAGGTCTCATAGTGCTACAACTGCGGGGATCACTAGTAATAGCATGGGGGGGTTGATGATCCTAAAGCCGGAGGCGGTCCTTCCTCTGGCTTCCAACACTCTCCTCCAATAATCATTACTTATCAATAGGTCTATTGTTAGGTTTGGTGTCATAGAGCTCTTGATGCTTCTTTTCCAAAATTATGATTAACATTAAGCAAGTGAATTAAATGGAAAACTTACACCCACTATAGTCATCTTTGGATAAATGTAACGAGGACGATTAGTGGGAAGTGCAAGTCGCTCTCTTCCTAAGGTCTTAAGTTTATGTAGTTGATTCTTTAATAAGGCTTCAAAGAAGGCGCAAAACATTCTAATGCCTTAGTCTACAATAACTAGTTAACTTATTACTTATTAGAACAAGTATAAATGCAAGATTAAATTTAAGAAACTTACAATATGTTTACAATGTTTTATGGAACTATCAATCCCCAATGTGATCGAACGACTCCCCTTGAAAGAGCATAACATGTTAACTAGGTGTTAACGGCTCAATTTTTTATCACACGGTTACTGAATTGTCGTTAATTGACCTTAATGGGCATTATAACGTGTTTGTGGTTTATTTTAGGTTATAACACATCCTTCAACTACTAATAACATATGTTGATGATAAGTTCACTAATTCACCTTTAATGAGCTTAATCATGTGTTATTGACTTGACTTTCTCTAAGTCACATAAAGTCATTTTAGGTCATTACTAGTCACTTACCAAGTCATTTTAGATTATAACAATCCATTTAGGCATGTTTGATGGCATGTTCGCTAATTCACCGTTAATGAGCATTTTCATATGTTAGTGACTTGTTTTAGAATACACAACGTCATTTCAAGCTATAACAGGTTATTTAGGTTTTAATGACTTATGTTTGTTGAAAAGTCTAATAATTTATTATTAGTTGCCTTATTATGTATTGATGACTAGTTTAAGTCTACACCAAGTCATTTTTTGGGCTAGCACTAGTTCTTTAGGTCTTAATAACCTATGTTTGATGACATATTTTACAATTTAACATTAATGGTTGTTAATTGTCTTAACATGTATTATTGGCTTGTTTTAGGTTACACTAAGTTAAAACAAGTAATAATTTGTGTTAATGACCAATAAGTGATGATAAATTTATTGTGTTTTGCTAATTTGGTTTAGATTATAGGGAGTCATTTCAGGTCATAACATGTCATTAATGTGCTAATGACCCATGATTGATGATAACTTCACTAATTCATTCTTAACAAGCCTTATCATGTGTGATTTGTTTTGGTTTACATTTACATATTCTAGGATTTAGTCCGCTAATTCATCATTAATAGGCCTTACCTGTGTTCTACATGATAACTTAACATGTTAGCAAATGATCATTTTTTTGAACTTCTAGAGAAACTTTATGCATGCGTTGCGCAACAATGATTTTCATATACGCGCATTCTAAGAACATAAGTGGAAACCACTTGGGGACACTCATATGTCCAAATATATCAAGATGACTTATTCACGCGTCAATCGATCACTTGTTGTTGAAGACGTGGGAACTAAGTTACCATGTGCAGAATCTTCCTACAATTTTGTACCACTCGTTTCAACAAACTAGTTACCACCACATTATCACAAATGATGCATTCAACATTATATTTGTCACATTTAACTTCTGAAACTAATAATTTCAAGAAACATTAGGTGATATTGACAAAATTAGGACATGATAGAGAGCGAAACAAAGAATGTGAAGACAACTGAGGTTTTAGGGGTGTCCGTAATAAATTATTCTAAAAATTGCTAAATGCTCATCGGTTTCCTTATTGTTTCAACTAATTGGCTAAAAAGTCTGATAAGATATCTCATCCAAAATCTTATATTCAAAATTCCAATCGCGTCATAGACGGCTCATCTATCATCTATCGACCTCACCAACAATTGTTGAAAAGGTTTAAACGAAACCTTTCATTAATCCTTAAATCCTTAGGCTATCACCTACAAATGATATGAGCACCGTGGAATCTAATTTTTAGGGTTCTAAGAGTGTTCATTAGAGATCCTTGGTAATCACGGATCCACAACTCTTAATTTTATTTAACTCTTTTTTATTTCATTTTTGGAGTGCATCAATAAACACCAACAACTATTCTTTTATAATTATGATCTTGTTTGTATTATCCGATATCTATTAAAGTCAGTGTGTTGTCCGCTTAGTGTTTGGATGGCTTAGAGTCTTTCAACGTATCTTCTTTGGTTTTCTCTTCTTTAAGCTTTAATATTTGATCCTTTCTGTCACAATTATTATTCATAGGTGATCCATTATTTCCTAAATTAGTTGTGCGTGGACGAAAGATCGTTATCAAACTCTCACTTGCACATTTAATTAATTAATCTTGACCATCTAATTATCCCTTATCCACGGCTATGAATCATGGGTGGCTTCTATATATCTAATTTATGCTCATATGTGAGTGGTGGACAGTGGTTATCCTTTTGTTTATAAAAATTATTTGGTATACCAGTTGAGCTATAATTGGAAATTAGTGACATCAAACCTAAATTATTGGCAATCAGGATATATCAAAATATCACCTCCGATTATATCATCTTATCTTCTATTATCTATATTACAACCTTCGTCCTATCCTTTATCAGTTTATTGTTTAGGTCATATCCTTTATTTTCTGTTTGTTTATATATTTGTTATTTTCGGACAATATCATGATAAGTCTAAAGAGAAAAGCTAAGAATCTTGAAGTTCTTTTGCGTCATCATATGTATTTTTTGATCCTAAAATGTACATTATTATTGTGATTCTAGGGATTGGACCTTGTAAAAAGTTTTTCAACCTTTTAAACTGACACGGATTTAGAAATTAAAGTTATAGATCCGTAACTATTTATATGACAAAAATAAATTTAGAAGTTATAAGATGTATCTTTACTATAGAACAACCTATTTCAGAAAACATATGCAACATAATTTATAATTTTGTACTAATTGAAAACCCAAGACACCTTAAATAGCAAAATCCTATTTCTTTAATTCTGATTGGTAACCTTATCCAAAGAATACACCAAAACTAGAAAGATGAGAGAGATTTTAGAAAAGACAAAATAAAGCCTAAGTTTAGAAATTTCTATACAATATTTTAAGTTCTCACATATTCATGCATATTAAGAAACTAATTAAAAATCATACGCCGGGATTTAGGAAGCTAGACTAAAGTGGATAGTTAGATGAACCGAATTATGCGTGAAAAGTATCCACATTTATAGTAAAGTTCACATTGAACAAGATAATTGGCCCGCAATGAAGTTCTAGCCTCAACTTGAGAATAATCTACAAGACTAGAACATTAGGTATCACTAAAGAAATATATCCTTTATATATTTTGGAAAAATATAATGGAATATAGTCAATCTTGCGGGGCTACATACCTAAAATTTAATAAATATAAGTTTATTGTGGTTCTAGCTGTTTATATTTTTTAGGCAAATTAGATTTAAATAATCCAAAATATTACTTATTGCCCGATAATAATCTGTACTGTTGATTTGGCCGGTAACAATTTTAACTTTCATTTTTATTAACAATAACAATCGTAGTAACATAATTATTTAGTAAATGAGTTATTTAATCAATAATATGAATTGAATTATTAAATTTTTATTTATTACATCATTTAATCAGTTTATAATAGTTTTACAATTTATAAAATAAATTTTATAAATTTATAAAGTTTTATGTGTCATTTGTGAGTTTTAATAATTAAATTAAAATAAATAATTAAATTACAAGTTTTATAAGATTTATAAACTTTATAAAGTTTTTATAAATAAATAATTTGTTTGATTATTAAAAAATTGGAGCTTATAATGTCTAGGGTTTTAATTTGCAACTTTTGAAAACTTCATTAAAAAGTTTAAACATAAAATGATAAGAGAGATGAATATACACTGACCAAAGTGTAAATTTCTTAAAACACCCAACCCATCACCCCCCCCACCTGTAAAGTTCAATTCAATCAAAACCTATTTAATCTTCGCAGCCATGGTTCGAACCCATAGTTATTTTTAATTCGCAACAATCATCTAATAAGCTCGATCAAATCGATACCGAAGACTCAATCATCACTCAAATCAGTTTCGATCCTTGTTTCTTGAAATTGACCAAATTAATTGAGTTGGAACATAAACGAGATCATTACTAGCATTATAATCAAATCAATTCATTTGTAACTGTGTAATAATCATTGAAAATCAAATCAAAACGATCGAACCAAAGCATTGAACTCGATTGGCATGAAACAACCAGAATTGGAACTATATCATAAGGGGAAAAAATCCTAACTGGTCCCTAATCTTTCAGCTAACTTCTATTGCATATAAAATACACACACTTATCGATCTTGATCTCTCTCAATCTCTAGAACCTGCAACTATGTCGTTTAATAACTATTGAGCATCCTCAATCCCAATTGATTGAGGGCATCTGATATTTATCATCTGATCAAGCTTTACAAGTCCCTAATTGAATCAAATACACAGAAACACCTCTGATTCGAATTCATTTTTAGTCGTGATATAGTTCTTCGTGGTTTCATCGATTTTGCACCAATAAGGTAAATTGGTCACACCTACACACTCATTTACAAGTTGTAAACAAAGCCTTATGATTGTATCGGTTAACATTATCATTTTCGTGATCATTTTTTATTAAATCGAAGTTAGAGTTTGTGTGAAATTTGAGGATTTTATAATTAATGTTTGTAAATTTTATTTAGGATTCAAATCAGATATGGGCTTATAGCCCACTAGTTTGCACACTTATCATACACGCAAGGGACCCAGGTTCGACCTTGGGCACCCGCAGATTATTTCTAAAATTCATTTTCTAACTATTTTAAATTCTAGAAAATTATTAAAATGTTATTTGATTGATATAAAAATCATTTTAATAATTAACACTAATTCAAAATTTAATTATTAATTTTTGAAATATTTAAGAAATTATAATTTGATATTTTCTTTATTTTTTAAGATGTCAAATGTTTGAAATTATATAAAATTTATTTACAAGTTTAAATTGTATAAAAAATATTTTTGGAATCGTTATTTAATTATTAAAAATTCTAAACCATATAATTTTATATTTTTTTTATTTTTCAATGGTTTTAATATTATAAAACCATTATAAGAATTATTTAATAGTTTTAAAAATCATTTTAAAATGATTTGAAATCAAATCTAAATAATTTCAAATTATTTTGCAAGTCAATTAAATAATTAATTATTTTTATCAAGTTTTAAATAATTAATTATTAAATTAATTATTTTTTTCACACTTTAACACTCAACCATTACTTAATCAATTATTATAAATTAATTATTAAAGTAATATTCAATTTCATTAATGATTCACTATCATTTTCAATGTTAATTAATTAATAAATTTATTCTATTTTATTAGGTCAAGCTATTACATTATTTTTAAACTATTTGTTAAAACCATAAATCTCAATTGGAACCCTAATCCATACTTAGTCTGTAAATCATATTATTATTTTAGTTAAGACACAACTCTAGATTAACCGTGGGAAAAATCGTTAGTGTCTATTCTCACATTCTAGTATTCAATTCAATCACATTCAAATATCAAAGTGAGTATTCATTGCCTATTTTTATATAATTATTATTTGAGAAAATCATGTAAAACTTATACAATCAATTGTTACTCATTGTTATTCTATTTTAAAATTCGATTCAAAGTATGCTATGTTATTATTTGCAATTATATGTGTATAGTTAGATAAACTAAACAATAATATAATCATTAATTCATGCAATCACGGTAACAATGATAGATCTACTGGTTTGACAAATCCACCCCACTTGTTTATTCATATGGTGATTGGAAACAAAATCATACATTCTATAAGGCTTCGTCTGCGGACCGAGTCAATTCAGTCATTATGTTGATTATGTTGGTTTGTCTTTTGTGTTACACTATTGCACTTATAAGTCTTGACATTGACATGTTAATTGAATTGTTTTCAATTATTTTAATCAATCTATATATATGCATATCAAACCTGTGTTTACTCATTGGCTATTTAGTTAGCTGACTCGTTATGTTTTCACATGATTTCATGAATGCAGATTAGTGAAATTCTATATGCACATTTAAGACCTGGTCTTAGTCAAAATTAAAGATAATTTTATTATGTTTACTTGAGTTTTTGTTTGATTGTAATGTATTGATTGATTAGTAATATTCAATGAAAATGGCATTTATTATTATTTTAAAGCATTTTCTACCATGTGCTATGAGCAATCGATTCACATTCGTCTGCCCCAATGATTCCGCTATCGGTCGAGGTGTGACAAGTGTACTGGTCCTATTTAGTATAGCTTCGTAAATCTAGATATCAAACCCTAGAGACACGTTTGGCGGTGTTCGTTACTAAACCTCTATCTACTTCTAACCGGTTTTTATGAAAGTAGAATTATAACCAACACTAAACCCTCTATCTACTTCTACCTAGACAAGGACCTTATTGGTGATTTTAATACTCTCAGGTTGTGATTATCTGATTGGTGTACAGATCTAAAAATTCATTGACTTAGGAACTATAAAGATATGCTAGATCTTCTCTCAGTCTCACTGACCATACCTAAAAGGTCTTAAATAGATATGTGAAGCTCACCGAGATATAGGTTGACTATCCTCTCACTCTCACTAACCTAATAAAAACTCACATGTTTTAATAATTGTTTATCTCTCGCCCTCACAATTCATAATGCATCCGGGAGTGTAAGGGAATACAAGGAATAACTCAATATTACCAAATAACGGTTAGATTAACATTAATTACTATATTATTGGGGTTTTGGGATTCGAAAAACGTTGTGGACCACAATGGGTTGGTGTTGCGGTCTTCAATAGCTTGAGTCGGTCAAGGTTTTTAATGACATGGCAGTTTTGCACACGCCTGGTCGTTGCGAACCGTAATGCCATTATGTTGTGGTTTGCAATGTCTCCCAGTCTGCAAATTCGTGTTTTAAATATCCCAACTTTATTACCTTGGGCCCGGTTTCTACTCCATTATGTTACAATGCTCAGCAAGTTCTAAAAATCCACAAACGATACATAATTAGTCTCAAAAACCTTTTGGATTTGAATAAAAGCTTATAAAAATGTGTAGATTTAAATAAAAAAACCCATATGTGTTTTAGAACACTTCACAAGTCCTAGGAAACTTCGTGATGAAGTCCCTTTTAATGTCCTTCGATTTTCACAGGAATCTTAGGCTATTGTAACAAGCTAGATGGCTTTTGATGTTCAGCCTTGACCTCTAACAAGTCAAACACTTGCTCACATAGATCGTAATATCTCGCTTCATACCCTGCCACTAATACAACTCATTTAGATTGTGGTACATCTTATCAGCACCGAATGAACATAGTATTTAAATTTGTGTGCCTCATCCGGTACTTACGTTCACACTTTTCCCAAAAGCGGAACTAAAATCCATTCAACAAAGCACATTGCTTCGTCATCCTTTTGCACCATTTGATTGTCAAGATCTCATAAGGCTTCATCTTGCACATTTGGTTCTTTCATTGCCTCACCTTGAGCTGCAATGATATGGCTTTTGATACCTGAAGGAATCATCATTCCCAACGCTTGAATGTGTACGAGTTTTACTCTTTCCCTCTGACTTAACGCGTCGAGTACCACATTTGCCTTTCCTGGGTGATACCGGATCTTTTAGTCATAGTCATTGAAATGTTCAATCCATCGACTATGTCTTATATTTAACTCTTTTTAATCAAAGATGTTCTAAAGAATCTTGTGGTAAGTATATATGATATGCTTTGTACAGTACAGGTAATGTCTCCAGATTTTAAGTAAAGACTACTATACCCAACTCTGGGTAGTGTAGTTCTTCTGATGGTTCTTGAGTTGTCATGATACATAAGCGATCCACCTTATCCTTTTGCATTAGCACACATCCCAAACCTTGGTGTGATGCATCACAGTACACAACAAAACCATCTAACCCATTAGGAAGCACTAATATTAATGTGTTACATAACTTTTCTTTCAAGGTCAAGAATACTTCCTTTTACTTGAAACCCTAATCACATTTCTTATCCTTTTGGTTCAACAACGTGAAAGGTTGCGCAATCTTCAAAAACTACCATAAGGAATGACCCACAAACACCATACATACACCACAAACCCCAATAACAAGTATGGGGTGACAAAATAGCCGCACTTACAGTAATGCGTGAACATTCTCAATAGTAAACTTCTAATAATCAACTCTTTTCCAATAATACACTATAAAGTATTGCATCTAGAAGATTAATTTATTTTTATAATAATTTCTACTAACACATTTTATTAACTCGAGAAATAAATACACTAGGTTATAAATTTTATTAGAAATATTTCATTAACCGACCATGTGAAATGATTAGGTGGTTAATTTTCTAGAGCAACAAATTTTCTAGCAACGAGGCATGTGTCTTGTATAACATATGATAAAATAGATTGGGTGGATAAAATTAGAAAGAGCATTAGCATGTATTATTTATCTATTTAAACCAAAGTTTATTAACTGAAATTAAAATTAGGAGCCACTCTCTTGACGTAGGTGACACAATACTAGAATGATGTTGATGAAGTTTATTAACAAGTGGCTAAGGAGGCTACAATAAGCCCTAATCAATATGCTAAAATATGGGTTTAATAAAAAGTCTTAGAAAATTGGAAAATTACCCTAAGTATTAAAGACACTTTGGAAGGTCTAAAATCTAAAAGTACTTTTGAATTATTGAAAATGACAATTGAGTGTAATATTTAACTGCTACCAGGACAAAGTGGTATATTTTGTTATTTACAACACAGCTTTTTTTAATTAATTTAATACTATTATTGTTTTTATTTTTTTACACTTATTTTGTCTTTGAATAACTTTTAGAACTTTAAAAAAACCGAGCCTTTATATCATAAATTTTATTCGAAACTGCTAAATACGCTTTTGCACTTTTACGCTTATTTTTACAACTACATGAGTTTTTCTTTTTTCCTAGAATTAAAGTGTTTTAATTTGTTTTCTTCGTCCGTGTCTTGATATTTAAATTAAGCCATGATACCTTCTTTAGCTTCTCTTACTTACCACATAAGTGTCACCGTCACAACGTGCTTTGGGGTTAAATTTTATTTAAAACCGAGCCGCTCTACGTTTAAATATTAATTTTATTCGAAATCAATATCAAGTATGCTATGTCTTATTTTTTATTTTTTCTAAATACGCTTTTTTATTTTTAACGCTCATTATACAAGGACGGAACTTTTATTCTCCATAACTGTATACGTATATATTTACATACTTAACCACGTCGGTGTAACAACCGCAACACGTGACGGTGTTTACTATTTTGTTCATAAACGATTCAAGTTTAACGCATCGCATCGTGTGAGTTTTATCACTAGTTTTATCGCATCGTGTGGGTTTTATAGCATCGTGTGGGTTTTAAATCGAAAATATTATATCTATTGTTGCTATTTTTCTAACGTCTTTAAAGTGATTAACAATAAACTTATGAACCTTACAAACGAAATCAATGATATATTCTACAACTAATGGGCTGAATAACTTTAGGCCTGATGAGTTTTAGCTTTCAGTAACCTGCTGGTGGGCTTAAGCTTGCTTAATTATAAGAAGGAGAGCACATTACCTATGATATTGATGATGAAAGGTCTTAAATCCTAAAATATTACTATCGTAATGTTTTAGTTCCTAAACGGCTAAGCAATTGTTGTGCACTTGTGTTATTTATATTTTTGAACGGCAATTGTTGGGTTATTTAAACCATCCTATAACGTTATATTCTATCGGTTAACTTTTTCAAGAGTTTAATCTTCTAACAATTATTGTTGTTTTTAAACTTTAGCTTAGAAACAATTGTGTATATGAGAAGTAACTGTTGCATAGTGAGAAAAATGAAATCAAGTCGAAGGAATTACAAAATCAAGTTACATTAGGTGATTAGAGGCAGATTTAGAGCTTAAAAATCTGAAAGGAAACATCTGAAGTAATGTTATTTACAAAAAGTTAAGAACAAAAGTTTATAAAAAAAACTTTTTATTTAACTTTTTTAGGTTCGTTATACATTTTCTTAAAACTTTTTTTAAAAGGAAGTGTTGTAATCTTTCATATAGTTATTTACAAAAGGATAAGCAACCAGTTTCTAATTTTATAGCAGTACTTTCTTTTAATGTTTTTTTACTGTTTTTTTACATGTTTTATTAAAACATTTTGTAAAACATTTTTCAAAAGGGAAACATTGTAGTCTTTCATAATGTAAATTAAAAGAATGTTAAGAAAACAATTTTTAGTTTTATAAAAGAAGTTTTTAACACGAACAAGAACAAAGCCAAATGAAGAAGAGTAAAACTGGGGTGTAAAAGAGCCACGTCGAGCTTAAGCTCAACTAGGCTCGAGCTTGGCTCATTTTGATTTAAAAGAACTCGAGTAGCTCAATTGAAACTTTCAGCGAGTCGATCCCGAATAACTTACGAGCCAATTTCAATCATTCACACAATCACGCCTCTAAATAAAAACAAAAGGAAGGATAAATAACAAGTATTTTACAAAATAATTTAAAAAATATGTATTTTTTAAAAAAATAAAAACAATAACGTTTGTAACTCTTTTATTAGGAAATCTCTCTCTCTTACACACACACACACACACATATATGTAAGTACATGTTACAAAGTATACAACTAAGAGTTACGTATATGTAGGTATGTATATGTACGTACGTGTTACCAAGTATACAACTAAGAGTTACGTACATATAACTCATAACTCATACAAGTTACGTAGACCTACATATAACTCATAACTTATATATATAATGACCTCAGAAAATAAGGTTGAATTTTACTCAAATAAACTGCAGGATCGGTTTTTGTCACTTTAACACTTAGTTTTCTCTCAAACTTACTTGTAACACACTCGGATCAGATGAAGCAGAATCCCTTTTAAGAGTTGATAATAATATACTAAGTAGCAAAGAACACAAAGAAATAATTTTCAAGGTACTTGTATTTATTACTTCTCAACTCAAAGTATTACAAGACTCTTACAAGCATATTACATGAGTTACAATGAGAAACTATATATACTAGATCCTACAGCCAGATATACTTTGATACCAGCTGGAAACCTACGACTAAAGCATATACTACAATGCTAAAGTTAAGGTATCTTAGATAAAGTATTATCTAAGATATGGTAGTCATGACATGTCCATGACTTACCTTTTGTCACCAACTAAAGTTGGCAACTGTACTAACTGATAAAGTCAGTGGAATAAAGTATGGTCAACTACATGGCTTTTGAGAAAACGTCATGCAGTATATCAGAGGTCTGCAGTGGAGTGTTAGAGAGACCATACTTATGTCCACTGGTTTATAGTAGTGTCTTCCGAAGGTTAGTTGGCTTCGGAAGAACAAGTTCTTCCGAAGCCATTTATACTTTGGAAGAGGCTACTTCTTTCGAGGCTTGAGGACTTCTTCATATCTTCATACTTCGGAAGTTGACCTCTTGTTTTCTTCTAAGTCTTGAACTTCGGAAGAAAATACTTTGTCTTCGGAAGTTGGAGTTTTCCTTTGGAAAATGATCTTGCACTTTGTCTTTGGAAGAACTCCATTTCCTTCAGAAGTTCCACACTTAGCTTTGGAAGTCCTTTATTAGTTGCACCAAAATAGTCTAAGTGATCTGGTTTTGGTTGCACCAGCCTTTCTAGATCCAACAAACTCCCCCTAGGCTGATGATACCAAAACCTCACTTATTTCTGCTTCTCAAAACCTTTAGCACTAGGGACAGAAGATGCTTGTTAGTTTCTTGAAGTGGTGCTGAGAAGTTTGTACAAGTCATTAGTAGATAGGAGATCCAGTCTATCACTCTGAATGACATGTACCCTTTGTTGTGCCCCCTGAAGAGAGTTAGTTGATGGGAGTTATAATCATACTCCCATCTAACTATGGATTCAAGTTCAGGACCCTCAACCATTTGAAGCAAGGCTTTTGTTAGGACCTGGTATTTGAACGAAATACCTAGTGATTAGCGTGTTAAACCAACTCAAATAGTGCGGAATCCTATTTGATTGGCGATCCAATCAGTGAGAACACACGATGAATCAATCAAGAATTGAAACCAACGTCAGAAATCGATTAGCAATCAATCTGATGTGTTCTGTGAACTTGGAGAACGATTTAGGAGGCTTCTGGACGGCTAGGGTACGTCTGGAATCGTAATGGGATGAATGCTTACGTTTTTCCACGAATTGGGTCTATTTATAGGTTAGTATTGTTCAATCGTGCGACTGGGCCATAAGTATGGTTCAGTCGTGCGATTGAACCATGCGGTTGATTCATCCGCACGACTGAGTGTTCAGTCGTGCGATTGAGTCAATCTTATGTGTCAATCATACGACTGATCCAGTCTCCTGGTTCAGTCGTGCGATTGAGTCAATCGTATGAAGTTATTCATGCGTGTGGTCCATTCGCATGGGCCATTCGCATAAGAACTTCATTAAGTTATGTTTGAATGTTTAATTAATATAACATAATGTGCAACCATTCAAACAATCATAAACCCAATCAATTCAATCACGACTCATTAATGAAATATTAAACATCACAAGTAACAAGCAATTCATATCATTTCATTAATCAATACACTTACATCATAATCAGACAGACAAGTTCATTACATTACAAATCACGATCTAGGGACATACATGCATCAACAAACTCCCCTTTGGACCTAGATCTATCTAATCTCTTGTCTTCTGCATTACCTCCTTATACTTCTTGTACTTCTCCTCTTTGGTGACTCCTGCGTGAATCTCAAACGCAAAGCAAAGTCGTATAACGTTTTGGAACTGGAGGGCTTGTACAATGTCCTGTGTGTCATAGAATAGTGGCCACTTGTATAATGTATAGACATCATTAGCAGACAAGTTGGTTAGCCACATCGGGTCGAATACCCTGATAGTATCCATTTGGCCCTCTTTATTCAGAACTATGACAGCTTCAGCAGTTCTCCAATCATAGTACCACCATTTGAAATGTGGAGTGAAGTCCTGTGGCATTTCCCTGAGAGGGATTCTCGACATAGTGCGCGGAGGACTCCACTTCAACACAATCTTGGGCTTGCCAGTAATGGCATCAACCTCAGACCTTCTTATGTACCTCGTAGGCTGTTGTGGTATGAAGTTAACCCATCTGGTGTGGTACTCCTTCTTCAGGGCAGCCTCGAACCAGCCTGACATCTTTCTTGGGTCAGCATACAGCAGCTTTAGTTTAGCCAGCTGGTTGAGCTCAAAACCAGGTAGAGTCTTCAGATCATGTGGGAACCTGAAGTACTCTATGCCCTGTTCCCTCTTAACTGCATACGCGTTAAGGTCATCAAAATAAGCCCATGCAATAATCCTGCCTGACACCTTATGGTGTTTCTTGACTCTGTAGAGCTTGGTGTAGGCATCTTTCTTTGGTGCAGCACGTTGGGCTCTCACTTCTTCAAAACAGGCAGCCCACTCAGCCTTGCGAATGTCTACGTCATCATTGGAGGCTTGGGCTGTTCCTTCAGTCTTTTCGGTTTCCTGCTCCATCTTGTCTAGTACCTCAAACGTATCACTGACTAGGGACTCACCCAGATTGGGGACCACATTACCCTCGTTGTCAGCATACTGAGGGTACTCTTCTGCAGTAATATCTTTAACCTCAACTTCATCAACGTCATTTAGTTCTTCATCACTGGTTGAATCAACTGTTGGAGCATCCTTGACAATTTCATCAGGATTGAGTCTGAACATCTCTGCCAGTTGCTCATCAGATAGGTCATGAATTATTTCCCCTTCTTCAGGGGTATAACTCACAGACCTTCTTACAATCCCTTGCAGATCAAGAATCATGGTTAATTGAGTCTTGACCTGTTGAAGGGGAGCAAAGTCAAACTCATCCCTTTGAAAGTTTGGATCTGTTTGATTTAAACATTCAACACATAAACCATTAGTAAGTAATCAAACAGAAGTATATTAACTTAATATATAAACATTCAACACACTGGTTTTCATTACATGATTCAAATACAAAATAAATAAATACATAAGACATCTAATCTGTACTTTTGTCTTGAATCATGGGCGTGTCGCTTGGAGGAGCAGAAGTGGTAGATGACTGGTCCTGTTGATGCTTAGATCTTCGCTCTTGACCAGAAGCAGAGGCCGATGCAGCCGCATCCCTCCTTCTGCTTCGTCATCATCATCTCTACCTTCTGTCCTTTCTTCCTCAGTCTCTTCCTCATCATCATCATCTTCCTCATCATCACCATTATCTTCATCATCACAATCTCCATCATCCCCATCACCCTCCTTTATCTTCAAGGGCTCATCCTTCGACCCCTTTAACCTCAGCATAATCATCTTGTTGGTCGTCTCCAACTCCTCTATACGTTTGACTGACTGGGCCTGCTGGTCCTGGAGTTGGGACACCTCGACTCTCTGAGCATCGATTAGCTGGTTCTGCTGGTCTATCACCCGAGCCTGCTCTGCCATCTGCTGAGACTGGGCAGCAGTCAGGTCGGTCAGCTGGCGGATCTGCGCCGCCTTCTCCTCATCAGCAGCTAGCAGGCGCATCACCATACGGTTAAGCGCTGACAGCTGCTCCTCTACCCCGATGTGAGGTAGAGTAGATCTATAAACATGTGGTGGTTGGGCTGAGGGTCCAGCATGATGTGAGGTGGTGGTGGCAGTGGCAGTGGTGAATATGGGTCGGTAGACTGGTGCTGGTGATGTAGGTGTGAATGGTCTGGTGGTGGATGGGAAGGATACAGTGGTGGTAGGTAAGGTGGTGGTGTGGTAGTGGAGTAGTGGATGTGGTGGCTGTGGTGATGGGTGGTATGTCAGTGGTGGTGGTAGTGGTGGCTGTGGTGGTGGAAGTAGTGGCAGCAGTGGTAACGAAGGTCAGGCGACGCTTCTTCTTCTTCAATCCATGGGGTTGAGCCATCCGCTTCCTCCTAGTCCCGGTGGAAGTGGATGCTCCCCCTGCAGCTCTGCCCACTGAACCCGGAACATAGCTCGGGTCAGTCTCTCTCTTTGAGGAGTCCCGAGGGTGTTCACCACCACCCTAAGCCCGTGGTTGTGGGAACAACTTTGCTTCCCACAGTCCTAGTGAGGGGCTCCTCATCCGACTCCTCCTCCTCTTGATCACCAGCTACAAACTCCTGATGGAAACCGGCCATCTCAGCAACCTCTCCGGCAGTGGCAGACCCCGGGGAATAACGTCTGAATCGGTGCCTCTATGTGGAGCAGGCATATCATCCCCGGCGTCGCCGCTATCATCATCATCTGAGTCAGTATCTGGTATAGCAATATGCTCAACATCTGAATCACTGTCATCGTGGCGCCACTTTCTCTTGGCTGGCGCCACATAGTCAGCACGGGCCAGATGCCCAAACAACCTCCTGACAGGGGGTTTCACCTGCTTCCCCCTGTATACCTTCATCCGGCCTAGCGTAGTGTCATCCATGACCTCTAGCACTACAGCATCCTCCTTCTCCTTTGGCAGGGAGGGAAGCTTCTGATCAATAATCATCTGTATAAACCTCGGATACATACAGAAGCCTTCCTTCCCTTTCCCCTCAATGTTCTCCACCAGGTAGGTGAAGATCATTTTGGAGAAGCTGAACGGGTGGTTCAGCACCAATGCTGCATAAGCGTTCTGGATCTGATCCGACAACTCATCAAATCCTCCCTTCCTCGACGCTATGCACTTCAGCAGAACATGCGCAAGATACTTGAACTGGGGACAGAGGTTACTCTTGTTGAGTACCCCGCATTGATGTCCCCAGAGTACTTGGCTCTCATAAAACATCCTCTGACAGTGAGGGGGTGTAGACGAGTAGGACAATCAGCATCATCCCCTAACTGTAGAACATAAATCTCAAAATCCTCCTCTGATACGGTAATAGCCTCACAAAGATCGTACCTCCTGATGCAATGAGGCTCAGAGGATCTCTAACAGTCGCGCCTTCCCAGAGGCCTGCTGCAATGATCTATACGGCGTGCATGGTGTAGAGATAGCATGAGCGATCCTGGATCTCAACGAAAACGTAATGATGCCTGAGAGTCAGCTGCGTCCTGGATGTCACATCCAGATGAGCACATGTTATGGCTGGTGCTCATGTTCCATCGACTCGCCATCTGTAACACATAACAATATAAACATTAGTTCCACTGGCTACAAGTATAATGAAACACTTAAACTTTGAGTAGAATGTCTTTGTCATACGATTGAGGTTGTGCGACTGAAGACAGTCGTGCGACTGAACAGTGCGATTGAGGTTCAGACGTGCGAATGACCTCATGCGTACGACTGAGTGTGCGACAGGACTCATGCGCATGTACTCTTATGCGGTTACACCAGTCGTGCGACTGAGTCTCATTCGCATGGTTCAGTCGTGCGGTTAAGTAAATCGCCCCTTCAGTCGTGCGACTGAAGTCATCCGGACGACCAGTCGCCTGTCTCAGTTGTTCAGTCGCCAATCGTTCGAAACTTCAACAACTAAGTCTTTTAGCCAATTAGCCGGTTCATTAGACTCGCATTTCGTTACTAATAACCTATTTGACTTAATTTTTAACGTTTTGCTTGGTTTTAATAGGTTATTAGGGCTTTCTTGTCTCGGTTCAAGTTTCACAGTCGAATAATCCAAATTAGGGTTCCAATCCTTCTGTTTTGTGAAATAAGACTTCAAACTACCTGTATGATGAGTGGCGAACGTCAGTGAATCACAATCGACGGTAAAACTAGGGCAAATAAAATTTTGGCAGCGTAACGGTAGGGATGCGATTTAGGGGTGATTTGAGGGTATGAGTCTCTGCGACCGACTCCTCCTCTATTTATACCAACCCTAGATCCATCGTGTTCGACTGAGTTCATACGCACCTTTCAGTCGTGCGAGTGGGACTCAGTCGTGCGATTGGGTCAGTCGCCCTTCTCCAGTCGTCCGACTGGATTTCAGTCGTGCGACTGACTCACTCGTTCGCACTTAAGCCTCCGACTGGACTAATCGTATGGGCCATTCGGTTTGATGGTCCATACTCATAGTTCATTCGTGCGAATGGATTCCATTCGTATGGTTAGTCCATACGTATGGTCCATTCGTGCGAATGGGTCATACTTAGTTAATTTTCTGTCATTTTGACCAATTTACATTAAAAACCCCTTTTAACTTTATGAAATTAACATTATGAACCTTTGATCATCTTAGACATGATCATCTTATCTGGAAAACATTTTGATCACCTCAGACGTGACCATTTATCTTGAAAACATTTTGATCACCTCAGACGTGATCCTTTTAAAAAACACTTTGTCACCTCAGACGTGACTTTTAACCTTTCAAAGCACATATGGTCATCTCAGACATGACCCTTTTAGTGAGTTGATTCCTTCTGATTTCCTGATGTAGCCCGACACACGACTAAAATTAAAATTAAAACAACTAACTAATTTAAGAACTTAAAACATTACATAAACAGACATATATTTGGCTTTTGTGAGAGATAAATCCAGAGATTGATATCTACGGGATTTGGTTCGGGAGTAGATAGCTTCAACTTAGATTGATCATATCTGGACCAATTCAATTTTGGAATCATATAGGTAAGTCAAATCATTAGGGACTAGTTATTAATACCTTGAAGCTCAAATTCTCGGTGTTCATCTAGAGTCGTTAGCAACTTAAGGAAGTCATACTGAAGCTCTTAGATTTTCACATTGATTTGAACCTTTGATAATGTAGCCACAATGATTGTCAGTATGTTTGTCCACTTAAATCCATACACAGACTTTTGACACAGACTGGTGACTTATTTAGGTTTAATTATTTCAACTAACATTTGTGGATCCCACACTTATATGGTAATCAACATTCCTCAGGAGCTTTTGAGCGGTCTACGGGTATTATTACAAGAAGAGACTATTCTTAGAGCTTTCAAAGAGAAGCCTATCCTCAGGTCAGTGCCATCGCACAGCAGAGAGGCGGCAAACAACAATGAATTCTAGAATATCTAGGTATGCTTATCCTCAGGTCAATGCCATCGCACAGCAGAGAGGCACACAACCTATCTCCTTGCTAGAGCAGTTTATTTTATTTTGCATAAAAATACACCAACAACATAAGTCATTAGCTTTATTGCATTTGTCTTTCATTTTTCTTGCTTTGCTCTAATTATGGTCATCCGCACACATTTGTGGCGTTTAATTGCTCATTACCCCTTATTGGAATATATTTGATTGTGTAACCAGTGATAAGATGGAAGCCCACAGTCAGTTGAACGACTTAGTTTGATCTTGAGATCACCAATCAGGTCTAATTGTCTATTGTGTTGAATCTACCAACATATCATTTGTGGTCTAGCAGCCTCTAAGTCTACTTTCTTTGTGTCACCTTAGGAGTTGCCAGTTTTCTATCATCTTTCCTTTTTATATTGCTCAGACTACACAGACTTATACTTTGAACTTTTTCATCTTTTCAAAACTTAAATTTTTAAAGTCCCTCTTGATATGTTCCTGTGTACTATCATTTTCCAAAGGTATTGAATCGGTATCACAGACACAATCTACCTTATTTCAGCTAGTTACTCCTTCTCCCTCATTTTTTTTGCTGACATATTCTCCCCCTAAAATACTAAAATCATTTTTGGTTAAATTATTTTAGGATTTTAATAAACAGCAAAGTAACATGAGTTTAAATAAAACAGACGAGAAATAAAAACAAATAAAATAAAATAAACTTTAACTAAACTACATCGGACTACACATTATCATCATCAGGAATTACCTCACTTTTCTTTTTAACGCCGTTGACCTCTAGCAAGTATTGAAAACGAGGTTTATCAAAGGCTTTAGTATAGAGGTCAGCGCGTTGAAAATCAGTATTAATTTTAACCACATCAATTAAGTTCTTTTCAAAGCAATCTCTTATGAATGGTATTTAATACCGATGTGTTTGGTCTTAGGATGTTGAACCGGATTTTTAGTTACTGCAATTGCAGCAGAGTTATCAACAAAATAGGAGTAGATGAGAATTTAAACCGTAACCGCATTTGCTGTTGAATCCAGATGATTTGTGAACAGCAACTTGCAGCAACAACATATTCGGCTTCACAGGTTGACAATGCAACCGATGTTGTTCTTACACTGCCAGGTAAACTAATCTTCTCCCAAAGAATTGACACCCTCTGATGTAGACTTGTAGTTCATCTTGCAGCCCCCGTAATCCGAGTCACTATACGCGGTAAGCTCAAAGTCATCATCATGAGGATACCACAATCCAAGTGTGGGTGTACCCTTGTTGGTCCATGTGATCGATGAACAGTACAATTGATAGAATAGTTTGATCAATATCACATACATAAGCCAAATAACAAACAATTGAGAGAAGAATATGATGAATCAAGACATAATTGATATTCAAATGAACTAACTCACTCAATAACAATAAGCACAATGTATTTCAATGAAGTAACTGCTTGAGAATGATAGTTTGCAACAGAATTCCACGTTTTGGGTTTTGCAAACTTATCATGCAAAATGAAATAACAAAAGTATATATAGCAGTCATAGTTTCGCTGACAGTTTCGCTACAAGCGAAACTGTCATGCCGAAACTATAGTTTCGCCCGGCAGAACATAAGTTCGCCGGGTGAACCAAAACAGCAAACTGTGAGCGAAACTATAGATTCGCTCACAGTTTCGCTGGACTGCCAAAACTGCTAATAACTATCAAAATACAAACTGAAACTAACACAAGTCCTATTACAATGAAAAGTAAACATCTATACTAAAGTGAGTCCAACCTATCATGATCTTCAATACTCCCCCTAGGTTGGACCTCACTGTCTTCACTGCTCTTCGTTCGGCTCTTCAGCTCCCGTTTCCTCACTGCTGTTGATCTGTCTTCAACTCCTCCTGCAGCAATGTCTTGAGAAGCTTCAGCCACTGATTCTCCAAGATTAGTTCCTGCCTCATCAGCTTCATGTGAATGACCACTAGCTCCAGCAAACTGCCTAGTTAAGTCTTGAACATCCATAGCCAAGTCATCTTGTGCTCTCACCTTTTCAGCCAAACTTTTTACCTCTGCCCGAACTCCCCTTATTTTGTTCGCCACATTCATAAACAAGCTTGCCTCCTTTCTTGTTTCCTCACCTGCCCCCGCCTTTATATGATTTTCACAGAGAATCAAAAGATCTTCATCACAAAAGCTGAATAACTCCATTGGGTCAAACACCCTAAATTCTCTTCCTTGTTTGACTCTAATCACAGCCTCCCCGGTGTTATTATCATAGAACCACTTCTCAAAGTCCTGTAAACGAGGAGGAAGAGGATCAGCCAGTCTTACTCTGTTTACAGTCTTAGGCGGTTTAACTCTCAACACAATTCTCCCTTTCCCTGTCTCCCAGTCTTTGTCTTTCTTCGATCTCTTTCGTTCAGCCTTCATAAAACCAAATGATTCAAAATTATCATTTAGACCATTTTTAATCTCCTTCTCCAGAAATTCTGCCCTTTCACTTAAATTAGCATTAATCAAAGGCAAGGTAGCTAATCGTCTCAGATCCCACTTAGGCAAGGTCTTAAACGCCTTCCTCTTGAGCATGTAACTGATATTACCTCCTCGTCTTTTAATCAAGAACATCTTTAAGAAAGGATTATAACACCAGCTGATTATCTTCTTGTCTGCTTCCTTTCTGCTCAAACCCTCCATATTTTGAAACAGAGGGGTGAGTTCTTCAGCCTCCTTCTCTCTTTATCAACCAATCACTCTTATCCATCTCAAACACATCATTCTCATCATCTCCCTTCTTAGCCACATACACTAGAGGTCTCTCATCTACTTCATAGAATTCCGGCTCAGAATCATAATCAATCAACTGCTCATCCTCCTCTTCTTCTTCATCAATCAAACCTTTTACCTTTATCTGATGTCTCCTCATGAGTAGCTTTAACAATCACTTCTTCTCCCACAATATCTTTATCAAAGTCAAACTGTAGATTAACAAACTCAGCCTCAACAATCTCATCTTCATCATTTCTACCAGCCTCTTCTCTTGGAATCTCTTGTTCTCTTGTTTCAGTGTCAGCTGCTCCAGAGGTGCCCTCTCCTACCTTTGATGAGGTACCAACATTCAAGAATGGGTACTTAGATATATCAGTCATATCATCTAACTCAGATTGAGTTAGTTGACTGGGTAGGCCAGCAGCAGCCTTCATCTGTGAAATCTCTTCAAATAACTTCTTAATCAAACTGTTCTGATCAATCAACATCTTTTTCATTCCATCCATGACCTCATCTTTCTGTTTTCCCGAATCTCTTGATTCATCAGTTTGGTCTTTATCATACTTAACTCATTTGCCAATGAAGTATTTAGACCACGAATCACATCCTCATCAAGACCAGCACTTGCTTCTTTCCCAGCTGTGAAACCCTCATGTCTATGTTTTGTTCTTCGTTCAGGCTCAACAAAGTCAGTCCTCTTTTTAGACCTTCGTTCCTTCTCCACCCTTATCTCTTCAGCTTGTGTATCTATATCTTCTTCAAAATCATAATCTTTCTCCTTTGCATATCTCTTTCGTTTCTTAGCTGCATCAGCTTGTTTCACCCGTGTTTCCTCAGCTCTTTTGTTTTCAGACTCATCGACTCGTCTGATATAATTCCATCGCTCTGGTGGATACATGTTCTCCCAGAGATGGGTTATTTTACCACTGAAATCATGGCGTATAGCACAGCAATCTGCAAATATCCGAGGGTTCATCTGAACCAATCTCTTAACTTCACCGTGTTTAGGAACATCAGGAATCAAATCATCAATAATCATCTGAATAAAACGAGGATATAACAACCATTTATCCTTTTTCACTGCCATCACATTTTCTGCCATACAAGCGAAGATCAATCTAGCAATGTTTGCCTTCTCTCCTTTGCAACATATCACCATTGCTTTGGCCCAGTCAAGATTAAGTCCATCTGATCCACCCTTACGGTGATCTAAGCACATAATAAACACGTGAGCTATATATCTCCATTCTTTAGATAAAAATGACTTTTTAATCTCTTTCCTCGACCCAAAAACTGGTCCCTCATATCCCATTTGCCGGAAAGATTGGAATACTTCAGATTCTGTCATATCAACCTCATCACCAGTATCATCGTCCAGTCTAAGAATCCTCGACACATCTTCAGCAGTAATAGATATATCATGAGCAAGTACTCTAGCTGTGATCCTCTGAACATCTCCTCCGGTGTTGTATTCCGCTGACCTCCAAAAGTCTCTAATGTGAAGATCATATATAGTGGGAGAATGAGAGATAGCATATGCAATGGGTGATCTTTGGAGCCATCGAATACAATCTCGAAATCCGGCCGCTTTAGGCAAAGTATCATCTAATATGGCAGTAATGTTATTCCTCTCGTCAAACTTTAGATTCGCCATAATAATCTGAAAAGATCAACAAATAAATTTGAATAAGAAATACTGAAAATAAGAAAAATAAGATACAAACAAAAGAAACAATTAATTTCGGCAAGCGAAACAATAGTTTCGCTCACTAAGACATGATTGATTCGCTGAATTAAAGACAGTTTCGTCAAGGAAATCAAACAGTTTCGACGAGCGAAACTATAGTTTCGCTCATAGAAACTTGTTAATTTCGCAGAACAAAAAGTATTTTTGACAAGATTAGAATGATTCAAAGTAGTTTCGCAATTAGTTTCACCAAAAATTAATTTAGATTCGCTGTTACAAATTAGTTTCGCTGACTTGAGAAATTATAGACGAAACTGTGAAATAAGGATTAGTCTTTGCGAAATTAGATAAGATGTGCCGAAACTGTTAAGTTCGCTCGGACAGCATAACTTTACAGTTTCGCTGAAAGACAGTGAACTTTCGTTCAATTTCGCTGAAACTTCGGTAGTTTCGCTGAACGAACAGCGAAACCACCGAAGCGACAAATCCAAATCGCTTATCATAACCAAGATGTAATCCAGATTAAATGATCAATTAATGTTCGAAACTCACATCTGAAGAGAATATCACTCAAAATCGGTCTAAAAACCAATTTCAAATCAATATCGCCGTAAAAGAAACCTAAAAACCCTAACAGTCGACTGAACCAGATTTGCGAAGTTATGAAGAAAATTCGCAAAATTGACTTATATAGTCAATAGTTTCGCTGGCAGCGAAACTATAAATTCGTCAAGCGAATTTACAGTTTCGCTCAGTGAAACTGTAATTTCGCTAAAAGATAACTGGTTAACAACTTATAAGCTAACCTAGCGAAATTGCAGTTTCGCTTAGCGAAGCTGTCAGCGAAAGAATAATTTCGCACCAAAATTTTATTTTATTATTTTTATATTTTTTATATTTTTTATTATTATTATTTTTTATTATTATTTTTTTTATTTTTTATTATTATTATTTTTTTATATTTTTTTATTTTTTTTTTTTTATTTTTATTAACAATAATACTCAAGGGAAGCACATCACATAATGAGATCTAAAATAATCAGAGATCACATTCTCTAAATATTTTAGAACATAATGATGATTAAAAATCATCTACCAGTCATGAGATCATACTGAAAACAAGATCTGATCACAATCTGCACAGAAACCACAGAAATTAGAACAAATCAATAACGATTGCTGATATAATTATCCACTTAAACTCATGCCTTATCCTTTTTCAAACAACAGCTTATGATTCATTTAAGGTTCGATTAGATGCTTTAGAATGCTAAGACCCCACAATCATTTGGTAAAAACCCTCACCCAACCTCAGGATTTATTGAATTATGAATCAATCTTCATGAAACAAACTTTTGAATAAGTATATAAATGATTATACACAAAATATTTCATTCTGAGAGAAATTCATCGATAAGATGATTTGACATAATTATATCAAAATGGTGAGAGCTCCAGATCTATACTCACGTATAACAGAGGAGATAACCATTTGAACATGTGCTGATGAGAGCTCCAGGTCAGTACTATCGTACAGCAGAGGAGATCATCACTCCAGGTCAGTACTTCCGTACAGCAAAGGAGATAAGCACAGACACAAGACATCTTAACACAAAAATAAAACAGCAGAGAATGATGACATAACAAAGCACAATGAACGAAAGATTCATTCTCAATCCATTTTTGTCAGGACTCAGTTTTTGTGCAATCCAAAATGAATGAGTAAATCCAGGCATTCTTAAGCATAAAGTTTAATTTAATCATAAAGCTGCTGTCTACTTCATTCATCAGGCTGAGTCTATCAAGCATATCGTCAAAGAATCTGATCCATTTCTTTTATTTTTTTTTATTATGAAGCAGAATCTAGAGACAGTTACTATCATTTCTCATAGAATTACTGGTCATGTAAATAAGAAATATTTAGAGAATATACAATCATTTCTCATCATGTTAAATTCGATCTCAGAATACTGATATTACTCCCCCAAATTTTTATTTTCATTTGTCTATAATTATAAAAAATTGTAACTGAATTTTTTTTTTATTGGTTTTTGTTTTTATGTATTTGTTTTTTTTTTAAAATTATTATCAAAGAAATAGAAAATAAAAATTTAAAAAGATATTAACCCAAGCATAGAAATCAATTCATAAAAACGAGGTTTGTCAAACGTTTTTGTGAAAAGATCAGCTTTTTGATTTTTGGTATCAATGGGAATAATATTAATGAAACCCTTCTCTTGAGCATCACGAATCGCATGAATTCGGGTTTCAATATGCTTTGTGCGAGAATGATGAATAGGATTTTTAGCGATTCCAATGGCAGCCTCATTATCACAGAATAAAGGTGTATGAAGGAAATTGATTCCATAATCAATCATTTGGTGTTGTATCCAGAGAACTTGAGAGCAGCAGCTAGATGCAGCAATATATTCAGCTTCCCCTGTAGAAAGAGAAACTGTTGTTTGTTTCTTGCTCTGCCAAGATACCAGACAATTACCCAAATATTGACATCCTCCAGACACAGATTTTCTGTTTAACCTGCAACCATTGGAATCACTGTCAGAATAAGCATGTAAATCAAAATTTCCACCATATGGATACCACAGTCCGAGACGAGATGATCCTTTGAGATAACGAAAAATTCGTTTGACAGCTTTCTCATGAGATTCCTTTGGAGCCGACTGATATCTAGCACAGTAACCAACAGCAAAAGTGATATCAGGACGACTTGCAGTAAGATACATGAGAGAGCCAATCATAGACGAAAAAGATGAGGATCAACTGGTTTTCCATTTTCGTCTGGAGTGAGACACGTCTGAGCAGTAAAGGGGGTCATTTCAGTAGACGCATCATCCATTTTAAATTTCTTCAGAATATCTTTAATGTACTTCTCTTGGTGAATAAGAATTCCTTCTTTCTGTTGTTCAACTTGCAAGCCAAGAAAGAAGCACATTTCTCCCATCATGCTCATTTCAAACCGTTGGCTCATCACTTCTTCAAACTCTCTACACAATTGAGAGTTTGTAGATCCAAAAATAATATCATCGACATACACTTGAACAAAGATCATTTCACCATTCACCTCCTTCTTAAATAAGGTCATATCAATGGTACCACGAGAATAACCATTGCTTAAAAGATATTGTGTAAGAGTCTCATACCAGATTCTGGGTGCTTGATGAAGTCCATACAAAGATTTATCAAGTTTATACACTTTATCAGGAAAATCAGGATCTTCAAAGCCTGGTGGTTGACACACATATATCTCTTCATCAATGTCGCCATAGAGAAAAGCACATTTCACATCCATCTGGTACACTTTGAATTGTTTATGAGCAGCATGAGCAAGAAATATACGGATTGCTTCAAGACGAGCAACTGGAGCAAAGACTTCTGTATAATCAATACCTTCTTCTTGAGCAAAGCCTTGCACTACAAGTCTAGATTTGTTTCGCACCACCACGCCCCGATCATCTGGTTTGTTCTTGAACACCCATTTTGTACCAATTGGATACTTGTTGGGAGGTAAATCAACTAAAGTCCAAACCTTAAGCTTCCTGAACTGTTGAAGTTCCAATTGCATAGACTCTACCCAACACGGATCTTGTAGAGCAGCATGAACATTCTTAGGAACAATTTGAGAAATGAAGCATGAGAAAAGACAAACATTAATCAGACCAGATTGACTTCGAGTACGAACACCATCAGAAACAGATCCAATTACATTATCAAGTGGATGATCTTTCAAAGTTTTATAATCTCCAGAAGAAGGAAAGATAGTTGAAGAAGTATCAGCCGCCGGAGAAAGAGTAGATGAAGGTGAAGGTGTATCAATGACAGGTGATGAATCAGGTGAGTTAAGAGATGTAGGTGATAAAGAATCAGATAATGGTGCTTGATCAGGCATCGGAGACGATGAGCTGACATCAATTGAAACAGCATCAGTTACTTGTGGAATTGATGAAACAGACGATGAAGATGATGGAATAATATTCGTTTGAGTACATGGACTTGACATATCATCATCGAAAACTGGCAAATTGAATGAATTGAACACAGTATCGGAATCAAAGAACCATGCAGGTTCAGATTTAACTTCAGTAGGATTTGATTCTTGCCAATCAACATAAAATGACTCTTGAACAATACGTGTTCTTTTGTTGTAAACTCGATATGCCTTTTGTGAAGAAGAATATCCAACAAAGTAACATTCATCAGAAACAGCCCCAAACTTGGTCTTTTGAGCTTGAGTATTCAGAAGCGTACAAGAACATCCAAATGGGCGAAAGAAATCAATTAGTGGCTTCCTCTTATGAAAAAGTTCATAAGGAGTCTTCACTTTATCTTTCACAATTAGCACTCTGTTTAAAACATAAGAAGCACAATTAACAGCTTCAGCCCAGAAAATGACAGGTAGTGAGGATTCTATCAACATTGTACGAGCAGCTTCCACAAGAGTACGATTCTTTCTTTCTGCAACTCCGTTCTGCTGGGGTGTTCTTGCAGCACTAAATTGTCTCACGATCCCTTTTTGAGCACAAAATGAGTCAAGAATCTGATTTTTAAATTCAGTGCCATTGTCACTTCTTAATCCCATAACTCTTTTCTTACTGACTGATTCAATTGAAATGATTAATTTCTGCAATTCCTCAGCAACTTCACTTTTGTGAGCAAGAAATCTCACCCATGAATAACGTGAAAAATCATCTGTAACAACAAGACAAAAAGACTTTTTAGCAATGGATTTAACACTAATTGGCCCAAATAAATCAGTATGTAACAACTCTAGAGGACTTGATATGCTATTTAAAAGTTTAGGCTTATGAGATTTCTTATGTTGTTTCCCTTTGGCACATGCCATGCATTTTTCAGACACAGAGAAATCTTTTAAAGGAAGTCCTCTAACAAGATTGTTCTTTACTAATTTATTAATTATCTTAAAATTGACATGGCCCAATCGACGATGCCACAAGAGTGACTCAGATGTTGATGCTTTTGAAAGAAGACAAGTTGCAGTAGCTTTTGACTCATTAGAATTCATATCAAGAAGATATGTATCGTGTTTCCTTGGAGCACGCATGAGAATTAAATCTTCTGGAACAGCTATCTCTGATTTCAAAAATAAACATTCGTCAGATTTAAATAGAACTGGAATATCTTTATCACAAATTTGAGAGACGCTCAGAAGATTAAATGCCAATTCAGGAACATGGTTGACTTTTTCAAGAGTAAGAGAGCCATTAGTAACTTCTCCTTGTCCAATCATTTTTCCACCCTTCTTGTCTCCAGCAAATGCCACATATCCTCCATTGATAATTCGATAATTAGTCAACAAATCCTTTAATCCCGTCATGTGTTTGGAACAGCCGCTATCAACATGCCACAGACTGTTTACAATCTTTGAAGAAGATCCCTGAAATGAATGAACAAATCATTTAGCCAGGAGTAATAGGGACCCAAGATTGAACAACCTTTGTTTTCAAAGAAGCTGATTTTTTATGAAAGAAATTATTAACCAATTTTGTCAATTTATTCCCAAAACAATTTCTATTAGAGGATCTTTCAATCAAAGGGCAATTTTTGATAAGATGATCCTCTTCACCACACCTGAAACAATGATGTTTGAATCTAGATCGATGATGTGATGAGGTAAAAATAGGATCAATAATAATCTCCTCATCACATTCAGACAAACTAGAATCAACATCACTGAATGTCTCATACATCTCATGATGTTTTTGTTTATTTGACTCAGAATTATTCTTTACAAAATCATAGCTTGATTCTTTTGACAAATCAGTAAAACTCGTACCATTGGTACTAGTTTCAGATGAAGGAGAACTGCATTTTTCTGAAGATGTCATATTTAATGGTATAAAAGATGGAATAGGTTGAGAAAAGAACTTTTCAAAAGAATTAGTTTTAAGTTGCTCAGTTGTGTTAGGTGAAACATCAGATTCATTCAATTCATAACCAGAACAAAAATCATCACTATTAAGATTTGAATTACAAGATGAAATAGAACAATCAGGAGAACATGAGACATTCAAGTCTGTTACATTTGAACTAGAAACAAATACTGAATTTAAACTAGACTTATTATCTAAAACAGACTGCAATTTTTCAGGTGTACTAGAACTAGTGCATCCAAGCCCACTAGTTGGTCCATAGTCGTAGTCTTCACGAATGTACTTAGAGTTATTCCCAACTAAACCTGCAGACATACTATCAGTATCTGATTTGATTAAATCATTAGAAGGATGAGGAACAGGCATAGGAGAATAACAATATGTACTAGGAGGAGGATAAACCTGTACATTTTCATAACCCAAACCAGTTTTAATTCTTGCTCCCCGTTGAGATTTACAAAGATCATCATGTTTCATTCCAGAAATAGTCCATTTATCTAACTTTGACTGAAGTTTGCTTGCTTCAAATTCAGCCAGAGCAACTCGTTCAGTCAAAGTATTAATCTCTACATTCCTTTCCAAAACAATTCTTTTTAAATGATCAGTTTCTTTTAAAGCCTCATTTAATTTCACAAAATATTTTGATTCATTCAATTTAAGTTCATCATTAATTCGTTTTAAATCCTTTTCATTATCAATTAACAAACGATTAGCCTTATAAACCCCAAAAAGTCTAATTTTGCAAGCAGATGAACACATATCCTGTATTACCTCATAAGGAAGTCCCATTACCATCTTTTCGGCAGCTAAAGCTTTATCGCACATGCATACTGGAGTACTCGATTTCCTTTCCTCAACAGTAGCGGCCGCATCATCCTTCTCTTTTCCTTTCACAGCTTTTGAATCTGTAGTTTTCTCTTTCTTCTCTCCATCATCTTTCTCTTCTTTCTCCTTTACTGAAGATTCATTCTCTCCTTTGAATTCTTTAAACAACACAAACTCATCTTTCTCAACTTCCATCTCATCACTTTTCACAATCTCAGCAACTAAAGCATGATTTATTTCAGATCTGGTTTCTTCCACCTCTGCACTCCAGTCAAAATTAGAAATCAAGGCTGACTCCTTTTTTGAATTTCCCTCTTCCTTTACTTTCTCTGTCAATCTTGGCACTCCAGTGTTACTAGGATCTGTTACAATTGGTAATGGACATTCACGTTTAAAATGTCCCAATTGTTTACAGTTGAAGCATCTCAGTTTTGACTTGTCAAATCCTAGTTTTGAGGTTGATGATTGACCACCGAAGTTCTTTCTTCCCGTTCTTTCCATAAACCTCCGAGCTCTTAAAGTTAACATTGCCATTTGCCATTGAATGTCAGTCTCTTCCAAATCATCAGGATCAACTTGATACATATCCTCCATAGTCATTCCTTTACCTTTCAACTCACCAGCAACAAGAGCTTCATAGCTCTGAACAAACATTCCAAAAAGAGCCATTGTTTCAGATGGAATAGTAGTTTCAGCATTCACCTTAGAATTTCCCAATTCCTTTCCAACATGATTACTACCACTTGAGAAATTACTTGAATTGCTCCCTCCTTGAATTGGATTCTGAATGTGAGAGTTTGCAGCGGATGACAATAAAGCAGCATTTTGAGAAAAACCAGGTGTGGGCATCATAGTCTGGTTAAATTCTCTTCTTTTCATATCCAACTCAAAAGATTTCAACTTATTAATGATATCCATCAGCTTGTAATCTGTAAAACCTCTTTCTTGTTTGAGCATCCTCACTTGAAGACTCCATTGTGGTGGAAGAGAATCGAGAAGTCTGTTAACTTGTTCGCTGTTGGAGAGTCTTTCATCATATTTCTTCAGAGTGCTTGAAACAGTTAAGAATCGATTTGTAAGATCTGTCAAACTTTCATTCTTATATCCTACAAACGAGTTAAACTCCTTTTCAGCTTGAATACTCTTGTCTTTCACCAGATCTGCATTCCCATCAAAGAATTCACAGAGAGCATCATAAAGGGATTTAGCATTTTTATGCTCTGCAAAACGATTGTAGATGTCAGGAGCCAAGCAGAGAGTTAGAGCACCAAATGCTTTTTGATCACGATCAATCAGTTTCAGATCTCTTTCAGTATAAGAAGATGGATCTTTATTCTGAGAAACGACATCACCAACTGTAACCGTAGGTATATGAGGACCTGAAATAATCGATTCCCATTGATTATGATCTGTATAGAAAAAGAAAGCCTTGAGACATCTCTTCCAATCTTCAAAATTATCTCCATTAATGAGTCTTGGAGGTCTATTAGGAGCAACACTTTCAAGATCCGCAAGTGTGAGAGTAGTTAATTTTGACATGATAATTTCGCAGAAAGTTTGGTAATTTCGCTGGTAAGTTCGCTGGCAAATTCGCTAACAACTTCGCTGAGAAAGTAAGCTTGCTTAATAGTTTCGCTAAAACAAATACTTTCGCAAACTCAGACACTTTCTCTTGAAATTTCAGCAGCACTTTCGCTTGAATCAAAGACAACAATTGCTTAGTTTCGCTGCTAATTTCGCAGGAAACAAGCTTGAACTTTCGTTCAGATATAGTTTCGGCAGCACTTTCGCTTGATAATTGATCAAAAACACTGCTGAACTTTCGTTCAAAGAGATACTTTCGCTGAAATTCTAAAAAACAACTTCAGATCCAAAATAAACCATAATTTCGCTGAATGAAGATCACAGTTTCGCTGTAAGAACTGTAGTTTCGCTCGTCGATCTGAAAACCCTTTTTCACCTTAAAATCAATCCAAAATCATCCAAAACTCAATGAATTTGAGATCTGATGATTGTAGAATCTTCCTCAATGAAGAACAAGCATAATTCAATCAATTTCCATCCCAAAAACAGCTGATAATCCGATGAAAATTGATTGAACCTAGATATTGACCAAAACCACCAAAACTCAACAAATCAAGAGCACTAAGGCTCTGATACCATATTGTTGGTCCATGTGATCGATGAACAGTACAATTGATAGAATAGTTTGATCAATATCACATACATAAGCCAAATAACAAACAATTGAGAGAAGAAAATGATGAATCAAGACATAATTGATATTCAAATGAACTAACTCACTCAATAACAATAAGCACAATGTATTTCAATGAAGTAACTGCTTGAGAATGATAGTTTGCAACAGAATTCCACGTTTTGGGTTTTGCAAACTTATCATGCAAAATGAAATAACAAAAGTATATATAGCAGTCATAATTTCGCTGACAGTTTCGCTACAAGCGAAACTGTCATGCCGAAACTATAGTTTCGCCCGGCAGAACATAAGTTCGCCGGGTGAACTAAAACAGCAAACTGTGAGCGAAACTATAGATTCGCTCACAGTTTCGCTGGACTGCCAAAACTGCTAATAACTATCAAAATACAAACTGAAACTAACACAAGTCCTATTACAATGAAAAGTAAACATCTATACTAAAGTGAGTCCAACCTATCATAATCTTCAACCCTTCAGATAACGAAAAATCCTCTTGACCCCGATCAGATGGTTGACCTTTGGTTTAGCCTGATATCTAGAACATAGACATGTAGCATACATAATATCAGGTCTTGAGGCAGTGAGATACATGAGGGATCCAATCATTCCTCGGTACATAGTGGCATCTACTAGATCTCCATTCTCATCAGGTGCTATATCATGATTTGTAGCAAGTGGAGTCCCAGCAGCAGAAGCATTCTCCATGTCAAAGCGACTGAGAATATCTCCTACATACTTGGTCTGATGTAGAAAGATTCCATTAGGTGTTTGATCCACCTGTAACCCGAGAAAGAACTTCATCTCCCCCATCGCCCTCATCTCAAACTCTTTCTTCATCACTGCTTCAAACTCTTTGCATAACTCTTCGTTCTTTGACCCGAAGATTATGTCATCAACATATATCTGTACAAGCAGTAGGTCGCCATCCTTTTCTTTAATAAACAGTGTACAGTCAATGACTCCCCTGCGAAAGCCGTGTTTCACAAGATGAGTCGAGAGTTTCTCATACCAAGCTCGAGGAGCTTGATGAAGCCCATATAAAGCTTTGTCGAGCTTGTAAACTCTATCCCGATGATAAGGATCTTCAAATCCCTCGGGTTGACTTACATAGACTGTTTCCCTGATTTCCCCATGAAGGAATGCACTCTTCACATCTAATTGGTAAACTTTAATCTTCATGTACGATGCATAGGCAAGGAAGATACGAATGGCTTCCATCCTTGCCACGGGTGCAAACACCTCATTATAGTCAATCCCCTCGACTTGGCGAAAACCTTGAACCACCAGTCGAGCTTTGTTCCTGATAATGACTCCTTGGTCATCCTTCTTGCATTTTAGTACCCATTTGGTGCCAATGACTTTAGCACCTTTAGGTCTATCAACCAGAGTCCATACACCTAACTTCTTAAACTGCAGAAGTTCTTCTTGCATGGCACTCACCCACGCCTCATCATTTAGTGCCTCACTGACATATTTTGGCTCAACCTGCGAGACAAAACATCGATAAGCACCATCATGAATGTAACCTTTCTCCATAACCGAGGCGTAATCAGCTGAGTATAGCTGATTTCGGGTTTGTACTCCTGATCTGACATCCCCAATAACATTGTCAAGGGGATGATAGACGTTTAGTCGTGATCCTGGAGTAGTAGGAACAGCCACCTCAGAACCAAGATTATGAACATTTTGTTCTGCATCTGAGGTAGTTGGAGTTTGAGGTTCTGAAGTCGAAGGAGCATCACTCGTAGATGCTTGTGGACTTTCAGGAACTGGAACCTGTTCCTCCTGACTGTTCTGGTCATCTGCTTCAGTTTCATCTTCAGAGGAGGAGGCACTGTCATCGCCTACTCCCCCTGACTGAGTAGATGATTCTCCCTGTGTGCTAGATGGTGTATTCAGAAGATCATACATCATCCTAGTAGCTAACTCATCATCCGAGGGAGAGAGAGGAATGTTGAAGGACTTGAAGAATCCATCATAATCGAAGAAGTATGCAGGTCCTTTGCCTGTAGGTGGTGTGGTATATCTCTGAACGTCGACATTACACCACACTTCTACAAGACCCGTTGAGTTATTGTAAACTCGCTTGTTCGGTATGTTGTATCCTAGAAAAATTCCTTCATCTGCCTTCTCGCTGAATTTTCCTTCTTGTGTCTTCTTCAGAAGCGTACACGGCGCGCCAAAAGGTTCAAGATACTCCAAATTTGGTTTGCGTCTTTGTAGTAGCTCATAACATGTCTTTCCATGGCGCTTGACTATTAGGACTCGATTCAGTGTATAACATGCATTTGCCACTGCCTCATTCCAGAATTGAATAGGCAGTTTCGAGTCAGCCAGCATAGTCCGTGCAGTCTCTATCAAGCTTCTGTTCTTTCTCTCAGCGACACCATTCATCTGAGGCGTGTAGGCTGAAGTGAATTGATGTACAATTCCCTTTTCCTTGCAGTATGCCTCCATCCATTGATTCTTGAATTCTGTCCCGTTGTCTGAGCGTACTTGTCTAACTTTTAGCTTGTAGAGAGATTCCAGTGTGGTTACTAATTCCTTGAATGACTCAAATGTTTCTGATTTGGATTTCAGAAACATTACCCAAGTGAACCTTAAGTAGTCATCAGTGACCACAAAACAGTACAGATCGCCTGCAATGCTCCTTGTACTGACTGGACCAAACAGATCCATGTGAAGAAGTTCAAGAGGAAGTTCTATTGAATGAACTTTCTTTTCCTTATGAGACTTCTTTGTCTGTTTGCCTTTCTTGCAAGCTACACAAAAGTCAGGAAGTTGGAAGTTCTTGACATTTACTCCTCTCACTAAATCCTTCTGAATCAAGTGATTAATCTTCCTTTGACTAATGTGTCCCATTCTCCTATGCCAGGAGATTGAGTCCTTCTCAGTAGCTTTAGATAGAAAGCACTGAACCTCATGATCCGTTGTAGCAGCCGTTGACAGATCCAAGACATAAAGGTCTTTATATCTTGAAGCAGTCATCAGAACTTGGTCCTCTGGGATCATGTATTCTTTCTTCAGCACGTAACACTTCTTGTTGTCGAAGATGACTTTAAATCCTTTATCGCAGATTTGGGAAACAAAAGTAAGTTATTCTGAAGTTGTTGAACGTAGTTCACCTTATCAAACTTAACTTTCTGATTTCCCACTTCTCCCTGAGCTGTGATGTAGCCTCCCTTGTTTCTTGCAAAGGAAACATGCCCTCCTTTTATTTGTTTGACGTTTGATAAAAGGGCTCTATTTCCTGTCATGTGCCTGGATGCTCCGCTGTCTATAATCCACGTGTTAGTCTCAGCGCTATATCGAACACCCTGCACATACAAAGTAAATGTATTAGTTTAGGTTAGGAACCCAAGCCTTTACTGTCTTGGGTTTCCCAGAGGCATCACACATCATAAACTCTACCCATTGACCCTTAGAGGGTGAGGGTAGCTCAGGTTCCTTCTTGTCATCAGTATCAGACACGCAGGATGACTTCTCTTTCCATAAGCCAGATTTGTGCAATGCCTGTTTATGATAAACAGTCGTCTGGCTTACAGGTTGGACTTTAGGTTCACTAGATCTTCTAGGTGGAGTTAGAGAACTCCTCTTAGAAGACCTAGGTCTAGAGTCCTGAAGATCAATCTTCTTCCTAGGTGTCTGATAGAAAGGACAATAGGAAGCAATGTGTCCACATTCTCCACAGTTGTAGCATGATCTGCTATCAACTTTATAAGTAGACTTTCTTTGTGGAGAAGTGCGTGACACTCTAGTAACATCAATCACTTTAGGTTTTGACTCTTGTATGTTTGATGTTTTCTCTGGTTTAACAAAATTAACTGTTTTAACCTGTTTAACATGTTCCACTTTTTGGTTAACTGGTTTTTGACTTGAAGCATGTGAAAAATTAACGTTTGAAGTCCTTTTAGGTTCTGATTTGACTCTGTTTGACCCTGACTTTAAGTTAACTTTTTCAAATTCATTTTCCAGATTAACACAAGGCAATTTACCCTTTGCCTTTGAAGTGGCCTCCTTTTGTTTCTGTCCAGATTCAGTAGATGAACATGATGTGTCTGGATCAGTAACAAGAGGAGTAGTCACCACATGATCCTTGATGGGGTTGTTGTTTACTGGTCTAGACTTAGTGTTCATCAAGGTCTCAGGTGGAGGTGGAACCACTTTGTAGCCTAATCCCTCCCCATTATTCCTTTCTCTCACTAAGTGTTGAACTATGTGTGAAGAACTAGTCCAACTGTGCAGTTTCTGTTTTAATGAATTAACTTCTACTTCTAGAACTGCCTTTTGCTTCTTAGTGTCCTCTAGGGAGTTTAGATAGTACCTAATGTCATTAGCTTGGTTAAAGGCAACTACTTCGGTTTCCCTAAGCTGTTTAGTCAATAGGTCTATCTTTTCTTTATAACTATGCTCATTTTGTTTTAGAACTCTATTAGCCTCAGTGCACAGTTGTAAATCTTTTACTAAGTTATCATTGTGATCTAATAACCTAGCAAATTTTTCATCAATGCTATTCCTAAACATATCACAATCAGAACAAGCATGATTATCAAACATTTGGTCAGTTGTACTTACCTGTGTTGGTTCAGAAGAGTTAGCCATCAACGCAGCATCAGACGTCTCTGGTTCTGGTGATTCTGACTTTTCTGTCTCTGACGTGGAAGTCTCCTCCTTTGGCTTGTAACTGACCTCAGCTGCAGTTGTTTCTTCACTATGTGACATTGCTATCTCAACTGCTAGATCACCTTCACTCGCAGAATCATCATCAATATCCTCAACACTTGCAATGTTAGATTCTCCTGGTGAGACAAACCTAAAACTCCAATCCTGTCCTTCATCATCATGAGCAGTCAAGGCTTTTGGGTCCTTGTTTGATGTAGTAGAACTGGAGGCTTGCTTGTCTTGGCGAGTAAAGGATGAGAACGGGTTCCCATTACCCGTCTTCTTTGGCTTGACACATTCTCTCTTGAAGTGCCCCTTCTCTCCACAGTTGAAGCAGGTCACTTTGCTCTTGTCAAAGCCAAATGTGGTATCCTTAGTAGCTACCAAGTTCTGTCCTGTCTTCTTAACAAACTTCTTCGCCCTTCGGACAGCGCTAGCTAAGGCCCACATTATATCCATCCTCTCAGCTCCATTTCGTCCACCTGCTCGTAGTCCTCATCTGCCAGATGGCAGTTTCCAATCTTCCCGGCAACAAGTCCATCATATGAATGAACCACTGCTGCTAAAAGATCCATATGCTCTCGAGCTACTTCTACGGTCACATTACCGAGGTTCTCGGTCTTCAGTTTGGTAGCACTTGCTTCTGATCCAATATAGTGGGTACATGATGACCCTGACGTGTCTGATCCAGAAGGAGAAGCATGTGAAGGACCTGACGAGCTAGACACAAATGCAGTCTGGAGAGGTGCTCCAGATGTCTTAGCTTGAGGCGTGGCGTTGTATAAAGCTGGATTTTGTGTGTACGCAGACTTCTGAGCTCTATACTTCATCCTTAGTGCTTCTTCTCGCAACTTGAGAATGAAGTCATTTATATCCAGCTTTATAAGCATTTCATTCTGTCTAAGGTTAGACACAAATGAAGCCCACTTATCAGGCAATCCGTCTGCGAAGTTGCTCACTTTCTCTTCCATGGTTGTTTCAACTCCATGTGTATGCAATTCGCTCATCAAGTGGTAGAATCTGTCTATGACTTCGTCTAAACTCTCATTACCAATCGATGAGAAGTTATCGAATTCCTTCTTTAACTCCTTTGCCTTGATTGCCTTCAATGACGCATTCCCATCATATCTCTTCTCTAGCTCATCCCACAGTTTCTTGGACTGTTTGTTCTCTGAATATTGGTGGAATATATCTTTGGGGATAGACTGAGTGATCAATGCATAAACCCTTTTCTCTGCATTGTACTTTACTTTCTGTGCGTCTGTCATCCCACTTAACGTTAATTTAACTCCATCAGCTCCCACCGGTGTACTATAACCGATCTCAATGGCTTCCCACAGATTAGGATCTACTCCATTGAGGTAGATCTCAAAACGTTGTTTCCAGTGGGGAAACTCATCTAAAGTCAAGAGCTTTGGTGGTTTATTGTGATTACCCACCTCACTCTCAAGCAACAGCAGGTTCTGAATCCTCGAGTCCTTCCCAGCAGTAAAGGCTGACATTTGATCTTCCATGGCTAATAAACTTAGAATCTAATCAAACAAACTTTCACTGATGCGACTGAAGGATGCGAATGGTCTAATCGTGCGTATGAACTCTGCGATTGGTTCAACCGTGCGACTGAACTGGGCGATTGGTTCAGTCGTGCGAATGAATCTGGTGCGTATGAGTTATGCGAACGAACGGTTCAGTCGGCCGAATGAGGGTGCGACTAGGTCCAATCGTGCGAATGGGCAATGCGAATGGAGTCCAGTCGTGCGAATGGGTCACTCGTGCGACTGAAGCTGCTGTTTTGCGAACATTTCTAGGTTTGACGGGTTTCAGCCGTAAAAATTCGAAATTTCACAAGTCCTAATGCCTAAGTCCGTAGAAACTAAACTTCAATGAGCAGGGAACGTCCAAGATCACTTTTGATGCCAAAGATTGCGTTTTTCGTGCAAAAACACAAACTTTTATGCAATCTTGATTGAATCAACACGTAATCAAGAGCCAAAGCTCTGATACCACTTGTTAGGACCTGGTATTTGAACGAAATACCTAGTGATTAGCGTGTTAAACCAACTCAAATAGTGCGGAATCCTATTTGATTGGCGATCCAATCAGTGAGAACACACGATGAATCAATCAAGAATTGAAACCAACGTCAGAAATCGATAGCAATCGATCTGATGTGTTCTGTGAACTTGGAGAACGATTTGGGAGGCTTCTGGACGGCTAGGGTACGTCTGGAATCGTAATGGGATGAATGCTTACGTTTTTCCACGAATTGGGTCTATTTATAGGTTAGTATTGTTCAATCGTGCGACTGGGCCATAAGTATGGTTCAGTCGTGCGATTGAACCATGCGGTTGATTCATCCGCACGACTGAGTGTTCAGTCGTGCGATTGAGTCAATCTTATGTGTCAATCATACGACTGATCCAGTCTCCTGGTTCAGTCGTGCGATTGAGTCAATCGTATGAAGTTATTCATGCGTGTGGTCCATTCGCATGGGCCATTCGCATGAGAACTTCATTAAGTTATGTTTGAATGTTTAATTAATATAACATAATGTGCAACCATTCAAACAATCATCAACCCAATCAATTCAATCACGACTCATTAATGAAATATTAAACATCACAAGTAACAACCAATTCATATCATTTCATTAATCAATACACTTACATCATAATCAGACAGACAAGTTCATTACATTACAAATCACGATCTAGGGACATACATGCATCAACAAACTCCTCCTTGGACCTAGATCTATCTAATCTCTTGTCTTCTGCATTACCTCCTTATACTTCTTGTACTTCTCCTCTTTGGTGACTCCTGCGTGAATCTCAAACGCAAAGCAAAGTCGTATAACGTTTTGGAACTGGAGGGCTTGTAGAATGTCCTGTGTGTCATAGAACAGTGGCCACTTGTATAATGTATAGACATCATTAGCAGACAAGTTGGTTAGCCACATCGGGTCGAATACCCTGATAGTATCCATTTGGCCCTCTTTATTCAGAACTATGACAGCTTCAGCAGTTCTCCAATCATAGTACCACCATTTGAAATGTGGAGTGAAGTCCTGTGGCATTTCCCTGAGAGGGATTCTCGACATAGTGCGCGGAGGACTCCACTTCAACACAATCTTGGGCTTGCCAGTAATGGCATCAACCTCAGACCTTCTTATGTACCTCGTAGGCTGTTGTGGTCTGAAGTTAACCCATCTGGTGTGGTACTCCTTCTTCAGGGCAGCCTCGAACCAGCCTGACATCTTTCTTGGGTCAGCATACAACAGCTTTAGTTTAGCCAGCTGGTTGAGCTCAAAACCAGGTAGAGCCTTCAGATCATGTGGAAACCTGAAGTACTCTATGCCCTGTTCCCTCTTAACTGCATACGCGTTAAGGTCATCAAAATAAGCCCATGCAATAATCCTGCCTGACACCTTATGGTGTTTCTTGACTCTGTAGAGCTTGGTGTAGGCATCTTTCTTTGGTGCAGCACGTTGGGCTCTCACTTCTTCAAAACAGGCAGCCCACTCAGCCTTGCGAATGTCTACGTCATCATTGGAGGCTTGGGCTATTCCTTCAGTCTTTTCGGTTTCCTGCTCCATCTTGTCTAGTACCTCAAACGTATCATTGACTAGGGACTCACCCAGATTAGGGACCACATTACCCTTGTTGTCAGCATACTGAGGGTACTCTTCTGCAGTAATATCTTCAACCTCAACTTCATCAACGTCATTTAGTTCTTCATCACTGGTTGAATCAACTATTGGAGCATCCTTGACAATTTCATCAGGATTGAGTCTGAACATCTCTGCCAGTTGCTCATCAGATAGGTCATGAATTATTTCCCTTCTTCAGGGGTATAACTCACAGACCTTCTTACAATCCCTTGTAGATCAAGAATCATGGTTAATTGAGTCTTGACCTGTTGAAGGGGAGCAAAGTCAAACTCATCCCTTTGAAAGTTTGGATCTGTTTGATTTAAACATTCAACACATAAACCATTAGTAAGTAATCAAACAGAAGTATATTAACTTAATATATAAACATTCAACACACTGGTTTTCATTACGTGATTCAAATACAAAATAAATAAATACATAAGACATCTAATCTGTACTTTTGTCTTGAATCATGGGCGTGTCGCTCGGAGGAGCAGAAGTGGTAGATGACTGGTCCTGTCGATGCTTAGATCTTCGCTCTTGACCAGAAGCAGAGGCCGATGCAGCCGCATCCCCTCCTTCTGCTTCGTCATCATCATCTCTACCTTCTGTCCTTTCTTCCTCAGTCTCTTCCTCATCATCATCATCTTCCTCATCATCACCATTATCTTCATCATCACCATCTCCATCACTTGTTAGGACCTGGTATTTGAACGAAATACCTAGTGATTAGCGTGTTAAACCAACTCAAATAGTGCGGAATCCTATTTGATTGGCGATCCAATCAGTGAGAACACACGATGAATCAATCAAGAATTGAAACCAACGTCAGAAATCGATTAGCAATCAATCTGATGTGTTCTGTGAACTTGGAGAACGATTTGGGACGCTTCTGGACGGCTAGGGTACGTCTGGAATCGTAATGGGATGAATGCTTACGTTTTTCCACGAATTGGGTCTATTTATAGGTTAGTATTGTTCAATCGTGCGACTGGGCCATAAGTATGGTTCAGTCGTGCGATTGAACCATGCGGTTGATTCATCCGCACGACTGAGTGTTCAGTCGTGCGATTGAGTCAATCTTATGTGTCAATCATACGACTGATCCAGTCTCCTGGTTCAGTCGTGCGATTGAGTCAATCGTATGAAGTTATTCATGCGTGTGGTCCATTCGCATGGGCCATTCGCATGAGAACTTCGTTAAGTTATGTTTGAATGTTTAATTAATATACCATAATGTGCAACCATTCAAACAATCATAAACCCAATCAATTCAATCACGACTCATTAATGAAATATTAAACATCACAAGTAACAACCAATTCATATCATTTCATTAATCAATACACTTACATCATAATCAGACAGACAAGTTCATTACATTACAAATCACGATCTAGGGACATACATGCATCAACAGCTTTGCCTTTGGTTGCTGATCCTTTCTTTTCCTCCTCCTCTCTCAGTTTCAACTCTTCTTCAATATTGGTCCTAGTAGTTAGCACGGCCAGATGAAGACTGCTCAGGTGATTTCTGATATGAGCAGCTATCTTAAAGTCGGAAGGGTTGGAGAGTGGCTTCTCTGCTAACTCAGCAATGGCAAATCTGCTTAAGTGTAGCAGAGATGCGGCATTTAGCCTATTTAGCTCTCCACTCTCTCTCTCAACAACAAAGTTGTGAGAAGAGTCTTCGAACCTCCACTGGATAATCCTCTTTCTAGGCACAAGGGGTTGACTTGGCACCTTGTCCCCTTTCTTTGTATCCAGTAGAGTCACCAGCCTTCTCCTTAGCTTCTTCTCTTCTTCATTCAGTGAATCTGAGTTGAGGCCAAAGAGTTTTGCAGCTTGGTTCAATGTTCCTCTGGGCAGATCAAGAAATTGATCTCTAGTGAGGGAACATGAGGAGCCATCAACATAGGTCAGTTTGACAGACTCCTCCTCACTAGAGATGTCGTTCAGGGTTGTATAGTTGATGAACTTTGTCTTGATCTCCTTAAACTCCTCTAAGGAGAGATGTTTGGAAGGCTGAGGGAATGGTCTGGGAGGTTGTTGGGTAGGTTGTAGTGTTTGGGTTCTGGCAAGTGTTTTGGGTTTGAGGATGGGTAGTTTAGGTGGTTGAGGTGAGGAAGTAGGTATGGATGATGGTGTAGGTTCAAGGGTATAAGGCTCAGAGGTTGGTTCAGTCTTAATGGGGAATGGGAAAGGAATTGGTTCAGGTTGTGATTGGGTTTGAGGTTGAGGTTGAGTGGTTGGTTTAAAGATCATCCCCTGTCCCCTTCTATACATCTCCTTCCTCTTCCCCGAGCGAATGTCAGCCTTTATGTCACTGACATGTCGCTGGAGAGTCTTCTCAGACATAGGACCCACCTGCCTGCCAGAGAAGCCATGAGCCCGGAGATAGTCCTTCATCCAGGCTTTATCACCTATCTTTCTGGCAGCAGCTAGTCCTGCTTCTTCTTCCTTCTTCTTCTTCATCCTCAACTTCTCCTTAGCATCTTTCTTTCTCATCTTCTCCATTTGATCTTGCTCTTTGTTGAAGAGCCATAAGATCATATCATTGTCATGTGGAGATAGTTCTTCTAGAGAGAAATCCCTGGAGGTTAGGAAAGTTATCCTTTCCCTCCTTAGCTGCTGATCAGCTTCTCTTTTCTCTTTCTCTTTTTCTTCCTCCAAGGCCAACCTTGCTGCTTCTTCCTTTTGCTGAATTTGCAGCAAAGTAGCATTTTCTAACTCTACTAACTCCTCTAATGGTAGCAGGAGTACATCTTCATTGACAACTCCCAATTTGACAAGCCTGTCAATGATTTCCACTCTTCTTCTGTTGTTGATAGCCTCCTGGTTGGCTGCAGCTGCTTTGCTACTTGCAGCTAGCAACTTCCCAGGTGGAAGTCTACCTTTCTTTTTAAGTTTTTCTAACCTTTCTTCCTCCTGAAGCTCTTCCTCAGTCATCTTCCTTTTTCCTTTGACATCTTCGGAAGTGCTAGACTTTGGGGGTTCTTGGATGGAAGTTTCAGGTTGAGTGGTGGTAATGGGAGCTAGAGTCAATAATGATGTTTGAGCCAGGGGTTGGGTGAGAAAATCCTCCCTATTAACCTCAGATGCAAGTTCTAGGATTGCATCTGTGACTTTTAGATCATCGGATAAAGAGAATAGTCCTTCCGCAGCTTCAATCTCAGGCTCGGAAGTTTGAAGTTGTTCTTCTGAGGCTTTGACTTGTGCTTCGGAAGTCTTTGAGAATGCACTCTCTGTCCCAACTATCTCAGTTGTTGGGCCATCAGTCCTTGTTTCCCCTTCGAAATTAATATCAGGTTCCACTTGGACCTTAGGTTGACCAACTCCCTCAACAATAGTAGAAGGTGCATTAAATCTCTGAAGCTCTTGAGCTCCAAAGTATATCACAGACATGTTAGGAATTGGCTGTTCAATAAAAGATTCCATCATGAACTTGTTGAAGAACCTGTTGAGATCTTGGAGCATCCTTTGGTCCATTTGAATTACAACTGGAGGAGGCTCAGGAATAACTGAAGCTTGCTGAATGGGGTATCTTGAACTTAAGGAAGTAAGAGCTTGACTCTGTGGTTCCTCATGTCTTTGTCCCTGAACACTCTTTCTTTTTGGTAGCATCATCTTGAGAGCTTGATAAGCTAGAGGAAGAGGTCAATGAGACCTGAATTGGTACATGCCTAACAGACCTCTCAATCTGTTTCTCAGCTAGTTTGGCCTTGAGATATTCAATCTCAAGTTGCTGAGTGGCAGACCTATCCTCTAAAGTCCTAACCTTAGATTCAAAGTTTGAGACTTTAGAAAGTAGGTCTTGAATGGTGAGTTGCAGTCTTCCCTCATCTTCTTTTGAAGAATCATGGGGAGATGAGGTAACATACCTAGTATGTTCATCCTCACCACCAGATGTGGTTTCTTGGCACCCTGGTTTCCCTTGCCTAGTGATGTCTCTTTCAGAGTCATCAAATGGCATGGTTGCCGTAGATTCAGTCTCAGTGATGTTACCATTGTCCTGAAGGTCCAATGAGGCTCATTCAGTAGTGGCAGCTGAATCTACATGAGTCCCCTCCACATCAGTGGGACTCACCTTAGTTATGGCTTGCTGATGGGGGCTAGAGATAAGAGGTCTCTCTAGGCTCTGTTGATCCTTGAGAGGGTGTTGTGGATCAACTTCATTGCCCTGAAGAGACATAATCTCCTTATCAGATCCTATTAATAAGCTAGTGAAGGATATAGAGGTTAAGCCTAATGACCCAGGACCTTGGTCAATGTCTATTGGCATTGAGCCTATAGTGGGGCTGTCCTTTTTTGGATGCTCAGGGGAGTATAAAGACTCACCCTGAGGGTTTACAGCTTGGGTTTTGGGCTCATAGGGTTGAGACTGAGGAGACTCAATACCCATATATTGTGAAGGATGGTGAGACCTTAGACTGAGTAGGAGCCCATTCTTCCACTCTAGTTTTTTTTGGATTGAACAGGAAGAGCTTGTTTAATCAGTGTAGATTGAACAAGGGTTCGTTTGGGGCGTCTTTGGTATGTGATAGTGATGGGAGGAGAAGGTAGATTTGGTAATGTGAGGGTAGTTGCTGACCAGGAGCCATTAGCTCAATCATACCTGGAAGAAGGGTAGTGTGTCTTCCAGTGAAATTGGTGGACACTCTCTTCAAAACCTTGAAGATGGTCGGCCTCATTTGAGGGACAGTCAGTGCAGCTGCACAAACAAACTGACTCTGGTCCAACTCACAGTTAATGATATGCTGAAGGAACCTAGGATACATGAAGAATGTGTCCCGCTGGAGGTTCCCTATACGGTTAGTCAGCATAAACCTTGTGTAATTAAAGCAGAGGCTTTTCACCAATCCATGAACTAGGAACCCTAGTTCATATGAGATTTGATCCCATCTCCCAGACTTGTTAGACAAGCAATAGAGAAATAACATGCAGCAGAAAGTTCCAGTTGTAAGAGAAGTTAAACTTGTAGACTATAGACCTGCTTACATCTCCACCATATCCCATTTGGATATAGGTGTTGTCTAAGTTTGTCTTGGGAAACTCTGTAGGAGCGCCCTCATCATGAAGCTCTAGATGCTCCCTGATGAGTTGTTCAGAAATGACCAACTCTTGGCCACAAATGCTCGACCTTATTACCCGAACCCTATTTAGGGTTTCAATCTGACCATTGGCCCAAAATTCAGCCATGTAATTTGAGTAAATGGTAGGGTTAACAGTCAGAGCGGTATAGTAAGATGATTGGGCAAGAAAGGAGATGATATCTGAGAAGTCAGCATCCCTTGAAGAATCAAGGAGTGCGACTTGGTTGTGCTGAGGGTTAAGTGCCATTGAGAAAGTTGCAGGGAGATGAATTTGGAATTACGTAAATTGGAGACGAAGGAAGCTTTTAAGCAGTAAATTTGGTACAAAGATGAAAGTGATTAGTCGGGGTTATTTAAATGGGTGAAATGGCGGTTTCGGGGGTTTGGATAAGGTGATAGGATGTTTTGGTGGATGATGTGACAGGGGCGGTAAGGTTTAGTCCATTCAAATAATCCGACATCATTAACAAAATCTTTACTTTTTACAAAGTGGGGCCCAAAAGATTTCCGTTACACAGTAAAGTCTTTCTTCTGAGTATAAAGCATTTCCGAAGGTAATCTTCTTCCGAAGGCAAATTTACTTCCGAAGGTAAAGTTCTTACTTCCGAGAGTAAAAATTGCTTTCCGAATGGAGAATTTTATAAGCTTCGGAAGTAGATCTGATATGTAATCAATCGCTTCTTCTGAGACTAAAAACTCTTCCGAGAAGAAAATTATCCTGGGAGGAATTTTGCTTCGGAAGATATATAAAACATCTTCCGAGGATTAATTCCTCTTTGGAAGAATTTATACTTAGTGAAATTTCAGAGAATGACCTTTTGTAACAGGGCTTAGATTGTTTTGACATAAGACTTTACACATTAAAATGGTTTTTCAAATGAGATAGACTAATCAATGTTTATCATCCCAATAGCTGTAATAAGATACTTGAATCTTTGTTCATCAAAAGCTTGGTGAACAAGTCAGCATATTGTTCATTTGAGTCAACTTTGATTAGTTTAATCAGATTTTTCTCATGAATATCTCTAATGAAATGATACCTGATATCAGTGTGCTTTGTCTTGGAGTGCTTCACTGGATTTTCAGTAATGGAGATAGCACTATTGTTGTCAATGTGGATAGGAGTGCTCATGAAGTTGAATCCGTAATCAATCATCTGGTTCTGAATCCACAGCAGTTGAGCACAGCAACTGGCAGCAGTAATGTATTCAGCTTTAGCAGTAGATGTTGAAACACAGGATTGCTTCTTGCATTGCCATGAGATGATCCTTCCACCAAGAAATTGACATCCACCTGATGTTGATTTCTTGTTGATATTGCAGCCACCATAGTCACTATCAGAGTAGCCATAGAGATTGAAATTGTTGTTCCTTGGATACCAGAGACTTAATTTAGGTGCTCCTTTGAGGTATCTGAGGATTCTCTTGGCAGAAACTAGGTGAGACACCTTTGGAGCAGCTTGATATCTTGCACAAATGCAAGTTGCAAATATGATATCAGGTCTACTTGCTGTGAGATACATCAGAGAACCAATAATTACCCTATACTGATGTTGATCAGTATCCTCCCCCTTAGAGTCAGGACAGAGATTATGGTTTCTTGGTATAGGTGTTTGGCTGGCTTACAATCTTTTATATCAAATCTTTCTAAGATGTCATTGAGATACTTAGATTGATTGATGAAAAACACTTCCTTCATTTGCTTCACCTGAATTCCAAGGAAAAAGTTTATTTTTCCCATGGAACTCATCTCAAACTTCTTCTTCATAATGCTCTCAAAGTCTTTACATATTTGGTCATTTGAGGAACCAAATATGATGTCATCAACATAGACTTGAATGAGCAAGATGTCCTTTCCAGACTTCCTTATGAAAAGGGTCTTGTCAATGGTACCTCTAGTGTAACCATTCTTCAGGAGAAACTGAGACAATGTCTCATACCACAGCCTAGGTGCTTGGTGCAGCCCATATAAAGCTTTATCCAATTTGCACACATAGTTGGGGTGTTGTGGGTCTTCAAATCCTGGAGGCTGGCACACATAGACTTCCCTATCTATATCCCCATACAGACAGGCACACTTGACATCAAGCTGGTAGACAGTAAAATTCTTGGATGCAACATAAGCAAGGAAGATTCTAACTGCCTCAAGTCTTGCGACTGGTGCAAAGACATCAGTATAATCGATTCCCTCCTCTTGAGTGTATCCTTGAACCACCAGTCTTGCCTTATTCTTGATGATCAAGCCTCTATCATCTCTCGTGTTTCTGAAAACCCATTTGGTGCCTATAGGCACTTGACCAGATGGTAGCGGACATAGGTTCCAAACCTTTTGTCTCTTGAATTAAAGCAACTCCTCTTGCATTGATTCAACCCAGCTACTATCTTTCAAGGCATCTTCTACCTTCTTGGGTTCCATCTGGGATAAAAAGCATGAGTACAAGCAGACATTCTCATTGTGAGTTTGTCCTCTTGTTCTCACACCTTCAAAGACATCCCCTATGATGTTCTCAACTGGATGAGTGTTGTGAATTCTAAGTCTAGGAATTACCTCCAATTGAAAATATAGATCCAGATTGAACATATTTTGCTCAGGAACTTGAACACTTGGTCCAGCTGTTGTTTCAAACTCATTCAATGAGTACTGATTGAATGAGTGAGAAACATCATCATCATTTGTTGGCTGTGAAGCAGCATTAACAGTTGCCTGTTCCTTCAAGATGCTACTTTTATCAGCTTGGTGTTGTTCAGTGTCACCTGATGAGGTTTGAAAGTCAACAGGTGGATCACTGGTTGAAACTCCACTATCCCTTGAGATAGTCATGCTATCAGATCTGCCAATAGTGGGAGCTTGGTTTGTTGCAGCTCTTGGAGAACTTGGAATAGGCCTGGGAAGCTCAAACAGTCTGTCTTCATCAGAGTCACTTTGAGCACCTATTCCAGCTGAAACATTCTCACAAGAAGGTTTAGAATAGTTTGGAAACAATTCTAAATCAAAGATATGATCAGGGCCATTCCCCCAACACAAAGAGTGTGCTCATTAACTACAATGTTGAAAGATTCCTCAAATTGTTGATTTTTGATGTTATAAACTCTATAAGCTTTAGAGTTAGAGGAATATCCAACAAAGATAGCATCATCCGACTTTTCAGCAAATTTTGCCAAATTGTCTTTTGTGTTAAGTATGGTACACCTGCTACCAAAGGACCTTAGAAAGCCAATGAACGGTGGCCTCTTGTTCCATAGCTCATAAGGGGTTTTTCCATGTGGCTTAACTAAGAAAACCCTGTTCTGCACATAGCATGCAGTGCTGACTGCCTCTTCCCATAATGTTAGAGGCAACTTTGAATCAGCTAACATGGTCCGAGCAGCCTCAATAAGTGTCATGTTCCTCCTCTTAGCAACACCATTTTGTTGAGGAGTTCTAGGTGCACTATATTGTCTGGCAATCCCTTTTGATTTTCTTAAACTCATTCCCTTGATCACTTCTAATTATTTTAACCTTGTGATCAATTTGATTTTCTATTTTAAGAATAAAAGATTTTAAAGTTTCAACAATTTCATCTTTAGTTTTCTTAAAAAGAATACCCATGTAAATCTTGTAAAATCATCAACAATCACAAGGCAATATGATTTCCTTCCAATGCTCATTATACTTATGGGACCAAATAGATCCATGTGCAATAAGTATAATGGAGTGGTGATAGAGTTAACAACTTTAGATTTATGAGATGTCCTGTGTTGCTTTCCTTTCAGGCATGCAACACAATTATCTTTGTAGAAAAATTCCTTTTTAGGCAAACCATGTACCAAGTTATTTTAGCCAATTTATTCATTGTTTTAATATTTACATGACACATTCGTTTATGCCATAGTGTTGACTCATCACGATCAGCTTTGGAAAGAAAGCATGACACTTCACCCATTGGGAAAGCATTGTTCATATCAAGCTTGTACATATCCCCTTTCCTGGGAGATCGAAGAAGCACCAATTCCTGAGGAATTGTCATCCCGGGTTTGAAGATAATGCACTCATGTTCTGTGAAAAGCATTTGATGCTTTTGATCACAAAACTGAGACACACTTAACAGGTTGTGTTCAAGCTGTTTGACAAAGTAAACTTTGTCAACTTTTAATTTTCCGTTGGATATACTTCCTCTGCCAGAAATATATCCTCCGGCCTCACCTCCAAACTGGATGGACCTCCATCAAAATGTTGGAATTGTTGAAGGAGAGATCTGTTCCCTGTCATGTGCCTGGAGCATCCACTATCCACAATCCATACATTGTTATTCTTGTCATATGGATGTCCCTACACAGAAGATGAGATGATTAGTTTTGATTGGAAACCCAAGCCTTGTTGGTCTTGGGTTCTTCCAATGATAGTGAAATAATTGAACCAAAATTTATGCATGGGGGTTCAATGGATGTCTTTGAAGAAGAGGTTTGGGCTGCAGCATCTTCCTTGATCTTCCATTCCATCCCTTGGTTGATCATAGAGGATGAGCTTGTTGAAGCTTTTGCAGCTTGGCATTCTTCCGAAGCTTCTTTCTTTTCGGAAGAGGCCTTCACCACCTTTTCTTCTAAAGTAGTCTTCTTCTGGGATGGTTTCAAGGGGACTATTTTGTTCTTTTGAGTCTTGACAGCTTTAACTTCCGAAGCCTTTTTCCCTTCGGAAGAAGGACTTTCTTCCGAAAGCAACCTTGCTTCGGAAACAAGCTTTCCCTTTTTCATCACTTGGACCATTTGATAAGGTCCAAATGAGAAACCTTCCCTAACTCCTTCTCTTTTAACATTGTTTGCATAATGTGTGCTAGCAGGATTGTAGTAACAATCTTTGGCCATGTGGTTTTGCAGACCACACATTATGCATACAATGTTAGTCTTCTAGGAACTTGAAGATTGCTGGTTCTTTCCTGTGATGGTTTTCATGGTTGCATCACTCTTTGACTAATGAGAAGGTGGGTCAGCAGATGGAACCTCTTACTGTTCAAGACCACACCTTGGTTGTCTAATAGACTCATAAGAATATGGTGGAGCAATTTCATTGGTTCCCAACCCACCTTTGTTTTGGTAACAAAGTTTTGAGTGAGAGGATGATGCAAGAATGGCTTGGAAGTTTTGCTCAGAAATAGCATGCTTCCTTGCTTGAGCCTCAGCTGTGACAAGCTGGGCTTGAGCCTCAGACAATTTGGATATTAAACCTTGATTTGAGTCTTATAATTTGTGTGTTCATATTTTAATAAGGACACAGTTTTCTGTAACTCCTCAATTTTCTTTTGATAGTCAGATTCAACCCTTTTAAAATCAGATTTTAAAACATTTAAAGACTCAATATCGGATTTAATCTCCATATTATAGTCCTGATATAACTTAACCTTAGCAATACAAGCTGGAGTATAGAGATGTTCATATACCTTATTATCATCTGTTCCAACCATAAGTGCTTGAGCAGGAGTCACATCCTGTACCATAAAGCTCCAGTTAACTTCTTGAGCCATAGCAACTGTCTCTGTTGACTTTCCAGTAGCCTTTGGTGTAGAGGGATGTCTGGAGGCCTGTGAGGTTCCCGGATTTGACTTGGGAGCCTTGCATTCCCTGGCAAAGTGACCAAGTTGGTTACAGTTGTAACATTTGGCCTTGGTTTTGTCAAACCCAAACTTGCTGTTGATTGGGTTCTGGGGAAATTGCCTTCCAGTTCTCTTGAAGAACTTCTTCGCTCTATAGGTTAACAGAGCCATTTGTTGGACTATGTCCACATATTCCACATCATCTGGGCTGAAGCACTCTAGATCATCAAAACAGTATTGATAGTCACTAGAGTGCCCATTTCCTGAGACAAAGGCGCAGTTGTCCTGAAAAGAACTTTGCTGAGCCTGTTGAGACTTTGGAGTCTCAGGAAATATAATGTATGGCCCAGAAGAAGAGGATGGCTGCTGGGTGTATGTCATGTACTGTTGAGGCTGGGGGGTCCTGAGCCTTCAGTAACCATTAAAGCATTGCTAGTAGGAAGACTCAAGGGTCTGCTTGTCTGATGGCCTCTATTGCTTTCCATCTCTAAACGGTATCCATCAATGATGCCATAAAGTTCAGTCATGGTGAGGGTGTTCAGATTTTCTGTCCTCTTGATAGAGACAGTAGAACGTCCACTCATTAGGGAGTGCACTCATGAACTTTCTTGTGAGATCTCTTAGTTCAAGGGCAATTCCCATAGACTGAAGGGAGGAAATAAGATCCATATACCTAAAGTATTGATGGCTGAGGGTCTCTCCAGCAATATAAGTGAAGTTCTCGAACTGTTGCTTTAGGGAATCCTTCTTGGAGTCATTGGAGCTGGAGTACATCTGAGCAAGTGCATCAAACAGTTCTTTGGCTGACTTGCAATGCTCAAACCCCACCATGATGGAGTTGGGTATTGCAGTCATTAGAACCATCATGGCATTGCTGTCAATGTCCAGCTTCTTCTGGTCCTCATCAGAGTAATCTTCAACGGCTTTCTCTATCATGGCACCGTTTCCACCTGGTGCTGCCACCCTTGGTTTGTACGGACCATTGACAATAGATTGCCACATCTTGTTGTCTTGATACCTGATGAAGCCTTCCATGCGTCTGCTCCATGATCTAAAGTTTTCAAGGGTGATGATGGGTGCTTTAGTCATCGTCCCCATCTCTACTTCAGACTTGTTGAGGGCCATTTTGAGTGTGGTGTAAGGAGGAGTGAAAAACAGGTTGATTTGGATGGTAAGATCTCACAATCAAGAGCCTAAAAAGCTCTGATACCAATTGTAGGATCGGTTTTTGTCACTTTAACACTTAGTTTTCTCTCAAACTCACTTGTAACACACTCAGATCAGATGAAGCAGAATCCCTTCTAAGAGCTGATAATAATATACTAAGTAGCAAAGAACACAAAGAAATATTTTTCAAGGTACTTGTATATATTACTTCTCAACTCAAAGTATTACAAGACTCTTACAAGCATATTACATGAGTTATAATGAGAAACTATATATACTAGATCCTACAGCCGGATATACTTTGATACCAGCTGACTAAAGCATATACTACAATGCTAAAGTTAAGGTATCTTAGATAAAGTATTATCTAAGATATGGTAGTCATGACATATCCATGACTTACCTTTTGTCACCAACTAAAGTTGGCAACTGTACTAACTGATAAAAGTGAATAGTGGAATAAAGTATGGTCAACTACATGGCTTTTGAGAAAACGTCATGCAGTATATCAGAGGTCTGCAGCGGAGTGTCAGAGAGACCATACTTATGTCCACTGGTTCATAGTAGTGTCTTCCGAAGGTTAGTTGGCTTCGGAAGAACAAGTTCTTCCGAAGCCACTTATACTTCGGAAGAGGCTACTTCTTCCGAGGCTTGAGGACTTCTTCATATCTTCATACTTCGGAAGTTGACCTCTTGTTTTTCTTCTAAGTCTTGAACTTCGGAAGAGAATACTTTGTCTTTGGAAGTTGGAGTTTTCCTTCGGAAGATGATCTTGCACTTTGTCTTCGGAAGAACTCCATTTCCTTCGGAAGTTCCACACTTAGCTTCGGAAGTCCTTTATTAGTTGCACCAAAATAGTCTAAGTGATCTGCTTTTGGTTGCAGCAGCCTTTCTAGATCCAACATAAACTTTAAAAAATTAAAAGTTAAATCAATTATAAATTATATGATTGGGTAGTGATGGTTTTCATGATTTTCAATTATAAACATGGTTTTCATTTGATCCCTAGGAAGCAGGGATCCCTAAAAAATAATGTTATAAATGAAAACCATGAAAACTTGAGGTTACATACATGTAAGTACGTGTTACAAAGTATACAACTAAGAGTTACGTATATGTAGGGGTTATGTATATGTAAGTACGTGTTACCAAGTGTACAACTACGAGTTGCGTACATGTAACTCATACAAGTTACGTATACGTAAGTCATTTCAACTACGAGTTGCGTATATGTAACTCATACAAGTTACGTATACATAAGTCATTTCGTCATCATTGTCATTCATTGGAGTTTAAACTAAAAAATACATAATGCCCTCAAAAAATAAGGTTAAAGTTTACTCAAATATACTTTAAACAATTAAAAGGTTAAATCAATTATAAATTATATGATTAGGTAGTGGTGGTTTTTAAGGTTTTTAATTATAAGCATGATTTTCATGTGATCTCTCTCCAGCACACACACACACACACACACACACACACACACACACACACATATATATATATATATATATATATACATATATATAGGGGATCAAATAAGAATTACTTTTTTGTGAGAATTTTAGAAACTAATGTGAACCACTAGTTTTCAATGGCAAAATGGTAAATAATAAATATCTAATAAAAATTATTAAATAAAAACTCACATGAAATAAAAAAATAAATACACAAAAATATTTCTCCCGTTTCCCTCTTTAATGGAATCAGGCCTTCAAGTTTAAAAACAAACAAACATAGAACACCACCTTGTTCGACTCTTTGATTTAATGAAAAATAAAACTAAACATGAACAACACCTACTGGGATTTACATACCCTTTAAATAATGAAAACTAAACCTCAATCACTTGCTACGTGAAAAGAAAATGACTTCTACAAACTAGTAAACATGACCATGCTTTAAACCCACTACTTTGACCCAATATCACATAAAATCAATGTGACAAAAATAAACTTTTGTTGTAACCCATCTGACCCGTTTGACCACCCGAATATGAAGCTCCAACTTTATGACCCGTGACCCGTCAAGATTAACCCAATATAATTTGATACATCAAGCCTACTTGTATACACTATTTGTTTAGTGTTGTGCTTTAACGTGTATTACTCCTTAGCAAAAAACTTATTTGACTATTGTTCCGTATATATTGTGTTTGTTTGGTTATTTTGTTAATGCATTTTGATTCACATTTATCCTTAAGGTAAGTTATGATTAGAAAGTTGTCATTTGTCATTGTTATCTCCGTTATCAACTAATGCTATTATTATCTTCATTATCAACTGCCATTATTATCAACTTCCCTCTCAATATTATTGTTCTTTTCATTACTTAGTAATTTTTGACTGAATATATAGTGTTTTTTTAATATGTTTTCTATACATGCAACATATGTTTACGGGAATAATAGGGATGTGAGAAGAGAAACTAGAGATTTTAGTGATATTAAATTGATTACTATAATGAATTATGTAATTAGATTATGGTTTTCTTTTGTCGCCCCGTGAAACAATAAATTAAATATGGAATTATGTTTTGTGTAATTCTGTATATAGAGACTACAGTAACACATCAGGTATTTATAGTAACCATTTATTTACCAAACAAATCGGGTTTAAGCATTAACTAAAAATCCATCTAACAAAATTCATGATTATGGTACGAATTTGACACAAGGAGCTTTGTAATAGCATTAAATCACCATTTGTAATGTTTATAGAATTATAGGCTATTTTACTTGGTGAAGTTAAATCAAAGAACTTTCACTAATTGAAGTAAGCCCACTAATATATTTTAAAATTAAAGTCTAGGGCATAATAATTTCTTATCATGCAAAAAGGTTTATATGACAATAATCACACTATAAAATCCTAGACCTTAGATTTACAAGATGCTTGTATCTTCAATTTGTAGTTAAATTGATATCCTCTTGAACCCCTCTCTTTAAAATGACATATTACAAATTCAATTTCGACACAATATCATATGAATTCTATTAATTAACTTATCTTAATTACCGACACCCACTTCACATTGACTAGGTGCCACAAACCTTATCTAAACATTTGATACATCTTCAAAATCACATAGTGGATCAGGTGAAAATATCAACCGACCTATATGACACGTGGCATTCACCCGTTTCAGCTGCTTTTAAAGCTAGTCACACAACCTAACATTCTGCTACGTGTACGGTCACATCACATGCCATGCATATCTATTCACCACGTATACCATCTTTTCATCACCTCACTTTCATCTATATAAACCCTAAACAATCTCATCAAATTCATCAAACAGCAGCTAATCAGATATCGATTGTACGTTTTGCAGTGGTGATTGTACTTTTCTGAATCTTTATCAAGTGAAAAAATATGGCACAATACGGAGGAGATCAGCAGTTCGGTCGTGAAGGTCGCCTCACCGACGAATATGGCAACCCGGTTCGGAAAACCGACGAGTATGGAAATCCGGTTCATTCCGCCACTGGTGGGACCATGGGTGACTATGGCACCACTGGTCATCACCAGGGGCTAGGTCAAGGAACCGGAGGGATAGGTACCGGTGGTACTTATGGTACCACCGGTCAAGAAGGGATAGGAACCGGTGGTACTTACGGTACCACCGGTCATCAAGGGTTGGGTACTGGTCTAGGTCATACCACCGGAGGTACTGATTATACCTCCGGTGGTCGTTCTGCCGGTCAGACCGGGTACCAAGGACTTGGTACCGAGCCTGGTTCCGGTGGAACAGCTGGTTCTTATCAGAACCAGCCCAGCGCCACTCCTACTAGTGGCGCTGGCATTGGCACCGGAACCGGAGCTGGTTTGACCGGTTTGGGAGGTACCGGCACGGGAACGGGTGTTCTTCATCGCTCAGGAAGTGGCAGCTCAAGTTCTGTAAGTGTAAAAATAATAATGTTTATAAAAAGTTTATTGCTTTGAATATGAAGGTGTTTTTGTTTAACTGTTGATGTGTTTTGTAGTCTGAGGATGATGGGCAAGGAGGAAGGAGGAAGAAGAAAGGTGTGATGCAGAAGATCAAGGAGAAGTTGCCCGGTGGTCATGGCACTGAGCATCAGCAAACGACAACGACTACGACAACGACAGCTGGGGGCGTCGGGGGTGCGGGTTATGGGGAGACCCATGAGAAGAAAGGGATGATGGAGAAGATCAAAGAGAAGCTGCCTGGGCATCACTGATTGAATTATGTATAAGGATGCATGAGTATATAGTATATGTATACATAATAAAGATAGAAGAATAATGTAAGAATAATGTGTATGGCTCCCGTTTTACCCGTGTATGTTGATGGTAGCCATAGCAAAGTAAAGGGGTTTTGGTTTGGTGTTTGGTAATTAGTGGGTGTTGGATCAGTGTGTGGTTTGTTTGGGTTTTTGGGTTGTTTTGTTATGTTATGTTTGTTTTATGTTTGTTTTAATGGTGTTTCTGATGGCAAAAAGTTTATGTTCATGTGTTGGATACTTGAATAGTTGAATCAGAATTTGCTATACGCCTAGACGTGGTTCAATTTTATGTGATCAAATGTTTTCAAGCCTTGTTACTCGAGTAAATCGATCCATACCCAGTCAATAAATGGTTGTCGTTTTACCACGGCTTTCGATTTTGTAATCTATACAATTATATAATATATATATTAAAAGGATAATATGGTAATTTTATTTAAAGTGTAAGACAATATACCAAGTAGTATAAGTGTTTTATATAATAATATTATTGTGCCTCTATTTAATTAACTTATTTATTATTAATAATATTATATTATTTAATGATTTTATTAAATTTTATTTTACATATGGTAATTTTATTTAAAGTGTAAGACAATCTATAACATATTAAGTTAGTATAAGTGTTTTATATAATAATATTGCCTCTAATTAATTAACTTATTTATTATTAATAATATTATATTATTTAATGATTTTATTATATTTTATTTTACATATAATAATATAAATAGATTCAGAAATTTTATAGTTACTAATTATATTTTTATAACTAAATATTTTATTATTATTTTATTTAAATACTTATATATATTATTATATAATACATTTGTTTAGATAAAGATGTAATTTTTTTAAGCATAAAAGTTTTGAAGTAACATGTATAAAAAAATGCTTGGCATTTAAAGGGGTAAATAGAGAAATGATTTAGATTTTAATACATTTTAAGCGTAATATGGTGAATATATTAAATTTTATATAACTTGATATTTATGCCCTTGTATTTTTTATGTATAAGTGTTAATCTTAGAGACTGATGTAATCAAAGAGCTCTCAGCATTTAGTGTTGATCTTAGAGGCTGATGCAATCAAAGAGCTCTCAGCATTTATACTGAAGTACAAAGAAAATTATTTCGGAAGATTAGACAAAATCATTAAAAAATTCTTCAAGTGTCAAATCTTGTGAATTTAAAAATTAAGTCTTTTGAAACTTCAAGACAAAGTATTCCAAAGTTAATAGACTGATTTTTTTCGAATACAGAGAATACATTATTTCTCTGACAAATTAACAAAAGCTGAACAATTTTCCATTGACATCTCTAAATACTCACTAACTTATACAAGTTGTTGGAATCTCCATATTTTTGTCAACTAGATTAACGTATTAAAGTCTGTAATTTTTTTTTATTTTGTATTTTTATTCTTTTTGTAATAGATTAGGATATGAGTTATTGCATATCATAGTCAAAGTCAAAAGTCGATCTGCCTTTTGACTTTACATTGATCTTTGTTATCTAGATTAGTGTTCCAGCTGGCCTTCAAAGTATGACCGACTGTAGAATGTAGTATAAAGTATCTCAGGTACCAGTTCTTAGAACTAAGGCTTGTAACAATTGTAAAACACTTAAAAGCAATATATATCATTCTTGAAAACCAAATACTTGTATTCTACTTATGTTCTTCACATTTGTGCTTTATTTCATAAGCCGGTTCCCTATTTGATCTGTTAAGTATTATTGTTTGTTCTCTCTAACCTTGTAAAATTGTTGCATTACTCCCTTGTACCGGTCCTACAATTGGTATCAGAGCATTTTATGCTCTTGATTGTAAGATCTCACCATCTTAAATTCATTTAGTTTCACAAAACACTTACGAGCTCAAATGGCAGTTATTACTAAGGCTAACATGGATGTGGTACCATGACTAAATTTTCACTGATAACTCCTGATTACTTTGATACTTGGTGCCGAAATATGGAAGGTTTAATCAAGTCTCAAGACAACAGTATGTGGATATCTATTGTCTCAAGACCTCACATGGTGGTGGGATGATTACAAAGGAAGTGGCTATTTATTTTGAGGAAGATTGGAAGAAGATTGACATTGATCATAAGGCCATGACCGCACTACAAACTACTTTTTCCAACTCTATATACAGAGGCTTCAAGAAGTACAAAACTATAAAGCAGTTATGGGATACACTGAATCTCATGTATGAGGGGTCTGATAAATCTAAAGAAAACAAAAAAATACCTCATGAAGCAGCAGTTTGAGAACTTTATCTACAAAACAAGTTAAACTATGACTTAACAATGAATCTCAAGAAAAAATACACTGAAGCTCATGTATGAGGGTCTGAGATGGACTTCCTTTAACATTTTTAAGAAATCCATATGGAATAGACTCTCACTTTAGAAAGTGATTATATCATTAAGACCTCAACCATGACAACCCAACCCTTTACACTTCTCTTGAAGCTGTTATGGAGTAGGGTAAATTCAGAAGCCAAGAACCACTATCTGGTGTGTTGAGGGAGATGACTTCGGTTATGTTCTCTCATCCCCCCATGATTCTTCTGATAAATATGAGGGGAGTATGCAACTAAGGGTGCACAAACTGTCCAAAACCTGCACTTACTTGGTTTCAAAGTTTAGTTACCTAAAATCTCAGGTGGCTACCTTGTCAAGGCTGATTCTTAATCAGCAAATTGAGATCACCAATCTCAAGGGCAAGCTAACTGAGAAGCCTGCTAGGCGTGTTTAATCAGGTTCACAAGAACATGTGGATGTGAGGGACCTAACCTCTATCTTACCAATGCAAGTGGGTGATGCTACCAAAAAGGAGGGATTAAGTCTTAACTATAATCGCAAAACTTGAGAACACTGCCTAGAGTATGGATAAGGAGGCCTCATCATCCTCACTTGCAGTTGTCCATACTCAACAATCTCCTCATGCCCACATCAATATGGATGCCCTGATTCAAAGCCTTTCTAAGAAAGAAATTTCAAAGGCTATGTCTACCCCATTCTATCCTGCTGACAAGCCAATAGATGTATGACACTGATAGAAGAGCCCTGGTACATCTAGTTCTCATGGGTAACAAGAAGTGTTCAATTTTTAAACCTTGAGATACTATGAAAGTGTTCCTATAGTTGATCTGCCATTTGCCAACCTAAGTCATAACAAGCAAACTAAAAGGTTGGTTAAGAGAATCCAGCTGAGGGTGCTTGAAAAGTTCAATAAAAGATGAAAGCTATATAAATAGAGGCTAGCAGGGAAAATTGTTGGTAAACTGGATATTAAGGTAGACCCTAATATTATTTTTGATGGGAAAACCTCAATTGAAGGCCTAGTAGTTGACCTTGTGAACCTTGAGACTGAAACTGCTTTAGCACCCAGTACCCTCAGTGAGACACCAGCTAGTGAATGTGTCTCACAACCTCTCCCTAGCCAGAGCTTAAGTGTAGTACCAAGTGATAAAGGCCAAAACTCTCTCCACCCTGAGTCATACAGGCTAGTAAAAATAAATGAAAGAGCATTCTCACCTCTGAGGAGATTGAGGAAGAGAAGAGGGAGAGAAAGATGAAGGCAAGGGGAGAGAGAACAAGTGAGACCCCCAGCTTCATGCAAGTTGCATTAGGGTTGTCCCCATGCCAAGCACTTAGAATGATAAGTTAACGGTAGTCAGATTGAATGATCTAAAGTCTAGAAACTACAACATTGATTAAATAATCTTTCTTCCCTTGGATGAGCTAAATAAATTGGTTGAAACTGAAGTGTCAAAAGAAAGCAAGGAGGTTGAGGCTACAGAATTGTGTCTCAATATCAAAGAAGAGATGAAGATAAAGAGATTGTATAAAGCCCTTATACTCTCTCCAGTTCAAGAAATTCCTAAAGTATAGGATGTGGCAGTTGAACAGGAAACTTAAGTAGGTGGGGAACAAGATAGAGAAAACATGATAACCTACGTGAGTGCCACAGGTCTCTATCAGGCATCAAACCTACTTCACTTGTCATATGAGCATGTTGAGTTTGAATATCTCAAGCAGCTAAAGCAAGAACTATTAAAAGAAAAGAAAGCTACTAAGAGGAAGTTGGAGTAAGAGGCTGTTAAGTCAAAAGCCACCATCCGAGTCATCTGCTGATAGATTGAAGATGGTGAGCTTGTTAAAGCTATATGGGTTCTCCGGAAGGAGACTGGTCTAATGTCTCTATCTAATATGGATGAGCACATTAGAGTGATCAAAAAAAGATTAAGAGGGGTGAGCTTGTAGACTTGCATTCCTACCAAGTTAGGCTGCACTTGAAGCTGAGGTCAATGTTGAACCGAAATAGACAACACAACCTGGATCTAGTGCTGCATCTCAGCCAAATTCATCTTCTGACCCACAGCAGGGTTCTAAACATTCTCCTTCTGAACATGTGAAGGAAAAGGACCCAACTTAAAAGGATAAAGAATGAACATCTGGTACTCAAGACCAATCTTCTCAGTTGAAATATAGAAAGAGAAAGAGTATAGCCATAAAAAGGGACAAAAAGAAGAAGTCCAAGGCATCCACCTCTATGCCTCAGGATGGGTCAGAACATCCGTAGGGTGAATAAGAAAAGGCTGCTCAACTAACTCCACTTCAATTATAGCCTCTTGCTGCTGAAAGACTCATCCTATCTTGGTCTTTCTCTACAAATCCAGACATATGGTATGTCACTAGAGATCAATGGGGTCAAGACATATACTTGTGGCAAAATATGATTAACCTTACTCTGCATTTGTATGCTGCTTGTGTTCTTTACATTTGTTGTTTGTTTCATAAGACGGTTTCTTATTTGATATGTTAAGTGTTGTTGTTTGTTTTCTCCAACCTTGTGAAATTGTTGCACTCCCCTGTACCGGTACTCCACATTATTTAATAATATGATATTATTTAATTCACTTCATCAAAGTTATTTTATTTATGATACTATAAATTGACATTTAAATTTATATTTACTAATTATATTTTTAACTAAATAATCTTTGAATTAAGTATTATTTTATTTAAATATTTAAGTATATAACTTATATGTATCTTCATATTTATAATAGCTATAATACTAATAATTTTTAGGGGCATATTATGAGTTTTATAATTTTAATATATATCTATATCTTTTATAATAAAAGTGAAAGGAGTATAGAATGATAATTTTACATATGAATTAAGACACTCATGAAAAGTCATGCTAAAATTTCAAAAATCAACCATTTTATTTTATTTATGATCTTATAATAAAGTATAACATATGATGCTTATAATAGAAACGCTAAAGCATATACACTTGGTCAAACAACTGTCATTTAGTTTTAATGTTGTTCATTCATTGCGATTGAGCACTAATCTTTCTTCCCCTTTACCTTGTCGGGTGTTAATAGGTTAATAACAATCAAGATGGTAATTTGTAGTGATAATTTTTTTCATTAACTTTCTCCAATCTGTCCAAATCACCACCGAAAGCCGACTTCGATTATAATAAAACTCTAACCTACATCATAAAACGAACCCCCCCCCCCCTAAAATCTAGGTAATAAGTGATTTCAGACCATAAATACCACCCACGTTTTCGCTAATATTGTTGGGATAATATAGTTGTCTTAAATACTTTTGTAATATACGTAATTATTTTCTTTCATTCAATTTTTTTAATAATTATATTTTGATTTTTTAATTTACGTCATAATGCACCTAGCCGATACTGACTAAAATCGAATTACTAAAAAATCGCGCAACAGTCATACCACTGCAACGCGTTGGCATTTTCACTAAAACTAATAATATTGTTATTCACTTATTTCTCCTCTCAACTCCTCATAAATATATTTTAAACGTAAAATAAAAACCGACGGGATCATAGCATAACAATAACAAGAAAGTGATTAAGGATATTTTTTCAAATTACAATATTGTGTTTTGCACGTTATGATTTGATATAAAAAATAATTCGAAAATGAAATAATTAAATAAAGAAGATTAAAAGAAACCCAAAAAGAAAATAAAATAAGTAAAAAAGAAAAACCAAAAGGGAAAATATAAAATTTGCATATCGTCTCTTGAATCACAAGCTCGATATACGGTTAATTAACCGCTTCCACCATGCCTTTTGCGATGAGTTCCTGAAACAAAAATAGTTGTATACCAATAAAATCTAAAATTAAAAGAAAACATATATATTATCGTCAATTGGCTGAGGATACGTGGAAGGCCTGTAGAAAGCAAAGCCGACTTGCTAATAAGTTTTATATAAATGTTACTTGTAACTTATGAAATATAAGTAAAGAACCTATTTAAATTACATGTATATTTTATACAAAATTATTCGTCAATGAATTAAGGTACTTGTTTTTACGTAATTTTAATATTTTCTTGTATTAAATTTACGTTAAACTAAATTACTCGTCAATAAAATAAGGTACTTACTTCTACTTAATTTCTATCTTTATCATGTATTAAATTAGTATAATTTCTATCTTTATCTTGTATTAAATTATCTTTTATGATTCATTTTAATCCGATATTGTACTAAATTATCTTCTATGATTCTTAAAATATTTACTCGTCATAATTGTTTGGTTTGAATAAAATCTATAATGTAGGTTATATAAGGTCGTCTAGGGTCTGGCCGCGTGTTCTGTGCGCAACGAGATGAAAAAAGAAATAACAATTTTGCTTCGATATATAATATATGAATCCCGCTAATTCGAAAATAGTTGTCAGCTTAGCGTATGTAAAATTAAGGCCTCTTAGAGCATTCACAATCCATTCCTTATTTTTATCCATATAATTACACTAAAAATCACCACTTGTTCTCTCTCCTTTCAATTAAATAATATATTTTTATACCTTTTTTATTATATTTTATCTCTCCTTCACTCACAACCACTTTCAAAAATATTAAAATATTTATAGGGTTGAACAATGAATCCTTAAATTTACAGATGAACAGTAACATTTTCTCTCTTCTTCACCCACAACCACTCAAAACCATCCCATATAATTTAAGGGCTCACACTCACATAATTTTAAGACATGAGCTGTGAATGCTCTTAGACAATTGTAAATGATGGGCCAGTCACTATAAACAAATACACCGATGGGCCTTTGATGAATACTGATGGGCCATACAAATGTTTGAAGCTACTGTGAAAATGAGAGCAATTATTTGGACAACTTGGGAGTCTTCGGAGTAATTTCTTTCTCAATAAAAATAGTTAATTAGGAATGGCTGGGTGTAATAACAAATTTATTTATCGTTAAAGTGATGAAGTTTTACTTAAATTTAAAGGTTCAAGTCACACTTATTTGTTTGTGTAAATTAGTTGTAGTGTACAATTAAAAGTATGTTGGATGGGTGTTTGAGTTATTGTTGTTTAAAAAGAATAATATTGATGGTTCTCATGTCAAGTCTATATGTTAATATTGATCCCAACTTTTACGGAATTGCGACTTTGATCCTTACGGCTCAACTCAATTGTAGCACCACTAATCCCTAGGTGGATAGGATGGAGTTAAATTTTATATCAATTGATAGAGAACTGGTCATAATGCCTTTAATTCAAAAACCTAGTAAATTCAAAATCACAAAAGCTTGATCGAATTGTCGTGGTTCAATCAAACACAAGTTATTTGTGTGTGCAGGACCGGTGAAGGATTATGCACTTACAACACAACAACACAATGAGGAGAGTTGCTTAGAACACTTAACAGATCAAATAGAGAACTGGTTAACTTTAGTGAAAGATGCTAAGAACACAAGTAAGAATGAGACAGAACAAAATGACAAACAACACAAGTAATTGGTTTTCAAGAATGTTGTATATTGCTTCTCAAGTTCTATTACAAATGTTACAAAGCATACTCTAAAAGTTACAAGTACTTGAGACACATATACTACATCCTACAGCCGGCCATACTTTGAAGGCCAGCTGGATACAATTGACTAGACAACTACAAAATCAAATGTAGAATCAAAAGGCAGATTTGCCTTTTGACTAGTGACTATGACTTGTCATAGCTCACATCCTAATATATTACAAAAAGGATAAAAGTACATAAAGTAGAAAGGATGGACTCAAGACCTCAATGTACAGTTTCCAAAAGCATGGACCTTTCAGCAACTCATGTAAGTTGGTGACTTTACAGAGTTGCAGCAGAAAGGTGGTCCAGCTTTATGGTAAAGTACATCAGATAAAAGCATGTCTCTAAAAGTCTTCGGAAGAAATCTGTCTTCACACTTTGGCTTCGGAAGACTTTGTCTTTGAAGCTTCGAAAGACTTCACTTTTGGCTTCGGAAGATGTTGGTCTTGGCTTCGGAAGATTTTACACTTAGAATATTTCTAGTGCATGGTGTAAAACTTCCGAAGCATTTCTACTTCTGTTCTTCAGTGCATGCGTTCAGAGAGACTTTGGATGTTTTGGCTGCATCAGACTTATAGGAATCCTTACAAACTCCCTCTAGGCTGATACTATCAAAACATTTAGAAGATCTTCAGATGTTGGTGGTCTTCAGGATGATGATGACCATACCCTTCTTCATCAGATGGTCAGGATCACACAGACTCTCATAATATCTTCTCATCTCAAAGAGATCATGCAGAGGTAAGTTGATTAAGTCTTGCCATGTGTAGACATTCTCAACACCTTGATCTCTGATCACATGCCATCTTTCTGGATTAGTTGTGAAGGTCCAGGACAAGATGGGTCTCTCAGCTGCAAGAGGAGCCATTTGAATTGGAGTTGATTAGGCTACCTCTTCATGCACTTCCTCAGGTTGATCTGACTCAACCTGAGGTGTAGAGGTGGATGATTCAGGCTTCTTGTTCTTTGACTTTGGTTTGGAAGCCATCCTCTTCTTCCTCTTAGAAGACTTCAACTGAGAAGACTAGTCTGCAGCACCTTGTTGATCGGTCTTGTCTTTCTCAGTTGGGTGTTCCTCCTCACAGGTTCAGAAGGAGAGGGAGTTTGACCCTGCTGTGGATCAGGAGATGAAGCTTGCTGAGGCTCAGCAGGAGGTCCAGGTTGTGTTGTCTCAGGTTGTTCAACCTTAACCTCCACTTCAAGTGGGACTTGACTTAGAGGGGAGTGTAAGTCAATCAGCTCTCCACTCTTGATCTTCTGCTTGATTACCCTGATATGCTCATCCATTATGGATAGAGACATAGGGCCAAGTCTCCTTCCAGAGAATCCATACAGCTTCAAGAAGCTCATCATCCTTTGTCTGTCAGCAGACTTCTTCATACTCTTTTGGATGATGGCTCTTGACTTTGCAGCATCTTCTCCCATCTTTTTCTTTGTTGCCTTTTGTTCTTTGAGTACTTAGAGTTCAAGCTGTTTGAGATACTCAAACTCAATATACTCAAAGGACAAGGGAAGAAGTGCAGATGCCTGGTAGAGAACTGTGGCACTCAGGTAGTTGATCATGTTTTGCCTATTTGTTTCCTTGTCTACCTGAGGTTCTTATGTAGCTGCCACAGCCTCTTCCACAGGACTTTCTTGAACTGGGGAGAGAGTTGGAACATGCTTGTATAACCTTTTCTGTATCTTCTCCTCTTTGAATTGGAAAAGTAGCCTTACATCCTCTGCTTCCTTCATCTCTCTTGACACTTCCATGTCAGCCAGTTCATTTAATTGCTCTAAGGGTAGAGATATAATCTCATCTATGTCATAGTTCCTGGTCTGGGGGCAGCCCTGATTGCAGCTTGCATAAAGCCTGAAGACCCAGATGAACTTTCTCCCCTTAGCTTCCTGTTCCTCTCTCTCTCTCTCTCCTCCTCCTCAATCTCCTCAGGAGTTAGAATTCTTTTCCCTTTGTCACCCACAGACCTTTGTGACACAAGGTGGAGAGAGCTTTGGCCTATATTGCTTGGTGTAGCATCTAAGCTCTGGCCAGAGAGAGGTTGTGAGACACCTTCACCAGCAGGTGTTTCACTGAGGGAATGAATTTCCGAAGCAGTTGTTGGTGTGACAGGGCTCTCAGGCTCTATCACTGGGCCTTCAGCCAAGGTTTTCCCTTTGAAGCTAATCTCAGGGTCTGCCTCAACATCCAGTTGACCAATGATATTTCCTGATTGCCTTTGTCTCCTTCTAAGACTAATCCTGAGTGCTAACCTTTCAGCTTGTCTTGATTGACTTGGGTTGACAAGTGGCATGTTGATCAGGTCAAGACCTTTATAGTAGTTCAAGGTCTGAAAATTGAATACTACTTGCTGCCCTTGAACTCTGTGAAGAATGAGGCCTCTTTTATCAGTATCATACCTCCATCCAATAATGTAGTTTCAAGTTCCTTGAGGTGGGGATGACATAACCCTTGGAATGCCCTCCTCAAAGAGACTCCTAATGATAGAGTCTATAATGTCCACATTAATGTGATCTTGAGGAAGTTGCTGAGTATGCACAATTTCAAGTGAGGATGGTGAGTCCTCAATGTCCATACTCCCTGAAGAACTCCCATGTTCTGTGACTGTATTGACTTTCTCCCCCTTTTTGGTAGCATCACCCTCTTGCATAGGTGAGCTAGGAGTTAGATCAATCACATTCATAGGTTCTTGTGTTCCTGGTTGAGCTCCCCTTAAAGGTCTCCCAGCTAGTTTTTCCCTGAGATAAGATATCTCAAGTTGCTGATCATTGACCCTATTTTGTAGGGTAGTCACCTGAGATTCAAGGTGACTAACCTTAGAGACTAAATAGGAGCATGTTTTTGATAGTTTTGCATCTTTAGTCTCAAATTCCCCTCATCTTCATCAGAAGAATCATTGGGGGATGAGATGATTGGACTAAGGTCCTCTCTCTCACCACCAGCTTTAGGTTCTTGGCTGCTGGATTTCCTTTGCACATAGACAGCCTCAGTTGAAGTGTCAATGGGCTGAGTTGCCATGGTTGAGGTCTTAATGATGTAATCACTTGCAGAAGTGAGAGCCTCTTCCATATGGATATCCTGAACAAGTTCAGAAGTATCCACCTCAGTGATGGGTGATTGATGTGGGCTAGACAAAGGAGACTCAGGAGTACTCATCTCTCTTTGAGTAGGGGAAGAGTAGAGAGACTCATGGTACCCACTGAAACCTAAGTCTTCATCAGTATAGAATGAGAGGTTGGGAATGGGTTGATTTAAGTCTAAAGGCTGGGGATGGTAACTGTCCCCTGAAGGTTGTTCACTTAAGTGTTGAGACTCAGAGTGAAGGCTTAAGTCAGTTTGGCTTGTGAGCTTATCAGGGTGAGCATGAGGAACCTCATCCCTGATTCTTGAAGAGATGGGAGTGGTTTGCTCCTCAGGAGAAGTGGGAGCTCTAGTGTCCACTTCCTCCTGTATGGGTGAGTATATGGGGGCCTGCACAGACTCAATAGCTTGAGCAGGGGTTCATTTGGATTTTCTTTGGTAGGTGAGGGTGATTTGTGGCCTTTTTGGTGGTTGGGAGGTAGAAGGTGTGGGTTCAACACTAGCTTGTGTTGCTAGGTTGTCACCTTGAGCAATGAGCTCTAACATTTTTAGGACAAGGGCTGATTCTACCCCTGAGAAGCCTACAGTTGGCTTCTTCATAATTTTAAAGATGTCGGGCTTCATCTGTCCCAATTTAAGAATATTATCTGTTTCCCTCAACTGTGAGCCCAGTTTACAGTTGAGAATGTGTTGAACATATCTAGGAAACATATAATACTCTAAGGATTTCAAGTTAGCAAGAAAATTTGTATAAACAAACTGAGAGTACCTGAACTTGACCCCTTGAACCATTCCATGTACTATGAAGTAGAGATCCTCAGGAATCTGGTCCCACCCTCCATGCTTGTTTGACAAGCTGTGGATAACCACATGAAGCAGGTATTTCCACTGGGATGAGACATTCCCTTTCCTGAAGGTCTTTACAGAAAAATCTCCCTCATAGCCCATCTGCTCAAAGGAATGATTTACAGCTTCCTTAGGGAAGGACAACTCACCTTCTTCATCATCCAGCTACAAGTGAGTGTTGATGATGGCCGGAGTGATGAAGATTGTCCTTCCTTGCACTGTGGCAGACAGTGCCTTCTCCCCATCCATAATGACCTCTTTGCATGTCTTCCAGAATTCAAGCAGATGATCCTCATAGAGAGTAGGATCAATGGTTAGCGAGGTGAAGTAGTTGGTTAGAGCCAGGAAACGGAAAACCTCTGAGAAACTTTCATCTTTCTCAGAGCTTAACAGAGCAACCTGGTTGTGTTGCCTGTGAAGTTGCATGGAGAAATCTGGGTTTTTTTTGCGGTTTAGGTTGGCCATTTGAGAAGCTTAAGGATGAAGAAAAATGAAGAACAAAGGCGGTTTGGGAGAATTTAGGTTTGAGGAATAGTGTAATTGAGGAAGATAGTGAAAGAGGGGGGAACCGTTGGGCATTTATGTGAAAAGGATTTGAGACAAAGTTAATGAAAGAGGATAAACTTTGAAATCCAGATGTCGGTCCCACCTCTGAAAAGTAGTTTACTTTTGCCCAAAAAGTAGTTTTCTTGGAAGTCGAGAAATCTTCCGAAGGTTATTTGCTTCGGAAGTTCTGAAGAAAAAGCTTCCGAAGGCAAATTGGCTTCGGAAGATATTTCAAAGGTTTTTGAGAATTTTGTTTCGGAAGAGAATTTACACTCAGGGATTTTTTATTCTAAGGAGAATAAAAACTTCCGAAGGTAAATTGCTTTCGGAAGAAACTTGTTCTTTAAAAACATACAGAGTACTTGAGTTGATTTTAAGCTTCGGAAGATATTTCAGAAATTTCTTCCGAAGGTAAAATTACTGAAGCAATTATTTGTTTACTAAGACATAAATTTCTTCCGAAGGTAATTTTAAGTCTTCCGAAAAGAAAAGAGATCAAAATTTTTAAAAATCTAAGAAAAGTCTTTTGAAAAGATTTTCTTTCAAAGAAAACAAGGGCTTATGAAGGTGATAAAATAGACAACTTAGGACACACAGGTTTTAGAAATAAATATGATTAAGTTTTAAGAAAAGCTATTCAAAGTTAATCATCCTAATAGCTAATACAAGATATTTAAATCTCTGCTCATCAAAAGCTTTGATGAACAGATCAGCATATTGTTCATTTGTGTTAACTTTGACTAGTTTGATTAATCCCTTTTCAAAGTTATCTCTAATCAAATGATACCTGATATTAATATGCTTTGTCCTTGAGTGCTGCACAAGATTCTCTGTGATGGAGATAGCACTGTTGTTGTCTATGTGGATGGGAGTCTCTTTAAAGTTGAATCCATAGTCCAGCATCTGATATTGAATCCAAAGCACTTGAGCACAGCAGCTTGCAGCAGCAATGTATTCAGCCTCAGCAGTTGATGCAGACACACAGGATTGTTTCTTACATTGCCAAGAGACTACTCTTCCACCAAAAAATTGACATCCTCCTGATGTAGACTTTGCAGTCATGTTGCAACCACCATAGTCACTATCTGTATAAGCATACAGATTAAAGTCAGAATTCTTTGGATACCAAAGGCCAAGTGATGGAGCACCTTTGAGATATCTTAAAATTCTTTTGACAGTGACCAGGTGTGACATCTTAGGGTTGGCTTGATATCTTGCACAAATGCATGTAGCAAACATGATATCTGGCCTGCTAGCTGTGAGATACATAAGAGACCCAATCATTGCCTATAGAGATGCTCATCAACACACTCCCCCTTAAGATCAGGTCCAAGGGAGTGATTTCTGGCTATGGGTGTCTTAGCAAGTCATGTTGAACATTTTAAGTATGTCTTGTACATACTTTGACTGACTTATGAAGATGCCATTGTCAACTTGCTTCACTTGAATTCCTAGAAAGAAATTGAGTTCCCCCATGGCACTCATTTCAAACCTGTCATTCATCAGCTTCTCAAAGTCTTTGCAGAGCTTTGGATTTGTTGACCGAAAGATAATGTCATCTACATATACTTGAACTAGCATTATGTCATTTCCTGTTCCTTAGATGAAGAGAGTTCCATCTATAGTACCCCTTTTGTAGACATGTTAACAGAGATACTGAGATAGAGTCTCATACCACTTCCTTGGTGCTTGGTGCAGCCCATAAAGAGCTTTATCAAGCCTGTGGACATAATCAGGATGATCAGGATCTGAAAACCCAGGTGGTTGTCTGACATACACCTCTTCATTAATCACCCCATAAAGAAAAGCACACTTGACATCAAGTTGGTAGACCTTGAAGTTCTTGGATGCAGCAAAAGCTAGGAATATTCTAACAGCTTCAAGTCTTGCTACAGGAGCAAAAACATCTGTGTAGTCAATTCCTTCTTCTTGAGTATACCCTTGAACAACTAGTCTTGCCTTGTTCTTGATGACAAGTCCTCTATCATCCTTCTTATTCCTAAAAACCCATTTGGTTCCTATGGTAGTCTCCCCTTGAGGAAGAGGAATGGGTTCCAAACCTTTTGCCTTTTGAATTGAAACAGCTCCTTTTGCATAACTTCAACCCAACTTCCATCCTTTAGAGCCTGATCAATTTTCTTTGGCTCTATCTGGGACAAGAAACAAGAGTGAAGACAAACATTTGCTTCATGAGTTTGTCCTCTTGTTCTCACCCCTAAATCAACATCTCCAATGATGTTTATGGTAGGATGAGACTTGTGGATCCTTAGCTGAGGGATCACAGCCAGTTGCTTAGATAGATCTAAATTTGAGAAATTCTAATCAGGCAAAGAAGATTCACCCTTCACATCAGCACACTTATCAAGATTGACTTGATCCAATGAGTGTGTGACATCATTGATGTTGTCTTCAATGGAGTGGTTATCAGCATCAAGAAATTCCTGATCACTTTCACCACCACCATTTTCTTCAACATTTGAAGCTCCTTCTCCTGAGTTTTGTGCCTCTAAGCTGGAATTTGAAGGCACCTCAGAAGTATCAACAGGATTTGTCATTGATATGCTGGTAGAAGCTTCATTTGCAGGATTAGTTACCACTGGAGCTGAAGATGTGTAACTTGAAGGCCTTCTTAGCTCAAATCTTCGATCAGGATCACCTATAGGTAGTATATCTGTGGAACCTGAAACATTCTCATAAGATTTGTTAAAACAGTTGGTAACTTAATCAAGATCAAAGTCAATCCGGACCAGAACCTTTCACACTGGGAGTGTGCTCAATGAAAGTCACATTGGCTGACTTTTCAACTACTCTAGTTCTGAGATGTATACTCTATAAGTTTTAGCTTGAGAAGAGTATCCAATAAAGTGTCCATCATCTGATTTCTTAGCAAACTTGGCAATTTGATCTTTGGTATTCAAGATGGTGCAAGGACATCCAAATGACCTGAGAAAACCAATGAAAGGTTTTCTCTTGTGCCAAAGTTCATAATGAGTCTTACCATGTGTCTTAACCACTAAAACTCTGTTTTGCACATAGCAAGCAATGTTCACTGCCTCTGCCCAGAAGGTGATGGGCAATTTAGAGTCAGACAACATAGTTCTTACAGCTTCAATTAGTGTCCTGTTTCTCCTCTCAGCAACACCATTTTGTTGAGGAGTCCTGGGAGCACTATATTGTCTTGTAATACCCTTTTCATCATAAAATGTATCAAGGATTTGATTCTTGAATTCAATTCCTTGATCACATCTTATGGTTTTGACCTTGTTATCACATTGATTCTCAATCTTTAAGATGAAATTCTTCAAAATCTCAGGAGTCTCATACTTAGTTCTAAGAAAGAAGACCCAAGTGAATCTTGTAAAGTCATCTGTGATCACCAAACAGTAAGAGGTCCTTCCTAGACTCATTACACTAGTGGGGCTAAAGAGATCCATATTTAATAAGTGTAGGGGATTAATGATGGAATTTCTTTTCTTTGGCTTGTGAGATATCTTGTGTTGCTTCCCCTTTAAGCATGCAACACAATGGTCATCACTTGTGTAACACCCGGAAATTTCCTTTGTAGCCGACGAGAGAAGAAAAAGAAATAAAGTCCAAAGTCGAGGGACCAAACCCGCCAACGAGAGAAACTTCGATGCAAGGGAGTATAAAAGGGAGGAGGCACTCCCATTCTCCCCATTTTCAGCCTAGAGAGGAGAAGAGAGAAAGAAGAGAAAAGAGAAGAAGTGTTGGCCCGGGTTGGTTCGAGTAGCCAAAATCGACGTGGAGCGAGTCAAATCGAAGCTCTATTCGACGGGATCGTTAAGGTGAGTTCTAGGACCCCTCTTTTACACATTTTCAACTGATTTTGAGGCTGGAACACATCCAAAAACCTATTTTCGAGTTTTGGGTAAAACCCGTTTTGATGCATGTATGTATGTGTATGATGCGTTTGAGGCTCGATTTCTTGCTTGGTTATGCTTATATGAGGTCATGGTATGTTTCCCTAACCATTAGAAGTGTTGATTTGAGCTTAAAAGAGGTTTGGAAAGGGTTGGAGGTCGAAAACCCGCGGCTGCAGTCGACCTAACTGCACTCTGCACCAGCTAGGGCGGCTAGGCGACCGACTGGAGGGCGACTGGAGGCCATTCGGCCGATTGAAGTGCGACTGAGGTCCATACGCACGTTTGCTATGCGACTGAGGTCCATACGCATGATGGTCATCCGATTGGAGTTCATGTGCTTGGGAGTCATGCGATTGAGAGATGGTGCGATTGAGGTTCATTCGCACGGAGGTTATGCGACTGAAGTCCATGCGCCTGGAGGCCATGCGACTGAGGTTCATTCGCATGAAGAATATGCGATTGAAGCCCATACGCCTGAAGTCATGCGACTGAAGGCCATACGCATGAGAGTTATGCGACTGGAAGTCCATTCGCATAGAGGTCCATTCGCCTAAGGTCCATTCGCATAGAGGCCCATTCGCCTAAGTGTTCAGTGATGATGGCCGGGATGAAACTCCTCGACGATGTGATGGGCATGGACGGTATAGGGTGACGCAGGATGATGAGATTATGATGATAATGTTGATGGAGTTGATGGTAATATGCATGATGTTATGTGTTATGTTAGGCACGGCGGTGCGTGTGATGCGTAGTATGTATGATGTGCGTGATGTGAGTTATGATTGATGCGTATGTATGATGATGTTGTATGTTTATGTTTATGTTTATGTTCCTTGCTTGGTATGTTTATCTTTCTTTGGCTTTGCGTTGAACGTTAATGAATGTAAAGAAAGTATTATGTAACGTAAAGTGAAAGATAATGAAAAGAGGAACGTAATGAATAAGTGCATGCATTATGAACGAATGAATGAATGACGTAATGAATGAACGAATGAAAGGCTTGCAAGCATATGTATGAGGTGAGCGACTCTGTGTCGCAAAAGACTCGGAAGAGGTTCTTGTTGCGTACTCCGGTACTGTGCCAGTCTTCGGACATGAGTCGGGGGTTTGTGAGCAGGCCCCGGTACAGTATCAGTCTTCGGACATGAGTCGGGAGTATTGCATATGATGAAAGTGACGGATGATGAGATCCATGTCGCGTATCCCGGTACTGTGTCAGTCTTCGGACATGAGTCGGGGGTTTGTTTATCAGGCCCCGGCACAGTATCAGTCTTCGGACATGAGTCGGGGATAGTGCATGAGACGAGATGAAGAGGTGAGCGACTTTGTGTTGCAACAGACTCGGATGGGGTTCAATCCCTGTGATTGACTCATATGGGATCTTTGTCGCGTATCCCGGTGTTGTGTCAGTCTTCGGACATGAGTCGGGGACTTGTGAGCGGGTCCCGGCACAACATCAGCTTTCGAGCATGAGTCGGGGATATTGCATGAGGCAAGATTCGAGTAATGAAGAGTAATGAGCAATTAATGAATGAAAGAATGAATGTATGAAATGAACGTTAACGAATGATCCTAATAATGTATGAAATGGATCCTTGTCATTCGACCTCAGTAATCGTGGCTGTGTGCCATGAAGAGGGTAAAGTCTGATAGGATCTAGAATGAAGTGAAAGATAATGAGGTATGATGAATCATGAATGTAATGAACGTAATGATGAAGATAATAATGATATTATCTGTATGTACGTATGATGTGTGAACGCATGTATGTAACAGATGTTTTTATAAAGAAAGTAAAGAATGGTTTTAACGAAAGAAAAGTATGCTTTATTTTATAAAACTAAAACTCACTCAGCAACGCTGATTTTGATGTGTTTCCAGTTGGGAGGTATGTTGCTGAGGATGGCACGGGGCGGCTACTCAGCATATTTTGGGATGGCATCTTTATGTTTAATGTTTTTGTAATAAATGTAACATGATAATATTAAAGGAACGATCGTACTGATGTGCAAAAGTATTTTGATGAAATGAAATTATGTTTTTAATGTTTCCCTGCAACTATTTATGAAAGGAAAAATGTAATGTACGTTTTATGTGCGATGAATGACCAACTGTAAGCGTCCCGGGAACGAGCCTTACAAGTTGGTATCAGAGCCAAAGTTTAAGTGAATTGGGTAAATATTTTCAAAAACCTAATCTTAAACTGAGAATGGGACGGAAAAGGAATGGGATGCCAATCTGAGTAGCTGCGTGCCATCAGGTATGTTTTTGTAAAGTTAACCGGTTTTACGTGCGCATGTTATATGGTTTATGTGTTGCTGGTAGATTTAGATACTGATATAGTCAGGACAGGTAATGCTCGGAGTATGAAGAGTAAAGTAAGTGGCTAATCACAATTGGCCACTGTAATTAGGGACTTACTATACTTGACATAAACTGAGCTGTTCCTTGAATGACCGTGTTAGTGTTTGAATCTTTCAGTGTGTTTAGAGGATGGCTGGTGGAAGATCTTCGAAAGCTTCTCGTGGTGGAGGTGATGGTGGACGTGGTGCTGAACCACGGGTCACAAGAGGAAGGGCAAGGGCCGAAAGGGTAGTTCACGAAGAACCTGTGACCCCTTATCCTGAGGGCGGTGATGAGAATGCTAATCAGAGGGCCTCGATGAGAGAGGCGGTCGTGGAAGAAGTGCATCAGGTCTTGCAGACAATCCTACCGTCTGTAGTGACCGAAGTGATAAAGACTGTTAGAGAAGAGGAGAGAAAGGAAAGGGGTAGACCGTCGGGTGAAAGGAGACGACCCGAGACTGAAAGGGTTCTCTCCGATGACGAAGAGGAAGAAGAAGAAGAAGAGCCTGCGCCGGAGGCGGCACGAGGCTGTAACTATGGGGCGTTTCAGTGATGCAAGCCCCCTACTTTTGATGGTAATGGCACTGCTGCTGCTGCTCATCGGTGGGTGAGGGAGATGGAAGCTGTTTTAAATTTCAGCGAGTGCCGAGAGGATCAGAAAGTAAAGTTTGCTACCCGCTCTTTCGTGGACTCAGCTTTGTGCTGGTGGGACAACATAGTCCAAGTTGAGGGAAGCAGGGCTATCGGAAGGATGAGATGGTCAGAGTTGAAGAGGCTGGTGATTGAGGAGTTCTGTCCTCACCGAGAGATGGATAAAGTTGAAAGAGAGTTCCTGATGCTGGAAGCGGGAACAATGACGCATCAGCAATACACTACCAAGTTTAATGAAATGGCACGGCTGGTGCCAGATCAGGTGACACCTCTTTCGCGAAAGATCAAGAGGTATATTCAGGGCTTGCCGACGGACATCCGCAGGCACATGATCGCTGCCCGACCGAGCACGTTTAGGTCAGCAGTTGACCTGGCGGGAAGGTTGTACGACGAGCGGGCGATGGCGGTGATAGATGAAGGAGATGAGAGAGCCTACGTTAAGAAGGGGAAGGGAAGGCGAGACAATGAGGATGGATTTGTGTATGAAGGTACGACGTCGAGGGATGATGATCGGAAGAGAATAGAAAGGAAAGGAGGAGCATGCAGAAAGTGTGGTAGAGACCATGAAGGGCAATGCAAGTGGGGACTGAACGTCTGTTTCCAGTGTGGGAAGGAAGGCCACAGGGCGAGGGATTGCCGCACGGCTAAGTGCTACGACTGCGGCGAGACTGGACACATGAGCAGGGATTGTAAGAAGCCGAGGGCAGGAGGCTCCGGTGCGAGGAAAGGAAACAGAGGGTAAGGTTAGAGCTTTTGGCATGACCGAGAGGAGGCTAGAGCGGACTTCGACTCGACGTCAGGTACGTTTCTGGTAATTTAAAATTTTTGCATCTATGATTTGAATGCGATGCTAGTGGTAGCTTCGTTCCTACTGCTTTCTGTTGAATGTGGCATGTTAGGAGAATGAACATCGATGAGCCCTTCGATGTAGAGGTTGCTATTAATGAATCCGCTAGGTTACTTAGATGCCCTAGAGGATTGCGGGATAGAATTGAGACAGCGTTTGTTCTTGCTAGACCGTTCAGGGCAGACTTGAGTGGATAGGCGTACATCATGAGGTGAAGGAGTTAGCAATCCATGAGGTGTAGACGTATCGTCTATTTGGCCGATGTAAGGTGTGTGGATATACCAATATCCCAGCCGACAGATATATCGGATCGCGAGTAAGGATTATTGGTGACCAGGAACAAAGCGTGACATGATGGAGTAAGTGAGCAGATGCCTTACTTGTCTACAAGTGAAGGCCGAGCATCAGACGACGTTTGGGAAATATTGAGGCGACTGAGGCTACGACTGAGAAGCCCGGAAGGATCCCAGTTTTGAGGGAAGTAGTCAGAGATAAACCAGAAGTCGTATGTGATAAACGACGTAGAGCGATTGAACTCCAGGTGAGAGACTGGAAAAGAGATGAGACAGAATTTCCAAGCAATGGTTCAAGGAACAACAGGTTTCGGGGACGAAACCCATTTAAGGGGGGTGGACTTGTAACACCCGGAAATTTCCTTTGTAGCCGACAAGAGAAGAAAAAGAAATAAAGTCCAAAGTCGAGGGACCAAACCCGCCAACGAGAGAAACTTCGATGCAAGGGAGTATAAAAGGGAGGAGGCACTCCCATTCTCCCCATTTTCAGCCTAGAGAGGAGAAGAGAGAAAGAAGAGAAAAGAGAAGAAGTGTTGGCCCGGGTTGGTTCGAGTAGCCAAAATCGACGTGGAGCGAGTCAAATCGAAGCTCTATTCGACGGGATCGTTAAGGTGAGTTCTAGGACCCCTCTTTTACACATTTTCAACTGACTTTGGGGCTGGAACACATCCAAAAACCTATTTTCGAGTTTTTGGGTAAAACCCGTTTTGATGCATGTATGTATGTGTATGATGCGTTTGAGGCTCGATTTCTTGCTTGGTTATGCTTGTATGAGGTCATGGTATGTTTCCCTAACCATTAGAAGTGTTGATTTGAGCTTAAAAGAGGTTTGGAAGGGTTGGAGGTCGAAAACCCGCGGCTGCAGTCGACCTAACTGCACTCTGCACCAGCTAGGGCTAGGCGACCGACTGGAGGGCGACTGGAGGCCATTCGGCCGATTGAAGTGCGACTGAGGTCCATACGCACATTTTCTATGCGACTGAGGTCCATACGCATGATGGTCATGCGATTGGAGTTCATGTGCTTGGGAGTCATGCGATTGAGAGATGGTGCGACTGAGGTTCATTCGCACGGAGGTTATGCGACTGAAGTCCATGCGCCTGGAGGCCATGCGACTGAGGTTCATTCGCATGAAGAGTATGCGATTGAAGCCCATACGCCTGAAGTCATGCGACTGAAGGCCATACGCATGAGAGTTATGCAACTGGAAGTCCATTCGCATAGAGGTCCATTCGCCTAAGGTCCATTCACATAGACGCCCATTCGCCTAAGTGTTCAGTGATGATGGCCGGGATGAAACTCCTCGACGATGTGATGGGCATGGACGGTATAGGGTGACGCAGGATGATGAGATTATGATGATAATGTTGATGGAGATGATGGTAATATGCATGATGTTATGTGTTATGTTAGGCACGGCGATGCGTGTGATGCGTAGTATGTATGATGTGCGTGATGTGAGTTATGATTGATGCGTATGTATGATCATGTTGTATGTTTATGTTTATGTTTATGTTCCTTGCTTGGTATGTTTATCTTTCTTTGGCTTTGCGTTGAACGTTAATGAATGTAAAGAAAGTATTATGTAACGTAAAGTGAAAGATAATGAAAAGAGGAACGTAATGAATAAATGCATGCATTATGAACGAATGAATGAATGACGTAATGAATGAACGAATGAAAGGCTTGCAAGCATATGTATGAGGTGAGCGACTCTGTGTCGCAAAAGACTCGGAAGAGGTTCTTGTTGCGTACTCCGGTACTGTGCCAGTCTTCGGACATGAGTCGGGGGTTTGTGAGCAGGCCCCGGTACAGTATCAGTCTTCGGACATGAGTCGGGAGTATTGCATATGATGAAAGTGACGGATGATGAGATCCATGTCGCGTATCCCGGTACTGTGTCAGTCTTCGGACATGAGTCGGGGGTTTGTTTATCAGGCCCCGGCACAGTATCAGTCTTCGGACATGAGTCGGGGATAGTGCATGAGACGAGATGAAGAGGTGAGCGACTTTGTGTTGCAACAGACTCGGATGGAGTTCAATCCCTGTGATTGACTCATATGGGATCTTTGTCGCGTATCCCGGTGTTGTGTCAGTCTTCGGACATGAGTCGGGGACTTGTGAGCGGGTCCCGGCACAACATCAGCTTTCGAGCATGAGTCGGGGATATTGCATGAGGCAAGATTCGAGTAATGAAGAGTAATGAGCAATTAATGAATGAAAGAATGAATGTATGAAATGAACGTTAACGAATGATCCTAATAATGTATGAAATGGATCCTTGTCATTCGACCTCAGTAATCGTGGCTGTGTGCCATGAAGAGGGTAAAGTCTGATAGGATCTAGAATGAAGTGAAAGATAATGAGGTATGATGAATCATGAATGTAATGAACGTAATGATGAAGATAATAATGAAATTATCTGTATGTACGTATGATGTGTGAACGCATGTATGTAACAGATGTTTTTATAAAGAAAGTAAAGAATGGTTTTAACGAAAGAAAAGTATGCTTTATTTTATAAAACTAGAACTCACTCAGCAACGCTGACTTTGATGTGTTTCCAGTTGGCAGGTATGTTGCTGAGGATGGCACGGGGCGGCTACTCAGCATATTTTGGGATGGCATCTTTATGTTTAATGTTTTTGTAATAAATGTAACATGATAATATTAAAGGAACGATCGTACTGATGTGCAAAAGTATTTTGATGAAATGAAATTATGTTTTAATGTTTCCGCTGCAACTATTTATGAAAGGAAAAATGTAATGTACGTTTTATGTGCGATGAATGACCAACTGTAAGCGTCCCGGGAACGGGCCTTACAACTTGTAAACTCTTTCTTTGGTATTCCAGTCACCAAATCATTCTTAATTAATTTATTCATGTTTTTAAAGTTTACATGACATATTCTTTTATGCCAGAGGAAAGATTCATCATTATTTGCTTTAGACAGAAAGCATGAAACTTCTCTTGAGGGAGATGTTTCTTGCAAGTCCATCTTGTACATGTTCCCTTTCCTGGGGCCTCTGAGCAGGATGTGCTCATGAGGAATGACCACCCCGGGCCTGAGAACAATGCACTCATGCTCAGTGAAGAGCATGTTATGACTCTGATCACAAAATTAGGATACACTCAGAAGATTGTACCCAAGCTCCTTGACAAAGTTTACCTTCTCAATGTTGAGCTTACCATTTGTGACCTTGCCCCTTCCTGTAATGTAACCTCCTGCATCTCCTCCAAAAGGAACTGGTCCTCCATCAATTTTTATGAACTTTTGGAGTAGTGACCTATTGCCTGTCATGTGCCTGGAACAGCCACTGTCAATGATCCATACATTTCTGTTTGTCTTGAGCTGTTTCTACACAAAAGAGATGATTAGTTACATTTGGAAACCCAAGCCTCATTGGTCTTGGGCTCATCAAAAGAAGTTGAAGACAATGCAACAGTAATTGATCCTATAGTCATGCTAGAAGGATCATTTGCTGATGTTGATGAAGAACTTTCAGCCACTTGGTCTTTCTTTGACTTCCACACCACCTTTGGAAGCTTAGACTTGACCTTCAATACTTCGGAAGTTTTAATGACTTCAGAAGTTTTGATGACTGGACCTTCGGAAGATCTTGCTTTCACTACAACAGGCTTTAGTGCTTCGGAAGTATTCCTTTCTTCCGAGACCAAATTTTCTTCCGAAGGCAAGTTTCCACTTGTCTTCTTCTTCATTTTGGAGCTTCCAAAGGAAACAGATTTTCCTTCCGAAGCTTGCTTCTTCTTTTCCAAACTCTTAGAAGTTTCTTTTTTGGTCATGTGGAGAGTACTCTTTGGATTGTAAACACAATCCTTAGCAAGATGAGAAGTACTCCCACACATAACACAGTCCATTTTCTTCCTTCTAGGAGTTTTCCTTTGTGAACAAGGCTGAACTTGATCACTTTCCTTCTCCATCTTCATCTTTGCAGATGCTGTGGCAGTTCTTGTGGGGATAGAACTACCTTTGAAGCTGGGTGGTTCAGGTTGTACAACAGTGGTGCACAACTGATCATCCTTCTTCTTGATGATGGGATGATTTGGACATGAACCAGAACTCTTGTTGATGGAGTTCAAGTTGGTGTCTTCAGCCTTCACCACTTCAAATCCTGCTGAGATGAAGACTTGTTTTTGTGCAGAATTGAAGGTGGCCTTGATCTCTTGAGCCTTTTTGGACTTTCTTTTGGCTTTCCTGATCAAGTTCTTTCTTCTTGACTTGGTCATCCCAACAGCTTTGCTCTCCTCAGAGGGATGGTGACCCTTCTTAGAATGCTCTTCTTCACACTTCTCAGAGCCATTCTCCACCATCTCCTCTTCATCCTCTTCAGTCACAGGATCTATGAGGGGAAGCTCATCTTCACAAGTTTCACACCTAGGAGATCTTATAGACAAGATTGTGTGTGGAGGAGCTATCTGACAAGATCCTAGTCCCTGCTTATTTTGATAAAAAAAACTTTTGCATGCAAGGATGAGGATATTGTATTCTTGAAGGTCTCTTCTTCAAGAACACATTTTTCAGCCTTGGCTTTGCTGATCACAAGCTCAGCCTGGCATTCAGTTAACTTAGTAATGAGGTTTTTAATCTGAGTCCAGTAGTTTGTATGCTCATGTTTAAGAGTTGATATGGTTTTCTCTAAGTCCTCTATTTTTAGTTTATAATCATTTTCAGCTCTTTTAAAATCAGCTTTTAAGATATTTAAGGACTCAAGATCAGATCTCATTTCTAAATTATAGGACATGTATCTATCGACTTTAGCAATGCATTCAGGATTACAAAGATGTTCCAATACCTTGGCTTCATCGTGGTCTGCCATGAGTGCTTGGTTTGGAGATGCATATTCCACCTGAAAATGAGCTGATTTTAAAAGAGCTGAAAATGATTATCATTAAAGCAACTTTGGCTTCTCATTCTGGGGGGCTTTCTCAGTGTAGTTTGATCTGGTTTGTGCTTGACCACCGTTTGTCCTTGGTGCCTTACACTCTCTTGCAAAGTGTCCCATCTGTTTATAGTTGTAACACTTTACTTTGCTTTTATCCAGCCCAAACTTTCCACTGGCTGCATTGCTTGGAAACTTTCTCCCTGTCCTCTTGTAGAACTTCTTGGCTCTGTCACGCCCATTTGTTTGTGTAAATTAGTTTATCGTTAAAGTGACGAAGTTTTACTTAAGTTTAAAGGTTCAAGTCACGCCTATTTGTTTGTGTAAATTAGTTGTAGTGTAGAATTAAAAGTATGTTGGATGGGTGTTTGAGTTATTGTAGTTTAAAAAGAATAATATTGATGGTTCTCCCGTCAAGTCTATATGTTAATATTGATCCCAACTTTTACGGAATTACGACTTTGATCCTTACGGCTCAACTCAATTGTAGCACCACTAATCCCTAGGTGTAGGATGGAGTTAAATTTTATATCAATTGATAAAGAACTGGTCATAATGCATGTAGATCAAAAACCTAGTAAATTCAAAATCACAAAAGCTTGATTGAATTGTTGTGGTTCAATCAAACACAAGTTATTTGTTTGTGCAGGACCGATGAAGGGTTATGCACTTACAATACAACAACAAAATGAGGAGAGTTGCTTAGAACACTTAACAGATCAAATAGGGAACTGGTTAACTTTAGTGAAAGATGCTAAGAACACAAGTAAGAATGAGACAGAACAAGATGGCAAACAACACAAGTAATTGGTTTTCAAGAATGCTGTATATTGCTTCTCAAGTTCTATTACAAATGTTACAAAGCATACTCTAAAAGTTACAAGTACTTGAGATACATATACTACATCCTACAGCCGGCCATACTTTGAAGGCCAGCTGGATACAATTGACTAGACAACTACAAAATCAAATGTAGAGTCAAAAGGTAGATTTGCCTTTTGACTAGTGACTATGACATGTCATAGCTAACATCCTAATATATTACAAAAAGGATAAAAGTACATAAAGTAGAAAGCATGGACTCAAGACCTCAATGTACAGTTTCCAAAAGCATGGACCTTTCACCAACTCATGTAAGTTGGTGACTTTACAGAGTTGCAGCGGAAAGGTGGTCTAGCTTTATGGTAAAGTATATCAGATAAAAGCATGTCTCTAAAAGTCTTCAGAAAAAATCTGTCTTCACACTTTGGCTTCGGAAGACTTTGTCTTTAAAGCTTCGGAAGACTTTGTCTTTGAAGCTTCGGAAGACTTCACTTTTGGCTTCGGAAGATGTTGGTCTTGGCTTCGGAAGATTTTACACTTACAATATTTCTAGTGCATGGTGTAAAACTTCCGAAGCATTTCTACTTTTGTTTTTCAGTGCATGCATGCAGAGAGACTTTGGATGTTTTGGCTGCATCAGACTTATATGAATCCTTACAGTGTGATCTTAACTACCTATATGAAAACTTGTAAGTAATTAGGTCGTTTTCACAGAGAATTCTATGAAAACTACAAACTTTTTACTTAAGAAACCGAGATACAAAATAAATATGAAAGCAATTATTTTTGGGTATTAATATAAAGTACGAATTAAAATAAAAGAAAACGTTACGAAAATTATAAACTTGATTGAGATTTTGAAAACAATAAGGAAAATGGTAACTATTTTCAAGGTTCAAGTTCAAAATCCATACTAGGTTTAGTATGAATTGGTTGGAAATTACATATAGGAAAATTTCAAGGGGCGACATTATGGTTTGAAACCGTAAATATTGGATTCAAATAGGGGAATATTTCCAAAATTTTTGAAGTTGGTTCAAGGGGCGACGTATCATATATCGACGCCCAGCATATGATACACCGAGTGCTAGTTGATACGTTGCATGTTCTCTGATTTATTTGCTATATATTCTATTGAGATACACTGACCACCATATGATGTGCTCCTACCCGACATATCATATGCAGGGCACTATGTTGACTAGTTTTCACTCCATCTTTTGAATTTGCACATCTAGTCCTTAAATTTCATAATGATACTTTAATAAAGCTTTCGAACACGTACTTTTGTCTGCTAACACCTGCAAACAATAACATATTCAAATTAAACATAAATCATGATAATAATTATATAAATAAAATACTATAAAGATCAAATCAATACTATATGATCATATCCCCACACTTATTCTTTGTTTGCCGCATAACTCATTTCTACTTGATCATTATTAACAAATACACTTCACTAATCACTTATCGATATTCAATTAAGATCCAAAGTCATACACAACTCGAGTCTTCTTACATAATCACTATTTTTTGTGTTTTAAAACCAAACCATCTTACCAATCTAACAAACCTTTAAATTTTCTTCATACATACAATCCTACTTTCTCATAGTATACCCAAACTACACATGAATCAAAAGGCCTTTAACGGGTTCAACAAGGCTTGGGTTAAGCTGTGGATTCACATGATATATGTATTTGGTAAATGAAATTCAAAGTTGGTTAAGCTAAATTTTATGTAAAACCACCAAATAAATATTTACAACACGTTGGATAACGTTTAACCTGGTTGATCAATTATCTCACATACGCAAACGTTGCCCTTTTTTCCTCTACAATCATTTGGGCAACTCTTGACCCTCTTTTCAATATGGACACATTGGTCATTCGTGGCATAATGTAAAATTTTCCGGTTTATACTTTCATATAATTTGAAAACGTCTACATTGACATACCAAAGCTCGAGACATGGCCTTTGGCCGAATCTAGCAAGTTTAATGTTTAACTTTACTTAGCCAACCAAATTTCATCAAATGACTAAAACAACAAGGTAAATAACAGGTAAATGGTTAAAATATGAGTTTTATCAAAGACATGATAAAAGACTCAAACTTGGCAACTAAGATATAACTAGTATTTTTACCCGCCGCACGTTACGGCGGCATCGTACGCGTCGTGATAGAATATAGATTATAATCGACCCGATTTGTTTCCAAACTAAATTTACATCAATGCCTGAGTCATTTTCAGTTACGTCCAAACATATATCAACTTGAATTTATACATACACATATACAAAAATATGAATATAAGAAATTTTCAATAAGTGACATTTCACATAGTTTTTAAAACATTTTAGGGGGTGAAAGTGAAAAGTTGAAAGTAGAGTATATATAAAAATAAGCACATAAGCGTTTTATATTTAATTCGAGTAATTTTCGATTACATCCAAACCCAAACAATCCCGAAATTATAACGACATGCACACAAAAATACGAACATAAGAAATTACTTTTTTAGGTAAGCCTGTATAAGGTAAATTGAAATTTAAAAACTTGAGGAGGTGAAAATGACATATTACAAAGTTTTTTAAAAGATGAGTTTAAAAAAATTGTTTGCCGTGGGGCTCGAACCCACGACCTCTAACACAAAATACACACACCTAACCACTGAGCCAAAATACCTGTACACTATAAGATCAGAAACGCACTTATATATAGAAAGATTAACGCTGAGAAATTAAATTAAAAAAGATTTTACCGTTGCGCCAAACGCGTAATTTAGTTTTGTTACAGAATCGCGCACATATATATACACAGAAAATGCGACACAGCAAAATAAAATAAAAAATATATATTTTTGAAATACCCAATGAGATTTTGACACGTGGCAAGGCCGGTGGGACACCCCACCAACCTTGCTAAATGAGTGTATATAATATATAGGTAAAAATAAATAAACAAGTTTACACAAGGATGATCCTAATGCATTTATTATCTTTATGCGTAACTCGGTTCATGATTAAAATGTAGTGTGAAACATACATGAAAAGTCCATAATTCAGTTGATTACCCCTAGTTTGACATTTCTATCATTTTTTAATAAGGAGTGGGACAAAGGAACACCCTGTCAGGTGTTATACACACACACACTTTGACTTTTCTTAACAGCCCGTGAAGACTCTTACGGGTCGTAAGGGGTCTGCGACGTATTAAATATTCGATTTAATCAGTCACGACCGTGAAGTTAACTAAGGGGCCGTAAATAGTTATATGTGTCACGTTTTACGGCCTGTGAAGGTAGTGATTTACGGCATGTGAAACGTATCACGGGCCGTGAAGGTTATCCACGTATTTTTTTATTAATTATTTATCGGTTTTCGTGATTATTCGTTTTTATAATTATTTGACGTGACGTATTATTTCTCGTAAAATGTGTATCAATTATTTGATTTAATATATATGTTATATTTAACGATATATATAGGGATACATGTTAGTTTTTTTATGAAACAATTTCAATTGAGATAACTAAAATGTCAGATCGGGAAATAATAGAAGGCATCCGAATGAATTTGCTTCTAACTCACGTGTAATTATTGAAAGTATTCCGGAACCAATTGATAACAATAATTGGCAGAATGGCAAAAATTGGTCTTGAAATATTATTTACGAAATGGAGATGCTTAATTATGTAGGGTATATATATTACATGGGTGTTGTGGATCTCCACTTACAATTTTGGCGAGGGCTACTTGGGAACACAGCTTTGTGTTCAGATGTAAGATTTTAAATAACAAAATGTCAAAAAAATTATTGTTTTAATATATATTTTATTGTTATTTATAGCATATTCAGACGTGGATAAATAAACTGATGATCTGGCGATTTGAAGAAATAAGTAGAACAAAAGAGTTGCCGGGTACTGATCTCTATCAATCCATGCGGTCACAAATGTCACACCCCGACCAACGGCGGAATCATCGGGGCGGATGAATGGGAGACGATTGCTCATAGCACATGGAACTAAATAAGTTGTAATAATATTAAATATCATTTATCATTGAACATTACAAGACAAATAAATCCATACAATACAAGAACTGCAAACAAAAAAATAACATATTTAGTTAAACTAGGTCCAAGTCTTATATGAGCACAAGAAAATCTTCAAGCATCAAACCTGAAACATGTTAAAAATAAAAGGTCAACTATAAAGTTGGTGAGTTCCCAAGGTTTAAACACACGCATATATGTATATATATAAAAGGGTTACAAGTAGCAATTCATGTCCATGGTTACAAGTTAGCAATTCATGTCGGTTACAAGTTAGCAAGCTCACAAAACACATACAGTTACAACCAAACCTCGACTTGATTACAAGTATATAAGATTGGCTAAGTGTATTTGGTTCCCATGATGAACAAGCATACGTCATCAGGAGTTGACAATACATCGACTTTAGCACCAAATAGGCTTGTCAGGCCCAAAGATCTAAGACACCGCCAGGCTAGCAATAGTTAATGATTGTAAACAAAATATGTATCTCACATAAGACTTACAATAACACAAATAACCATGACAAAAAGATAAAGATGAATTGCATGTGTATTTACAAGTATCAAGATGTTTACAAGTGTAATTTTATAAGGTTAATATGTTTCACCCCAAAAGGTGTGAAAATAAAGTAAAAAGGGGCATGGAGAACTCACATGGAAAACTCACAAGTATAGTGATGGTTGTAGTGTACTTAAGAAAGCTTGGATGTCAAGAGTCAAATGTGATGTCCTAAATGATAAAAAAACAATAAATTGAGGTTGGAATTCATTACAAGAAGTTAGGACGTTTGGGGAATGCTAAAAAGCGAAAGGTAGATTGAAAAAGGATTATTGCATCAATTTTAGATTCTAGACATAATATTTGGTATGTGTTTGAACAGGTTTTAAAATTAGAAAACGGTTTAATAAAATTATAAAAATTTATATTTTACTAGTTCAAAGTCTCCCGAACAACTTTCATTCAGAAACATTTTTATGAAAAGATCTTTAAATAGGTCAAACAAGCATCACAAGACAGAAGGTGCTGAAATGTGCACTTATCTTGTGAAGGCTATTGTTGAGTCGTCCGATTGAGTTTTAAGACGTATAAACTGTCGTTGAAAAGGTAATTCAATGAACTTAACATCGGAGTCTGATTTTACCCAAATTTAGTTTGTTATGAATAAGTTATGGTCGGTTGAAGTAAGACTATATTCTGCCAGAATTGTAGTAAGGCACTTATGTGCACTTTTAAAATTGTTAATACATGAAATGGGTTAGAACAATTTATTATGTCAATATATGGTATATTAGTCTTCATTTGAGTTATAAAAATATTCTAAAACTTTGGCATAGCCATCATTTAGAATAATAATCTTGCGGAATAACCGAATGCGGCGGCATAGCCGTCCATATGCAAACGGGATTCTTTGTTTATGTTAGTGTGTTGTTAGCTTAATTTAGGAATGTTAGTGATTGTTATAAGATTAGTGATTATTAAAATGTTAATGATCAAATGATAATTATTAAAATAAAAAGAGATTTGGTAGAAGAAAGAATAATAGTAAGAATATAAAGTCATGAAAACAATTGGATGTTAGATGATTAAAATGTATAATATAAAAGTAATAAAAGATTATCTTAATATTAAGAATTCTTGAAATCTATTGTAAAATAAAATTCTTCAAATTGATCATGATCAATAGATGAAAGAAAGATATTAGAGTGGATTTTAGAGAATGAGCAAATGAAAAGTGAGGCCTAAGCCTTGCTTATACTTGAGGTTAGGAGGAGGTTATGAATGGTGTTAATGGTAATTTATAAGTCTTTTAAAAGGGGATTATGATTGGAATTTAAAATAAATATAAAATTAAATAATTTAAATAAATAAAAGAATAATTATAATTTAAAATTTAAATTCATGAAGACTCTAATTTTAATATTTTTTTATAAAATATTTATAGACTTTATAAAACCAATTTGAATAATCAATCAAATTATTTATTTGTTAATCTTTATAACTTTTATAAAACTTGTAAACTTTATAATTTGATTATTTATTTTCAATTTTTAAAATTTATAATTACTAATAAAACTTTATAAGTTTATTAAAATTCATTTATAACTTTATAAGTTTTAATAAGTCTTTTCCATTTAGTTATTTGTTGTAACATGATTAATAAACTTTATAATTTTATGAAAAAGAATTATTTATCAATCAATAAGTTGATTACTTATTTAATGTATTTGATCCATTTATGAAAAATGGTGGATGTTACAGTCTCCCCTACTTTAAGAAATTTCGTCCCGAAATTTAATCACAAGGGGCTAAATTCTAGGAGACGAGAAGACTTGGATTTCATTTCACGTTCACAAGGGAACTTCTTGGAGGCATTTAAATTCAACAAATTTAATTATGATGTTTTGCTATGCTTAAGTTTGTTCAATTTCATGATTCATGATTTCATGTGTTTCTTGGCAAAGGGTACAAGATCATTAGTTTAGAATTTTAATTGATAAACTTTTATATTCCAGATGGTTCAAGACGATTAGGAAGGTTTTATCACGAATACAACACCAAGTTTTAGATCGATACGTAACTTGACTTAACGAACATGAGAAATAAGTTCAAGATATTTTTGGATGGGTTATAAATTTCATGAGAGCTTCTCAAGCAAATAAATTTAACAAGGTTCTTAGATGATCAATTCTTGTTTACTATTTCGTTGAGGTTTTCAAAGTTTCATTAGTTTAACGTTGATACAAGAATCGTTTTTGTTAAGATTAAAGATTCAATTTAGAAGGAGAGCATCATTGTAATAGGTTTTCAGGATAAGTGTGGTTTTGAGGGAAGACGTTTAGAAAGATTATTAAGAGTCATTAAGAGAAATGAGATAATGGGTTTTAAGATTCAGGAAGACAAGATCAACGATAAGACAATTTAAAATAATAGGATGTTTCGAGTGTAACATTCGGTTTACAAACCAAGACATTACGTTGACTTATCAAAGTATTATGTCAACTACAACCTTAATGAAGACATGCGTACCTATAAGCGGACACTCACCCCAAGGGTTCCCAGGTAAGGTAAACGGATCCATCAGTTGATTTGGATTATATGAATACCTTGCCTAGACAGAAACACCTCGAGATACAGGCATCCCACTCTTCCAGCATTACATGTTTCAAGTTATAAGACATAGACTTTGACGAGATTTGAAAACCACGAATAACGATTCAAAGCTCATTTTGAAAACCATTTAATTTAGGCACATAAGGCCTTAGAATATGATTTAAAATTTATGTGAGCAATGATAAGATTCTAAGTATAAGAATAAGCACATAAGGCATATAATCACATAATCAAATATAAACATATAAGGCACATAAAATCCTATCTAAGCATATAAAATACATAAGAGGACTCATGTGTAAATGTACTTAGTTATAGTCTAGATCATTCCATTTCTAATAACCTAATTCCCTATAACCATGGCTCTGATACCAATCTGTCACACCCCGACCGACGGCGGAATCATCGGGGCGGATAAATGGGAGACGATTGCTCATAGCACATGGAACTAAATAAGTTGTAATAATATTAAATATCATTTATCATTGAACATTACAAGACAAATAAGTCCATACAATACAAGAACTGCAAACAAAGAAATAACATATTTAGTTAAACTAGGTCCAAGTCTTATATGAGCACAAGAAAATCTTCAAGCATCAAACCTGAAACATGTTAAAAATAAAAGGTCAACTATAAAGTTGGTGAGTTTCCAAGGTTTAAACACACGCATATATGTATATATATAAAAGGGTTACAAGTAGCAATTCATGTCCATGGTTACAAGTTAGCAATTCATGTCCAAGGTTACAAGTTAGCAAGCTCATAGAACACATACAGTTACAACCAAACCTCGACTTGATTACAAGTATATAAGATTGGCTAAGTGTATTTGGTTCCCATGATGAACAAGAATACGTCATTAGGAGTCGGCAATACATCGACTTTAGCACCAAATAGGCTTGTCAGGCCCAAAGATTTAAGACGCCGCCAGGCTAGCAATAGTTAATGATTGTAAACAAAATATGTATCTCATATAAGACTTATAATAATACAAATAACCATGAAAAAAAGATAAAGATGAATTGCATGTGTATTTACAAGTATCAAGATGTTTACAAGTGTAATTTTATAAAGTTAACATGTTTCACCCCAAAGGTGTGAAAATAAAGTAAAAGGGGCATGGAGAACTGTAACACCCCAACCCGAGAAGGCTGACGTGTCACTATCACGGTAATCAAAATCCAAAACATAATTCCATTGTTCATAACGATTAAAAATTAAAATATCCAAAAGAAAACACTAGTCTAAACCCAACAGAAAGTCATTACATCAAATTAAATAAACTCTTCTTTATGCGAATTCCACTCTTCACTCCCCTCCCGGATGGCCCTGCTGACCTGACGTGCATGAAAACAAAAGCACGCCTGAGCATAACGCTCAGTGAACGGAATAACAGATAACAAAATAAACAAATATGATGATGACACAGAATAACACAATACCAAAAGAACATAACCCGAGCTAATAATCATATCATATAATAACTGAACAGAGGGAACATAGGTAGCGAGCCCGTGAACCAATGTGAAATGGAGTTTGGGCAGACACACAAACCATTCACCAGAGTCCTAAACGGAGTGGTGTGCAACCATCCATTAGGAAATACAGAACTAACCTAGGATCGATCCATACGCCTCTGAGGAAATAATAAAATAACAGGATGGCAATATAAATCCAGAGTCCTCCTATAGAGACGCCGTGATCTCAGCTCACCGTCACGGTTGGTGCCACTTTATTGATGTCGCAATAACGTGTCTTGGTCACCCCCAAGATAGGGAGAGCTCGGGTAACAAATTTCAGAAATATAAAGTAGTCTAGCTACTTATAAAAGAATCAAAGCAAAACTAACTATGTATGACAGGAATCAAAACTAGAGATGAATGGGAATCAAATATGAGACAGGAATTAGGAATCCGTACCTTAGTCAACCAAAACAATTGAAAAGCAAAACAATACAAGCCTTCCTTAATGAGTACGAGTACCTACAGTTTAGTTGTGGTCTAAATCAAATTACTAATGTTCACATTCACCTTTCCAACTTGATGATTAAATTGAGTTCCAACGAAGTATACTTTTAAGGCTTTTATTAACGTTAAATACTGTGATGTCTTGTTTAGTAATTACTCATAACACTTGAGTTTCCAATTACCAATAATGAAATAAATAATTTGCTCAAATGTTCATGTTAGTATTAGTAGCGAAATCGTTCCTTAACGTGTATTATTTATAAATCTTAAAGTAACATCAATTGTTTTGCTTCCCTGGGATTTCTCAAAACGAAAAAAAACAAAAAACTTGAATACTAGCCACGTATCATATATTTATAACATTCTACAGCATGCATATGATCATTTAAAAATTGGGATATAATGAACTCTTGGTTTAAAACTAAGAGTTTTAAGCATAGATACTTACAGTGGTCTAGCATCCATGCTTTTCAATTTAGTTTCAAATTCTATACATCCAGACTTCTAGTAAAATGTTTAAACCTACATTAATTTTATATATTCTTCTAAGTCCAATCATACTCATTATTAATTAAAAGCCTCTCAACTACTATACGCAGGTGTATAGTTAAAATAGAATAATGAAAACAAGTTTGATACGCAGAACCGAAACCGAAAAATCAGATTTCTTATATTTTTTTTATAGTTACTAACATGTTTTCTTCTTAAACAGATTCTTTAGTAACCGGAATAATCGAAATCTCCTAAGTCGATCTGTGGCACATATACAATAGTGAGTCTTCGGAGTTCTTACCTCAATCAGAAACGTTTCAGAAACAGCAAGGGCCGCACACGAATGTATGGCAGAGCGGTATCACGAGACAACAACCAAACGGGTGCTCCGAAATCATATATGTGGTCGAATCAACTGTTGACGCTCCGATTTGGGTAAACAAAAAGGATCGAATCAGATGATGTACATACTCGTTTACAAATAAGATGGTTCAATGAGTTACCTTAGTAATCAATCAAAGAACTAAGCAAATTAGAGCCCCGTACTGCACATATCACACCGGATAGTGTTATGGGGTCCCTGTCGGTTTCCGAGACGACTGAATCGGTGGTGATGGTTTGGTGCGAGGGTGTTCCACGATGGTGTAAAGATCCAAAGCGCAAGTGTTCGCCGGTAGCGACTTAATAGAACATGTAAATCAAGGGCTTCGTGAGGCTCTTGTGGGTTTCATACGTGCGATTTAGAGCTGAATGATGGAGTATATATAATTGGAATGTACGTGAACTTGCTATCCCATCTTCTCCGGAGTTAGTTGGAGAATATGGAAGAATTTTGAAAATCATTAAGGGAATAAGAAGGAGACTAATTCAACTCTTAAATTGGATACTAGGTTGCAAGGTGGATTAGATGAATACGAATGAAGCCACGTTTCACTACCTCATTCAATATATGCCTACACATATTCTTTCATTTTGTTCACTATTTTTTTTATTGTTGTTTTTTTTAATGATAGTTATTATTATTTATTTTATTTCCGGGTATTATAATTCTACTCCCCTTAAAAATAATTTCGTCCACGAAATTTCTAGGTACGGATCGAAGTTGATGACGAAACCTATACGGAGTGATAAAAATTTTATGAGCGAATGGGATAACTCATAATCTTTTAGATGCAAAGATGGAACTAAACTGATAAATAGAAACATGTAATTGATAGTGGTAATCAGAAACTAATAAACTGAAATCCTCATAGCTCAAAGCCAAAACGTAACAAATGGTAAATAAATTAAAAACAAAGAACTAAGCTGTAAATAGATTTGGATATTGTGAACGGATCGCATCTTCCATCTCCCATGTAGCTTCGAGCTCAGAATGGTTCTTCCACAATACTTTAAAAAAAGAAATAGTCTTTCTGCGCATAATGCGCTCTTGTCGATCGAGAATAGCTTCTGGTTCTTCTTCGAATGATAAGTCTTCACGAATCAAATGAACGGATAATTCACAACGTGAAGTGGATGGTAGTTGTATCCCCTTAAAAGAGATATATGGAAGACGTCATGCACATGTGATAGTTGAGGTGGTAATGCCAATCGATAAGATACTTCACCAACTCTTTCCAAGATTTCAAATGGCCCAATGAATCTTGGACTGAGCTTCCCTTTGATGCCGAAACGTCGTACCCCTCTACATGGTGAAACTCGTAGAAATACTTTGTCACCGACATTAAACTCCAAAGGTCGACGATGTCGATCTGCATAACTCTTTTGTCTACTTTGGGCTTCCTTTAACTTTTCTCGAGCAATAGCAACTTTCTCATTGGTAATCTGTATCAACTCGGGTCCTTCAATAACTTTTTCACCGACCTCTTCCCAACAAGTTGGCGATCTGCATTTCCGACCATATAACAACTCGAAAGGTGCCATGCCAATGCTAGCTTGCCAACTATTATTGTAGGCAAACTCGACTAAACATAAATACTCATCCCAGTTCCCTGTCCATTCTAAGGCACACGCTCGAAGCATATCCTCGAGTGTCTGAATAGTACGTTCTGACTGACCGTCTGTCTGAGGATGAAATGTTGTGCTAAACCTCAACTTAGTACCCCACGCAGCTTGCAAACCTTTCCAGAATTGAGAAGTGAACCTTGTATCTCGATCTGACACGATAGAGACTGGAGTTCCATGAAGTCTGATAATCTCTTGTGTAAACACTTCAGATAGCTTACTAACAGAGAATCCCTGTTGAATTGGAAGAAAATGAGCCGACTTTGACAATCTGTCGACCACAACCCATATCGCGTCATTTTCTTGAATGTTCTTGGTAACCCTGTGACAAAGTCCATGGAAATATCATCCCATTTCCATACAGGAATAGGTAGTGGCTGAAGCAACCCACTAGCTCTCTGATGCTCAATCTTGACCTGCTGACAAGTAAGACACCTGCTGACAAATCTAGCCACGTCCTCTTTCATACCATTCCACCAGAAGTTCTGACGAAGATCACGATACATCTTAGTAGATCCAGGATGTATAGAGAACGGAGAACTGTGTGCCTCGGCTAATAACGATTCTCGAAGAGAAGAATCATTAGGCACACACAAACGTTTGTCATACCAAATTACTCCACGCTCATCCGTTCTGAATTCTGACTGTTGTCCATCATCCAACTTTTGCACAATTGCCCAAAGTTCACCATCGTCTTTCTGTGCTTCTTTGATCCGAGATACCAGATCTGGCTCAATCTGAAGTCTGGCCAGATATGCGTCACCTTACCAATTTGCAAGCCGATACCCAGTCTTTCAAGGTCAGTAATTATCTGAGGCTGTAACTGGAGTGAGGCTACCATCCCGGAACTCTTCCGACTAAGAGCATCAGCTACTACATTAGCCTTTCCTGGATGATACTGAATGTTGGCATCATAGTCTTTCAACAGCTCTAACCATCTCCTTTGTCTCATGTTTAATTCCTTCTGCGTGAAAATATACTTCAAACTCTTATGATCGGTGAAGATATCACAAGTCTCTCCATAAAGATAGTGCCGCCAGATCTTTAACGCAAAAATCACAGCAGCAAGCTCAAGGTCATGTGTAGGATAATTAACCTCATAAGGTTTCAACTGTCGTGAAGCATAAGCAATGACCTTTCCGTGTTGCATCAACACACATCCAAGCCCTTTCTTTGAGGCATCACTATAAATCTGGTATCCACCCGTACCCGATGGAAGTGTAAGAATCGGGGCAGACACCAATCTCTTCTTAAGCTCTTCGAAACTTTTCTCTCGCTCATCGTTCCAAGAGTATTTAACCCCTTTCCTTAGCAGTTGCGTAAGGGGTAGGGCAATAACAGAGAACCCTTCGACAAATCTGCGATAGTAACCAGCAAGACCTAGAAAACTCCGGACTTCTGTGGCTGAAGTAGGTCTTGGCCATTTAGTGATTGCCTCTATCTTCGCTGGGTCCATCATAATACCATTCGCAGAAACCACATGACCTAGAAAGGCTACTTGATTCAACCAGAATTCACATTTTGAAAACTTAGCATAAAGTTTCTTTTTACGCAAAGTTTCAAGCACGATACGAAGATGGTCTTCATGCTCTTCCTTACTCTTAGAATATATAAGAATGTCATCAATAAAGACGATAACAAACTTATCCAAATAGTCACAAACACACGGTTCATTAGATCCATGAAAACAGCCGGGGCATTAGTTAACCCAAACGGCATAACAAGAATTCATAGTGGACCATATCGTGTACGAAAAGCTGATTTCGGAACGTCAGAATCTTTAATCTTCAACTGATGATACCCAGACCTCAAATCAATTTTAGAGAAACACTTCGCGCCCTGAAGCTGATCAAATAAGTCATCGATACGAGGTAAAGGGTAACGATTTCGAATAGTGATCTTATTTAATTCCCGATAGTCAATACAAAGCCTCATAGTTCCATCTTTCTTCTTCACAAACAGAACCGGTGCACCCCAAGGCGAGACACTTGGTCTAATAAATCCAAGATCTAATAACTCTTGTAGTTGCTCCTTTAGTTCCTTGAGTTCAAGTGGTGCCATACGGTATGGTGCCTTGGAAATCGGCTCAGCACCAGGAATAAGATCAATAGTGAATTCCACCTCGCGATCCGGTGGAAGTCCAGGTAACTCTTTAGGAAAAACATCCGGAAAGTCGCAAACAATCGGATAATCGGAAATATTAGGCTCTTCAGAAGATACAATTTTTACTGAAGCAAGGAATCCTGCACAGCCGTGCAGTAAGGATTTGCGAGCCTTAAGTGCTGAAATTATTTGAAGAGTTTTTCGAGGTTTAGTCCCCTGATAAATGAGTTCAGGATGATGGGGATCTCCAAACATAATGCGACGAGTCTGACACTCAATTGTGACATGATGCCGAGTTAACCAATCCATTCCCAAGATAACATCAAAATCTTCCATTTGCATGGGTAGCAGATCCGCTGTAAAAATAAGCGATTCGACTCGGATCGGACAATCCTCATACACGTGAGAGATTACAACAGAGTTTCCCATAGGAGTCATAATATTCAAAGTATATTTAATAATGTGGGAGTCATCGCTAGATGTTTAACAAAAGAATGAGAAACTATAGAGTGTGTTGCTCCGGTATCAAAAAGGACTTGAATATCACGAGCGCCTAACATGAGAGTACCAGAAACGGTACCTAAAGAATTTATGATACAATGATACACTTAGTAAACAGATAACAAGCACAATTTGAATTGTAAGAATTTTAGATTATTCAGATATGACAGATTCACATATGTGATAAATATCAAGAATCGTACCTGGTGTGTTTGCAGCATCCTTTGCGTTCAAGGCAAACACTCGTCCTCCATTAGTAGGTTGTTTAGTGTTACTTCCAGCCTTTCCTTTATTATCAGGGTATGGACAGTCTTTCAGTAAATGGCCGGTCTTTCCACATCTGAAACAGGCTCCTGAAGCTCGACGACAGACACCAAAATGACGTTTCCCACATGTAGTGCACACCGGGGCTTGCTCTTGACCTTGGTTTTCGGCAGGCTTAGAATTCTGTTGTTTTTGTTTCCATTGATTTCCTTGGCGGTTATTATTTTTGTTGAATTTGGCTTTCCGATCACCTGTATTGTGATTCTCATTCGAAGATTGCCCAGAAGGTGCGGTTTGGTTCCCTTCACGATTTCTCTTACGACTCTCCTCAGCTTTAGCCAACTCTTCTTGTTCTCCATGTCAAGTGTTTTCACGGCATCGGCCACTTCATTGATGTTGTTAAACTTTTGGGTCACTATCCATCTTCGGGTTCTCTCATGAACTGCCCATTTCAACTTTTCTGCTTGGACCACTGGGCTACCTGCAGCTTCTCCAAGAAAACTAGCCAGCCTACAGAATCTAGCCATGAATTCTTGCCAAGGTTCATCATCTCGTTGTTCAATAGATGCATATTCTCGTGCATACTCATTTCGTTCCACTTCAGAGAAATACTTTCGGAAGAATATAGTGCGGAAGTCAGCCCAAGGAAGGGTAGCAGCATAACCCTCTCCACCATGTGCAAGTTTGACCCCTTCCCACCAAACAAGAGCATCATCCTCCAGTTTGTAAGAAGCCAACCTAGTTTTAAATACATCGCCCACTCCAGCACCTCGAAAATTTTCAACATGTGCTATCCAGTTTCGAGCATCCATCGGTGTAGCAGCATCACTAAAAGATCTTGGTCTTTGCTTCATAAAACGCTCAAGCCAAACATGAATCTCAGCAACAGGTGGTGTTGCATTTCCACCGGGAGGTGGTCCTGTTGTTCCACTAGGTGGTGGTCCTGTATTGTTTCCACCAAAATTCGCTTGTTGCATCTGTTGAACGACTGTTTGAGCGGTCTGAGTCATCAGATTAGGGAGTAGTCCGGTGATAGCTGCGTTTACGGCATTAGCGAGAGTTTCCAGAGGAGTATCAGATAAGAGTTATTCCCAACATTTCGGTCATTGTGCGTCTATTTGGAGCCATGATAACTGAAAATCAAGATTTACGCATAAGCAGGTAGGTACAGATTAAGCGGAAGATTAGAACCTAACCCTTGTCTAACCATTACCTCACATTTTTAGTTTTATAAATTTTGAATTTCTACAGGAAAGAGCCTGGGCTCTGATACCATAACTGTAACACCCCAACCCGAGAAGGCTGACGTGTCACTATCACGGTAATCAAAATCCAAAACATAATTCCATTGTTCATAACGATTAAAAATTAATATCCAAAAAGAAAACACTAGTCTAAACCCAACAGAAAACTCATTACATCAAATTAAATAAACTCTTCTTTATGCGGAATTCCACTCTTCACTCCCCTCCCGGATGGCCCTGCTGACCTGACGTGCATGAAAACAAAAGCACGCCTGAGCATAACGCTCAGTGAACGGAATAACAGATAACAAAAATAAACAATATGATGATGACACAGAATAACACAATACCAAAAAGAACATAACCCGAGCTAATAATCATATCATATAATAACTGAACAGAGGGAACACAGGTAGCGAGCCCGTGAACCAATGTGAAATGGAGTTTGGGCAGACACACAAACCATTCACCAGAGTCCTAAACGGAGTGGTGTGCAACCATCCATTAGGAAATACAGAACTAACCTAGGATCGATCCATACGCCTCTGAGGAAATAATAAAATAACAGGATGGCCAATATAAATCAGAGTCCTCTATAGAGACGCCGTGATCTCAGCTCACCGTCACGGTTGGTGCCACGTTATTGATGCCGCAATAACGCGTCTTGGTCACCCCCAAGATAGGGAGAGCTCGGGTAACAAATTTACAGAAATATAAAGTAGTCTAGCTACTTATAAAAGAATCAAAGCAAACTAGCTACGTATAACAAGAATCAAAACCAGAGATGAACGGAAATCAAATATGAGTCAGGAATTAGGAATCCGTACCTTAGTCAACCAAACAATTGAAAACAAAACAATACTAGCCTTCCTTAACGAGTACGAGTACCTACAGTTTAATTGTGGTCTAAATCAAATTACTAATGTTCACATTCACCTTTCCAACTTGATGATTAAATTGAGTTCCAACGAAGTATACTTTTAAGGCTTTTATTAACGTTAAATACTGTGATGTCTTGTTTAGTAATTACTCATAACACTTGAGTTTCCAATTACCAATGATGAAATAAATAATTTGCTCAAATGTTCATGTTAGTATTAGTAGCGAAATCGTTCCTTATCGTGTATTATTTATAAATCTTAAAGTAACATCAATTGTTTTGCTTCCCTGGGATTTCTCAAACGAGAAAAAAAACAAAAAACTTGAATACTAGCCACGTATCATATATTTATAACATTCTACAGCATACATATGATCATTTAAAATTGGGATATAATGAATTCTTGGTTTAAAACTAAGAGTTTTAAGCATAGATACGTACAGTGGTCTAGCATCCATGCTTTTTCAATTTAGTTTCAAATTCTATACATCCAGACTTCTAGTAAAATGTTTAAACCTACATTAATTTTATATATTCTCTTCTAAGTCCAATCATACTCATTATTAATTAAAAGCCTCTCAACTACTATACGCAGGTGTATATGTTAAAATAGAATAATGAAAACAAGTTTGATACGCAGAACCGAAACCGAAAATCAGATTTCTTATATTTTTTTTATAGTTACTAACATGTTTTCTTCTTAAACAGATTCTTTAGTAACCGGAATAATCGAAATCTCCTAAGTCGATCTGTGGCACATATACAATAGTGAGTCTTCGGAGTTCTTACCTCAATCAGAAACGTTTCAGAAACAGCAAGGGCCGCACACGAATGTATGGCAGAGCGGTATCACGAGACAACAACCAAACGGGTGCTCCGAAATCATATATGTGGTCGAATCAACTGTTGATGCTCCGATTTGGGTAAACAAAAAGGATCGAATCAGATGATGTACATACTCGTTTACAAATAAGATGGTTCAATGAGTTACCTTAGTAATCAATCAAAGAACTAAGCAAATTAGAGCCCCGTACTGCACATATCACACCGGATAGTGTTATGGGGTCCCTGTCGGTTTCCGAGACGACTGAATCGGTGGTGATGGTTTGGTGCGAGGGTGTTCCACGATGGTGTAAAGATCCAAAGCGCAAGTGTTCGCCGGTAGCGACTTAATAGAACATGTAAATCAAGGGCTTCGTGAGGCTCTTGTGGGTTTCATACGTGCGATTTAGAGCTGAATGATGGAGTATATATAATTGGAATGTACGTGAACTTGCTATCCCATCTTTCTCCGGAGTTAGTTGGAGAATATGGAAGAATTTTGAAAATCATTAAGGGAATAAGAAGGAGACTAATTCAACTCTTAAATTGGATACTAGGTTGCAAGGTGGATTAGATGAATACGAATGAAGCCACGTTTCACTACCTCATTCAATATATGCCTACACATATTCTTTCATTTTGTTCACCTATTTTTTTTATTGTTGTTTTTTTTAATGATAGTTATTATTATTTATTTTTTTCCGGGTATTATAAACTCACATGGAAAACTCACAAGTATAGTGATGGTTGTAGTGTACTTAAGAAAGCTTGGATGTCAAGAGTCAAATGTGATGTCCTAAATGATAAAAAACAATAAATTGAGGTTGGAATTCATTACAAGAAGTTAGGACGTTTGGGGAATGCTAAAAAGCGAAAGGTAGATTGAAAAAGGCTTATTGCATCAATTTAGATTCTAGACAGATATTTGGTATGTGTTTGAACAGGTTTTAAAATTAGAAAACGGTTTCATAAAATTATAAAAATTTATACTTGACTAGTTCAAAGTCTTCCGGACAACTTTCATTCAGAAATATTTTTATGAAAATATCTTTAAAATAGGTCAAACAAGCATCACAAGACAGAAGGTGCTGAAATGTGCACTTATCTTGTGAAGGCTATTGTTGAGTCGTCCGATTGATTGAAGACGTATAAACTGTTGTTGAAAAGGTAATTCAATGAACTTAATATTGGAGTCTGAGTTTACCCAAATTTAGTTTGTTATGATCAAGTTATGTCGGTTGAAGTAAGACTATATTCTGCCAGAATTGTAGTAAGGCACTTATGTGCACTTTTAAAATTGTTAATACATGAAATGGGTTAGAACAATTATTATGTTAATATATGGTATATTAGTCTTCATTTGAGTTATAAAAATATTCTAAGACTTTGGCATAGCCATCATTTAGAACAATAATCTTGCGGAATAACCGAATGCGGCGGCATAGCCGTCCATATGCAAACGAGATTCTTTGTTTATGTTGGTGTGTTGTTAGCTTAATTTAGGAATGTTAGTGATTGTTATAAGATTAGTGATTATTAAAATGTTAATAATCAAATGATAATTATTAAAATAAAAGAGATTTGATAGAAGACAGAATAATAGTAAGAACATAAAGTCATGAAAACAATTGGACGTTAGGATGATTAAAATGTATAATATAAAAGTAATAAAAGATTAGCTTAATATTAAGAATTCTTGAAATCTCTTGTAAAATAAAATTCTTCAAATTGATCATGATCAATAGATGAAAGAAAGATATGAGAGTGAGATTTTTAGAGAATGAGCAAATGAAAAGTGAGGCCTAAGCCTTGCTTTTATACTTGAGGTTAGGAGGAGGTTATGAATGGTGTTAATGGTGATTTATAAGTCTTTTAAAAGGGATTATGATTGGAATTAAAAATAAATATAAAATTAAATAATTTAAATAAATAAAAAAATAATTATAATTAAAATTTAAATTCATGAAGACTCTATTTTAATAACTTTTTTATAAAATATTTATAGACTTTATAAAACCAATTTGAATAATCAATCAAATTATTTATTTGTTAATCTTTATAACTTTTATAAAACTTGTAAACTTTATAATTTGATTATTTATTTTCAATATTTAAAATTCATAATTACTAATAAAATTTTATAAGTTTATTAAAATTCATTTTATAACTTTATAAGTTTTAATAAGTCTTTTCCATTTAGTTATTTGTTGTAACATGATTAATAAACTTTATAATTTTATGAAAAAGAATTATTTATCAATCAATAAGTTGATTACTTATTTAATGTATTTGATCCATTTATGAAAAATGGTGGATGTTACAACAAACCTCTCTTTATAAGGGTCCAACCAGTTATTTTCAGGTACATCAAAACTCCTAATTAAAATAAAATTATATTATTTAATTTATAAAAAATAATATTAATAAGAATAACAATATTAAACTTACTTAAATGTTTTGGCATCAATTTTCGATAAAGGTGGTCAAAATTGTATGCGAATATGTTAGGTGTAACAGAGTTAATTAATACCGACCACAAATGCTCAAAAGCACCCCATTCATCATTTGAAAAACTCGCATTGCAATGTTTACTACTATTTTCCAGTATATGCCATCTACAAAGTAGTCTCACGGCATTTGGAAAAACCTCTTCACATGCTTTCATCAGAGCAAGGTATTTGTCGATAAGTATAATGCGGGGTTCTATACACTTTACTCTAAAGTTTCTTTTAATTGTTCTAAAACTCATTTGGAATTAATTTGACGTTCAAGATTGATGAATGCATGAGCAACAGAAAATGATTTCAGTGTTGATATCACCCCAACCATTTGGAAAAATGTCATTTTGTAAACGTTCGTTTTATACGTTGTGTCTATCATCAACACATGCGGATAGACCCGTCATAAAGTGTGAGATGTGGGATGTATAAAAAAAACCCCGTCTACGGTATTTGTGGCTTCATCTATGTGAGGGGTGTAAATATATTTATTTTCTTGTAGTATAGTAAAAAACACTTGCATTGGAGTATAGCCGATTCTGCTTGAATTTTTTTATTTTCGTGCGTGCATCATATACCATTCTTAAGGCTGACACGTTTTTAAGATTTTGGTCCCTCAGTGTGCCTAAAATGTTTCGAGGCTCAATATTTTGCTCTGTAAATTGTTTTACCGTACAAATCTCTTTTTCAGTGAGTCTCATTGCGTATGCATGCCCCTCGAGGTGTTCATCGGCTTCATAATTATAAGAATCGTCTATCATCAACACATGCGGATAGGGCCTCATTTTTTTTATTTGGTACTTTTCCTGTAATTCAAACTGATAATTTGTTTTTTTGATGGTAGTGTTTCTAAGAGTGGCTGCTCCTTTATATACTCCACCGCGATCACATTTTAAACATATTTTAACAACCAAACCACTTATGATTTTTTTGACCGTTTCGTGACAATAGCATATCCATTTTTACAACTTATATTACTTACCCAATCAACCAATTCTTCACGAGATGAAAAAACCTAATAGTTTTAAATAATATAATTAGTTATTATCCAATATCAAAACCTAATAATTATTTATGATCAAATAACTTAAAAAACCTAATAATTACGTAATAACCTGATTCGTGTCATATAACCCTTTTTTTCAGAACCATCACCATACTCATCTCCGCTACTATCACCTCCGTTGCCATCGTCATCACCGTCGTTGCCGTTGTCATCACCGCCGTAGTTACCGCCAAAACTTCCAACATTATCGCCATACTGTTCAGCATAATTATCACCCTCGTCAGCGTAATAACTATAACCCTCGACAGGGTAATAGTTAGAATCGAAACCAAATAAATAATTGATATCCCAAATTAACAGCATTAGTAAACTATATCGCTTAAAATGTATACAAATATTGAATTATCGATATGAAATGAATTAAAAAGTAAAGATTTATATAATATTTTACCAACAATATTACGTCGAGTCAAATAATTATCAAGAAATATTACATCGTATCAAATAATGTAATAAATACAAAATTACACCGTAATAGAGGAATATTACATCGCGTCAAAATAATATAAAAATATTCGACAAACATAACGGTCTGTGAGAGACTTCACGGGCAGTACACATAACTCTTAACGGCCCGTAAAGATATTCACGGGCCGTGAAAACTATGCCAGCGAAGGGTGTCACGGCCCGTTAAACTGTTGAATGATTGATTTGATGCGCTGCAGACCTTACGGGCCGTAAGAAGGGCGTCCGCATAACATGCAGGGTGTATCTATAACAGACTCCTTTAATAAATAGGAGTACGATCATGACTAAGGACCTGAACTAATGTTTTGGTATGTAAAAAGTTAATAATTTACATTAAAAACTTTAATTTTTAAACACAAATTCATAAGAAGACAAAATAAATAGAGTTAACCGTCATACTCTCACAGATTATGTGGTGGGCACATAAAACAAATCCTTTATTTGTTCAACTAATTCATGTTAAGACCAATTGTCAGCTTGTAAATATACTCACAAATTAAAACACTATGTAAAACACTAATTGACTATATTTGTAATTGTAATAAGTAGGACATAATTAACATTTTCTGCTCATGATGTTAATTATAATCAAAAGTATATTATTATTATGGTTTATTTATATAGTTTATGAATAAGAATATATAGGTCCTTTCAAGTTTTCCTATTATATACATTGTGGGTTCCAACAATATAATTAAGCAAATTGGATTTTAAGATCCAAACTATTACATATTGACCAATAATAATTCATTCTATCACGAATTAGCCAATAATAATCCATACTATTAATTTAACCGATAACACTCCTGATTTTAAATTTTGTTACCAATATAATCTCAGTAACATAATCATCAAAGATTTACGCTTTTTTTTTTTAACTTGATTTCACTCACAATAACGATTATGAACGTACTGAATTAACATACAAGCGAAATCTAGTGGAAAATAAATCAAATCGAGTATGAATCTATGATAATTATGCTATTGAAATTGCTAGTGGTAATAAAAACGAAAGTTAGGATTGTCACATGTCAAATAAATAGTATGAATTATTGGCAGTAATAGTTTCCTATCTTGCCCGTGCCTATGCTATTGGTAGTAGAATTTTGCTCCTGAGAGAGGGAATCAGAGAGGAGAGAAACGAGAGTATGAGATAGATTGATTGTCTAGATCTTAGAGGAAGAGAGATAGAGATGAGAGAGAGAGATCTTAGAAGAGATTTATGAGATGAGAGAGAGAGATTGAAAGAGAGAGAGAGATGAGGAGGAGAGAAGGAGAGAGAGATTAAGTAGAGAGGGAAGAGGAGAGAGAAGAAGAGAGACAGAGAGAGAGAGGGAGAGAGAGATAGAGAGAGAGAGAGAAGAGAGAGAGAGAGAGAGAGAGAGAGGAGAGAGAGAGAGGAGAGATGAGAGAGAAGAGAAGAGACAGAGAGAGAGACATAGAGAGAGAGAGAGAGAGAGAGGGAGAACAGAGACAGAGAGAGCAGAGAGAGAGAGAGAGAGAGAGGAGAGAGGAGAGAGAGAGAGATGAGACGAGAGAGAGAGAGAGAGAGAGAGAGAAGAGATATATAGAGGACAGATATACAGAGAGATAGATAGATAGATGATAGAGAGAGATATATATATATATATATTATATATATATATATATGATATATATATATATATGTATGTATCTTATATAGATGTATATATATGTATATATAACATATATATATATATATATATATATATATATATATGTATATATATATATATATATGTATATATATATATATAGTATAGATGATATGGGATATATAGAGAGAGAGGGAGAGAGAGATAGAGATATATAGAGATGTAGAGGGAGAAGATGATAGATAGAGTATAGAGAGGAGAGAGAGAGAGTGATAGATAGAGAGAGATAGAGAGAGGAGAGAGGGAGAGAGAGAGAGAGGGAGAGAGAGAGAGGGAGAGGATGGAGATAGGGAGAGAGGGGAGGGGGAGAGAGAGAGGAGAGAGATGGAGAGGGGATGAGAGAGAGAGGAGAGAGGAGAGAGAGAGAGAGAGAGAGAGAGAGAGAGAGAGTAGAGAGGGAGAGGAGATATATAGAGAGAGATATATATAGATAGAGAGAGATAGAGAGGTAAGAGGTGATAGATATCTATATGTAGAGATAGATAGATAGATAGGATAGATATAAGAGATAGAATACATAGGGTATGAAATTTAGGATAGATGAGAGGATAATATATATAGATTAGATATATATATAGGTAGATAGAGGATATATATATCTACAGATATAGGGATAGATATATAGATACACATAGATACATATAGACAGAGAGAGAGACATGACGAGAAGATAGAGATATACATAGAGAGAGAAGAGCGAGATACAGAGAGAGATATAGTATATAACATGTATATATAGATGATAGAGAGATATATAAGACATATATACTATATATACACATACACATATATATATATATATATATATATATATGTATATATGTAATATGATATATATGTATATATGTATATATATAAGGTAGGGTTATCTGTATATATGTATATATATATACATAGATATTATAATATATGTATATATGTATAGATATATATAGGGAGAAGGTAGGATGTATATAGAGGGAGATATATAGGGATAGATATGTAGAGAGGGATAGATAGGGATATATGTATAGATAGGTAGATAGGGATAGATATGTATAGAGGAGATAGGGGAGAGAGAAAGACAGAGAGACAGAAATAGAGACAGACAGAGAGAGACAGACAGAGAGAAAGAGATAGACAGAGAGAGAGACAGAGATATTAGAGATAGATAGATATAGAGAATAGACTAGAGATATAGAGAGAGATAAGAGAATAGATATAGATAGATAGAGAGAGAGATATACAGAGATATCTATAGATTATATAGATATATATATAGATATAGATATGTGTATATATATGTATATATGTATATATAATATATCATATATATATATAGGAGATGTATATATTATTTATAGATATATATGATATATCTAGATACTGATATATGTATAATATATATGTATATATGTATATATGTGTATATATATGTATATATATATCATATATAGATAGTATATATATGTATATGTATATAGATATATATATATAATATATATATATATGTATATATGTATATATATATATATACAGTGGCGGACATATGTAGAGTTGAGGGGTAGCCTCCGCTACCCCTCAACTTGTTACGGGTAGGGTAAATTTTTTTTCCGGTTTTGCGTAAAAAGAAAGTTTCGGTTTTACGTTACCCTGAAAAGAAATTATGTTACCCCTAAAAAAATTTTAAACTTAGCACTTCATAAAAAGTTTAGATTTATAACTAAAAGTCTAATAATTTATAAAAACACAATACATTTCTATAAACACATAACTAACCATTACCTATTACCCAATACCAATTAACATAAAAACCAAAAATACTCATTACCCAACCCAATACAATAATAAGCCCAAAAATAAAAGTTATATATATACTAATTATTTTTATGTATTGTAAATTGTATTATGTGCTTATGAGATATACTAACCTTTTTTTTAATCTTTAACCTTTTTATTTAACCCAATTCTTTTATATGTTTATAATTTAGCCTCAATATTTTTTTTTACTTTCAACTTTAGTCCTCTATACTTTTCAAATTTTACAAATTTTCTATTATACGTTTCGGTTTAAATTTTACGAGTTAACACACCACAACTTGCGTGTGTGGTTCAACGTTTTTTCACTTATTTTTTCAGTTTTATGGTCACGTCATAAGGTGTTGGTCTTAGATGAATATAATTATTGTTTATTTTTTGCTTACGTAAGTGTATGATTCAATGTTTTTATGTATATTTTTCCTTCGATTTATTTTTTTCGTTTTATTGGTTTATTCAGTGATGGTGGTCACTGGCGGTGGTGTGCCATTAATATTACTTGTATGGTTTATGACTCTCATTGCAACACGAGTGAGCTTAATACTAGTATATAACATAACAATGCAATATTTTTTTCAATGGTCATACATATTTTATTTATTTTTTATGTAAAAAAAAGGAAAAAGAAGAAAGAAAATGAAATAATTTATGGTTCTGTTATTTTTTGTTTAAAAACCTTGACAATTTATATCTAAACATTAGAAATGTTGTTAGAGTGATTAGAGTATGACTCATATTTAAACTTTTATAAAAACTTATTAAAACTTAATTTTAAAAGTATAAGATAATAAAATAAAAATAGATGATGATAAAGAGTATACGAATCTACTATAAACGCTCTTGTATGGTTATTTGTTTATCACAGACATTTATGTTTAATTTAATAATTTATAGTTATTGTTTAAACTTGAAATTTAAAGAACATGAATCATTATATTGTGAAAAGAAAGCATCAAAATATGAAAATGCGTACAGAACACTATAAAATATAAGGTTTTTTTTATTTCTTTTGGTATTGTATTTTTGTTAACAATTCAATGCAATTTAATTACGATTATTCCGATCCGATCCAACTCGACTCAATCGAACAACCTAAAATTTTTATGTTGTTTTGTTAAAAGCTAATTATAAAAATAGTGACACCGTAAGAAGTAATTCTTGGTTCCGCCATTGCATGTATGAAAAAAAATTACGTTACCCCTGAACTTGTCATCTAGATCCGCCACTGTATATATGTATATATGTATATATATGTATATATGTATATAGGGTAGGGTTATCTTGAGAACCACCCTTTTTAGTGAGAACTCTAGTAACCAACATCAACCACACATTTTAGTCACATGCAAGTCACATGCCACTTCCACCTTTTTTCAAAACGTTCATAACTTTTTTTCATGACATTATTTTTTCATAAAAATTTCACCATTAATTTCATTATTTTTTTATCTTTCCAACGCCTACCATATTGATATATTTTTTTTAAAAAATTCGTCCACCCGTTATTTACACATGTGTAAATTAGTCATTACATATGTGTAAATTCTGTTTTACACATGTGTACTTCCAAGAATTACATATGTGTAAAATGACGTTCGAAAAAAAAAAACGAGATTTTTTTTATTTTTATAATTTTTTTTATTTTTTTAATGGTAGAGGGAAACGAGAGAAACACTTCTGTGTTTTTACTTTTTTTATTTTTTTATTATTTTTTATTTTATAATTTTTTTGATTATGTTGTTGTTAATTACAATTTTGCCATTGAAAACTAGTGGTTCACATTGGTTTATAGAGTTCTCACAAAAAAAGAGAGTTCTCATTTGATCCCTCCCCTATGTATATATATGTATATAGGTATATATATTATATATATATATAGAATATATATATATATATATATATATATATATATATATATATATATATATATATATATATATATATATAATATATATATATATATATATATATATATATATATGTATAGGGAATGGTTCCTGAGAAAACTAATAGTTATGTGAAAACCAAAGAAAACCAAGGAAAACAGTTACATAATTCATAAATTTTATGTTATTTTAATTGTTAAAAGGTTATTTAAGCATTTTTACATATATGTTGAACATAAATACGAGAATGAAGAGTTTTACGTATACGTAGCACTATGTCGAAGGGAAAATGGTTACGTATACGTAACCTATATTTGACGTATGTGTAAAACCATGCTACGGTTTTTCATTTGATCCATACCCTTGTTTATATATACACACACACAAATATAAGGGGTAGTGATAAAAAAGTTACAAGTTATGTGACCGATTTCATTGGTTTTTTCTAGTTTTCACATAACTTTGTGGTATTCTTAGGATCCCTCCTCTATATGTATGTATGTATATATATATATATAGATATATATATATAGATATATATAGATATATAGATATATATATATATATATATATATATATATATATATATATATATATATATATATATATATATATATATATATATATATATCGATTTCGCCCCCTCTAAAAAACTTTAATTTCGCCCCCGCTCACTGTACAAGAGCGTTCAAGCTCCGCCACTGGTATGGATTATTATCGGTTAATAAGTAAACATTAAGATTACTAAAATCCAATTTATCTTATAATTATTTTTAAATAGTTAGAAAAGTTTTCTTTTATAACATGGAACTAATTAATAAATAATACAAAGACATGAAAGCATACAAACACTCTCATCTCCTCCCCAAAGAATATTAGGGAGATAATATTAGGTAACCAAAAAGTGTAGCGAACGTAGTGATAATTTAAAATAAAATGATCATTGATATATTGAAAGAGGTATGATGGTATTATATAATATAAACCTAAGATATAAACACTGACCATGATATATGCTATTTAATTCAAGTCTTTGCACCAAATGTGGAAATAACTTGACTCCCAAGGCCCAACAAACTTCGACCACAACAACTCTTGTAAAAGGATCTGAATTTGACTTCTAAGTAGTAGAAAATAATAACAACTAGTTGCGTGATTTGGTTGACCTAAAAAGTCAACTAATGTGAAGTTCATATTTGGCATTCATTCTAGAGGCACAAAGTCTTGACGAACCTCAGATAATTTATTGCTGTATATTTATAATGCCATTGGTCAATCACTATCCTTACATTATGTAAGTTACATAGGGTTAACAATTCCTGGCACGAAGTCAACATGAAGAAATAGATGCTTTGGGTTGGGAAATACAAATGGTTCAAGAAAAAGTTGGGTTCGCGTTAACCTGTTAAAATAGTTCAGGTTGACTTGTTTGAAAACAGGTTGACCCGTTAACCCATTTTAATTATATATGCTTCAAAATATCATTATATTTTATTAAATTTTACATTAATAAATTACTTTTAGGTCTTTTTTTCAATTTAGAAATTTAATTTGAAACTTAAGTTTTTTTCTAAAAAATTTGCTTATTACCAAAAACATATATTTCTAAATTGAAAACCTGAAAACATTTGATAGAAATTACCATTGATTATTTGACATCTTCACAAAAAATGGTTGATTACATGATTTTATACGGGTTAAAGTTATTGTTAAATTTTTTGGCCCAAATATTACATATGGGTCAGGTTTGGGTTCGACATTTCGATCTGTCAACCCACCAACCCGTCACGATTGACACCTCTATTTTTATACGAGTTTAATAATGTGTCCCGCTTTAACCACTACTAATATAACACGTAAAAATAATAAATATGGTACCGTCGTTTACTTTTTTATGGATCGGAGCAATATCTTTCCAATCTCACTAATATATACCGTGATAACATGAGACGTGCATATATACGAAAAGTTAACTTATTACAAACTTATATGGATTAGTTGAGTTGAGTTTTTTTTATCTGTTCTCTTTGCATGTCTTGTACTCATAACTTTGTAAAGTTAAATACGCAAATGTTTTTTTTATTATGAACATAACAAAGTTTTCATCTTTATTGTTAGCAACATAATTTATCTCATCACGGGAAAAGGCATAGTGGCATAGTATAGGTATTGTAATTTAATAAATTTAATTTTAATAATTCAAATTATCATTACGTTTTGATCGATAATATTGCAGACTAATTTTCAATTCTCTTGACAAGTGTAAACCCACTCCTATAGTTTTCTTCATGTGTTTTTTTGCTTTTATCTTTAAACATGAGATCTTTTTTAATAGTGAGCAATCTCACATCACATGTCACGTCATGTCAAACAAATAATGTTACTAATTGTTAGTGTTTGATTGCTCTTAGCAATGAAAGAGAAATTAACAATGTGATTATTGGTTGAAATTATCTCTGTTAAATATCTTTTTTTGTCAAACTATCAACTTTTGGTTTATTTATATCCAATTTATCTCTTACTTTAGTATTTATAATAAATCAAAATTGTTAAGAGCACGAAGATAAATAAATAATATATAATAAATACAATACAAAATATAATGTAACAAGATCGAAGACAACTACTTTTTCATTTTGGTCTTTTTTTTCATTAATTAGGGTGTAAAAGTCGTTTTCTTAAATTCGTAGTACATTTTGTATTTCGTCCAGTTTGCAATTCGAGTTTAATAAAATCTATCGCCACTAAATTAATTAAAGATAACTACTCGACGTTGATGAAAGCAACCACAAGATTTGTTGTGACTTGTGACCTTATTAAACTCTAATATCTAATTAAAAGGTGCCAAGTGTGCCTCTATGGGAAGGTCAAAGTGGTCATAGAGACAATAATAACAGAATAAGGAGCAGTTAACTAACCAATTGATGTGGTTGACCTAATTTCAGAACACATATTTGTGTTTCGTAGTTGTCCAACAATATTCCTATTTTGATTTTAATGTATCCCATGATCTTTCCATTAGTATACAAATTAAATTTTTAGTCATCTTAACCACGAGGAAATATAGTATACAGTAAAAAAGATAAAGAGGAACTTATATAATTATATTATTATTGGAATATTATGTAATATTAATTACACACTAAATAAGGGACAATTCCCGATTTTTCCCTCAAAATGTTCATTTGACCAAAAAATCCTCAAAATATCCCTTTCGTAAGTTCATCTGAACGAAATTTCATAAGTTCGTCCGAACTTTCGGAACAACCCTATTTAGACACGTGTTTTCATCTAAACCGCTCATCGTGGGTTCAAACGAACCTGTGTTTACAATCAGGACGTCTGTGTTGAGATGTGGACAGTTTTGAGGATGAGCTGACCAAATAGACATTTTAAGGGAAAAAGTTGGTTAAAGGGACATTTTGAGAATTTTCCTACTAAATAATATATGTATGAACTATTCTTAGTTAAATAATTAATTTGGTTATTAACTTGTTATAAATATCACTTTGATGTTAACATGTTTATACTCCTACAAAAAAAAATATAACTATTGAAACATAGTCAAGTTGTTTTAAATTAGTTCATGATGTTATAACTCTTAGTTTTATTTATTTTACATACTAGCTTTAATAACTCATCTATTACACGTGATTAATAAATAAATATTAAATAGAAAAAATTATTAATTATAAAACGATATTTTAAGATAAGATATGATTAAAATTACGTATAAGTAAGAACTATTAGTAATAAAACAATAATATCAACATTTTAAACTTTTCTTATTATTTATTTTTAAAATATTAAAAATTTTATTTCAAAACAAAGTGTTTTAAAAAAATGTTATTTCTAAACATTTCCTTATTATAACTCCCAATTTTAGTTACGTTTATACAATTTTTATGTTTGAAAACACTAATTTTAAAATATTTATTATTATTAATAAGTTTGATGTTTTAAAAAAAAATTCTTATTTTATAAAAAATTATTTCTTTAGAAATAACGTTAGTAAAAAAAATCTCTTTCTTAATTTATTAAAAAGTACTTTTAATCTATAAAGAATTCTATAATATTATTGGTAATTTTTGTCATTATTTTATAAAATGGTGAAGCTTGAAAATTTTGATGAAAAAAATTATGATGTTGACACATATTCTCTATAGTTACTATTTTAAAAAAGTATAAAGATTTGTATATAGTCATTTAATATATAATTAACTAATGTTTGAATTATATCACAAAAAAAAAAGAATAGTCATTTGTATATAATTGACACATGAAGATTTGTATATAGTCACTACTCCCGTTTAGAAAAAAAAAAAAAAAGAAAAGGATAGATGAAACTATTCGATGGTGTTCAAATGTTGCCGAATGAAAACTCAATGTGGTGACATCGATCGCCAAATAATATGTTTTTATATGATCAAATTATAAATACACATCCTCCAAATATCATTTGCATCCAGCCAAAATCAAATTCGTCCCTCTTTTGTTCCGTCTAAGTAAGACTATTTATTGGATAGGGGCTTGATTATATAAAGAAAATATGCCTTAGGAATTAGGGTTATTCATATTTTAAGAGCCTCAAATTTTTTGATTATATACTATCGTATGTTATTTTTTGATTATTTGAACATTGTTTCCGTAGTTTTTTGTCTTGTCAAAATATGAAAAAAAATGTTGGGATAAAGACTTTTTGTCATTTATCATTGCGATTTCTTAACGTTTCACAAATTGTATCTCAATAGGTGGGGCTTTACGTATTTTAACAAAAAGAGAGCACATAATCAATATTAGAAATATTTTTTCTACTAAAACTCGCTCTAACTTAGATCTGTGTGATTGTGTCAATTTTAGTAATTGTTTACAATACATGTGTTTCGTTATATTTTCATTTTAAAAATTCTTTGTTAATTTGTTAAGATCTTAATTAATAAGACCTTACGGTACATGCGTTTCCTCATATTTTCATTTGAGATAACCCTATAAAATTGTGGATTTGTGGGATCTCGATTTTTATTATAGAATTTTGGACACACGTATCTATTGTGGAAGCAATGTTAGTTGTTTACTTCCATCTTAGAAAACTAAAACTCAATAAATTAGTTAGTAACTTAATATTAGATGCTAATGATTCTCATAAGGTGTATATACAACTTTGTTAGGCTTAAATTTTATGTCCGTTGAAAGATATTAAATCACATTTAACAATATTAATTAATTTTTAAAAAAAATCTCCACTTTTTTACTTTGCTTAGGGCCTAGCTAGACCTCAATATACTTAACAATCTATGGTTTAACTTTTATTTATGATAAAAGTTTTATAACGAAAAAAGATATGTTTAAGACAAAGATAAGATATGTATGTTTAAAACAAACCTAAGATAAAGATGATAGTGACACTTATAATAAATAATGTATTAGAAATCAAACTTGAAATAAGAAATCTGATAAGAAAAACTGTCTCACGTAAGAGCGTGAAAATTATAACGAAGCAAGAACCAAGGTTAAATATACTCCTTTAGTTCTACTCACTTTCCTAAAAGGATGCAAATTATTCTAAATGAACCTTTAATTGTTTTTTAACGACGGATTTACACACACTAATTCTACATGATGTATTTACAACGAGTCTTGAATTCTCATCTCTTCAGAAAGACACCATTATGCTTTCATACCACTGGGCTAAATATATTATACAATATTATTAGGGTTATTAGTATGCGTCTACAGGACCAGTTAGGTTTTAGGATACGTATTAAATTTTTTATATATTGTAACCAAACCTATTGATAATATTCAGTTAGTCTTTTACCATATTATATGGTATCAGAGCCTTAGGTTTTGGTTACCTTCTCCGTTGCACCACCACAGAAACATACAAACCCTAGTTGTCGCCGTCGAGTTCAAACTCTAGACAGGGCGGTGTGCCACTACCACTACCGCCTTGTCCCATCTTTGTTTTTTGTTTTGTTTCTTCTTTATTTTCTAGTTTATGTTGATTAAAACTTCGTTATCGGTTGAAGATTTAAAACTATTACCTATATCCATTCTTTTGGTTTGTTCACATTCATTCTCTTGGTTCGTCTCTAGATTATGGCTCCTAACTTGCAGCAGTCACTATGTTTCCTTTTTCTTTTTCTATTTATCAATGTTTTAGCCGCACCAAGGACCACGGTCCACGTGCACGGACACCGATCACAAGCTACGGTTCGATTAGATTTTTTTTTCTTTTTTAGATCTATGGATCTTAACTCTAGATCTACAGAACTAAGAGACCGCCGCTTGACCACGATCACTGGTATTACTTTCTTTTCCTTTTTTATATTTACATATGTCATCTCTCGATCTACGGATTCAAGAGACTGCCGCTTGATAGCCTCGAGACATCGCTAACAACTACGTTGGTCAATCATCATATTATCATTCTAAAACTCACGAACCAATGAACTATCAAGCACAATTTTAATTTGTTGGCAAAAGTTTAGATATTTGAGTCGATCGAAGCATGTTTATCTTATTATTTTTTGTTTTCTAGTTTTTGTTTTAATGTTTGCATTATCTTCTCTATATATTATAACTAAAACTATCAATAATATTCAATTTCAGTCTTTTATCATTTTATAAAATTAACCAATGTCTTTTAGTACCAACGGAAGTACATGTGAGTACTTATGGTCTTTTTGTCAACATAGTAGGTAGCTCCACTCCAACTTCACCACCCGACTTAAACAAAATTCGATTTGAAGTCCTGGTTGACCGACTCATGTTAATCATCACATGATTACACCAATTATTTCAACTTTTAGTTTGATAATGTTAATTTTGAGTTTTGACGTTTCTAAATTACTTTATTAATGCATGCATGCACCGAGTATTCAAGTATTTCATCCGATTAAACACATAAGCTAATCTATATACTAATATATTTAATATTATATATTATATGTTTTTGTTAGTATGGGTTAAAATAATGTATCTACTTTTTGGACGTGTTGACTTTAAATTCATAATTGACAAGGTATAATAAGTTAATTGGAAAGGAAGCGCTAGTTTGTTGTTGAAATGAGTTAGAAAATTGAATGAGTTTTATAGTTATTATTATTATCAAAAATCACAAATTAAGTATTTGTTCATGTGTGTTTTTAGTTTTGTAGTTATGTCACATAAACATTACGCAAATAGTCATGAAATACAATAAACAAAAATTTCATACGCATTTAAGCTCAGATATTCTACTTTACTATGCAATTTCTCATCAAAATGATGTTATTTCATTCTAAGATTTTATTCTTTATGTAATCTAGGTTACTACCCGTGTACTAAACGGCTAATAAAAATAATATATTACAAGATTTCAGATTTGAATTTAGTTTTGACTTTTTATGTTCACAAGGTAAGATGTAAATATACACCGACTCTATAAATTACATATTGTTGGTGTAAGAAATTAAAAATAATAATATAATTATTATAGTTATTTTGAGATTAGAAAACAAACCAATTCTAATTTTTGGAGAAATAGAATGATCTAAAACAGATTGAAAGGTAGCGAAGTCAAAATCATATTTGAAGCCTAGAAAGTTGATACGTTTTGTAATCATTATTTCAAAATTCAAGCATAGTATATATATGTTAGTTATCAAAATGCTTAAATTTTATATATGTTTCATAAAGAAATGAATTATGAATAAAAAATATTTATTTTCATGTAGATCATTTATAAACGTTACAAAATACCATACGTTAGGTTTTATTTTGAGATCTTGGAATTACAACAAAAGTATTTTAATTATAAAGTTAAGTATTAAAATTTTCAAGAATAAATATAATAAATACTTAAACCAAATTAAAATATACCCGCTCATACATAAATATATTTCATTTTTATTGTGAACATAAACTTTTTTTTCAAAGTCTAATTATTCTTACTATAATTGTGCGGTCATTATTCATATCAAGGTCATTTAAAAAATAAATATTTTTAGTTCTATTTTTTATGAAGTAATTTCATAAAACAATTTGAGTAAATAAAAATCAGTAATTTTATCTTTAAGTCCCTAACTCATCTTTTTTAATTATTTATTCAAAAATACAAAGATGATTAAGCTCATATTTACATCAATTATTTTAAATAATGTCTAAATCTGAAGATTACTATAGTATCAACTTTTTAATATCTTTTATTCATAGATTATTGAATTTTCTTTCTAAAACAATTTGCCATTTTATGACATAAATTGTTTATAATGAATGATAATTTATCGTATAATTTTGATTATAATTTTTTTAACTTAAATATTAATATTAATATTTAGTTTTAGTTTAAATGAATGATAATTTATTGTATTTTTATTGCACTAATGTGTTATTTTCAAAATAGTTACTTTTTAATATATATAAAAATATAAGACAATTTAAACATTAAAAAGTTCAAGTATAATTAGTAATCCGATACACTTTATTTGATATCAAAATTTAATATGGAAACAATTTAAAACTTAAATTTGTATCAATTTCTAATATGAAAACTATTTAAAATGTTAATTATGCTAACTATTGATTGTTAATAAAATGATTAATGAATGTATTTTTTAAATTAAAAATAATAGCTACCAAAATAAATTTAATCACAATTTAATAAATTTTAGGCGAAAAAACTCAATTCAAGGAGCTTTCATTGAGTGACATGTGTCTCTAGAAAACCTTGTTGATTGCCAAGTGTTCCTAGAAAACGTTGTTTTATTAGAGGTAATAAATGTGAATATACCCTCATGGCCATCTATCTTTCTTGGTGTAACTGAAATTTCCAATGCGAAATTATCATTATACTACGAGGTTCATGTTTATTAGAGTTTGTCACACCTTTTCTCCTGCGTATTGTTGATAAAAGTTTCATGATTATGTCCTCTACGCAGAGAAAGTGTATATATGACCCATTAGTCATGTGTCATCTTCGGCTTCATATATGCAAAATTAATCTCTAGCATATATCATATCTGGAGGAACAACAAAAATTGTTATATGAATCTTTACTTCTTTTCATAATTAGTCAATTTTAAAATTAACCTGAATTCATATATAAATTCATGTGAGAGATTATAAAGGAGCACTCGCTACATTGAAAATTTTAAAATAAGTGGAATTAAAGGAACCAAAATTTAGAAGAATTTGATATGAAGTTGAAATTTATTAATAAATATATAATTTGGTACTTGAATGAGTAAACACCTCAAGGTAGCCTAGCGATCAACGTTTTGGGGGCCAGACCAAGGTTATAGGGTAATGCGATCTTGAAACAGATATAATAGTACGAATCCATCCCTTGGATCCAGGTGACTTCATGGACGCATTGCATTCTGTGGATTTTTGGGGCGGGTAACACTTATATTTTTTATTTGAATGAGATAGAATTTATCACATAAATCGGGATTTTTGACGTAATTTGATTTACAAAATAATCATGTTTGGCACATAAATATGTTAAAAAAATAAGGTTGCTATGTGATGGTTGCGGCAACAGAGTTGGTAGTTGTGGTGGAGGAGCATAAGCCGACACTAGTCGTGGATGCAGCGATGGTGATGGTGATGATGATGAGACCGTGGTAGAGACGGTATTCATGGGTGTCGAAGTAGCGATGGCGAGGGAGTGGAGTGGGAGTTTAGTTACTATGGTAGAATTTCTTTAATCACAAATTATTTTTTAGCTCATTTTCTTTTTTAGGAATTCATTCCGGTTCTAATTTTATTTATTCTCACACCAAGTATCATCACTCTAAAATTCAAAATTATGCCTGTAAATGAACTGAACAAAAATGAATATCGGCATGTTCGTGTTTATTCATTTAATTAGTTTTAACTAAACTCGAACACAAACACATAATCAAACATGGTTTTTTGTTTATGTTCATTCATTAAGAAAACGGAAATTTTCGTGTTTGTTCATGTTTATTCGTTAAAAAACTAAATGAACAGTTCAAGAACGCAAATGACACAAACGAAAATAAATAAACGAACATAACTGAACAAACATAAACGAACACACATGAAGATACATAAACATCAATGTACATAAACAAACAAGTCTAATACATCATTATTCATTCACAATCACATGTAAGTAAACGACCATAAATAAACGAACAAAAATAAACAAACATATATAAACGAATACACACAAATATTTACGAACATAAATGAACAACAAAATTATATGCATGTTTGCTCATTTAATTAAATGAATATAACTTTATGTTCATATTAATTCATTTATTAAAAGATAAACATAAACGAATTTCCCACCGAACATTTCATGAATATTCAGTTCATTTATAGAACTATTCAAATTTCAACTTCTTCTACAATCCAAACATGCATGTAAGGAATAGAATTTCAAATCTAATTCTAATTCTAATTAAAATTTCATGACTTTTATCGATCTAAAAGCACTTTATTTCTTTTATATGCTTCTGTTAAAACATGCTAGGATTCAATAGCGATGAACATGAAAGACAAGGAGTAGATAAAGTTGCAACTGTGTCAAAACTAGGAAAATTTGCCATAGATAGATGGTATGTTAAAATCTTCTCATAACAAAAGTAATTTGGCATATGAAATAAGTCAAATATGAAAAGTTTTACTTTAACAACTCAAATAGGAAAACATGTATTACAATTTACAATTTACGTATATCTTTAAGATAAAACAAAACCTTTCTTCGTGTGCAAAATATTTTATAATAAGTTATCAACTATTATAAAACCAACCAACTCTTAGTAACCACTCACACCCCACAAATTTCCTCTATAAATACTTCAACCTGTTGTTCACTTTCATCACAAATCACAAGCACAAGCTTTTCATTGACCACTGAGTTGATTGGAAGCTAGCCCATCACTACACAATGGCTCGGACCACACTCACCATGCTCATGGTTCTGGTCTCTATCGTGGCTCTAGCCAACGGGTCTTACCTCTATCCTCAGTTTTACGACCGATCATGTCCGCAAGCTAAAGACATCGTCCGCTCTGTTGTCGCAAAAGCCGTCGCTAAAGAGACTCGTATGGCTGCTTCTTTGCTCCGGCTCCATTTCCATGATTGCTTTGTCAAGGTTTGTTTTTTGACACCAACCCAATCACTACTAGAAAACTAGGCACTGCGACTATTTTATTGTCGCAAATGCCCAGTTTTATAGCAGTGACATCTTGGGTTGTAGTGTTCATAGAAAAACTATAATAAATGTTATCTAGGTGTTGTTACATTGATAAGAAACTAATTTTCTTTACAACAAAATAATCATGTAGGGGTGCGATGCCTCGATACTTCTTGACAACAGTGGAAGCATAATCAGCGAGAAGGGGTCCAACCCCAACCGCAACTCGGCTCGTGGGTTTGAAGTCGTGGACCAAATCAAAGCTGCATTGGAGAAGGCGTGCCCTGAAACCGTCTCGTGTGCGGATATATTGGCTCTAGCAGCTAGAGACTCGACCGTTTTGGTACTGTATCGTAACACAACATGGTTTATTAATGGTTTGAACCTCAACTTATGAAAGCATGTTTTGAATTTGTGCAGACTGGTGGACCAAGTTGGGAAGTGCCATTGGGTAGAAGGGACTCATTAGGTGCAAGCTTGAGTGGTTCTAACCAAAACATTCCAGCTCCAAACAACACTTTTCAAACCATTCTCACCAAATTCAAGCTCAAGGGTCTTGACATTGTTGATTTTGTAGCACTTTCTGGTAAGAATCAAACAATAAGAAATGAAAACATAATAATAATATCATCACTCAAAGAATCTTGAAAATTCAAGTTGAAATTCAAGAAATATAAATCAAAACAAAATCAAATGTACCCAGTAACATCTCACACATAAAATAAGGTCTGGGAGGATGAAATGAAAATAAATCTTACCTATATCCCAAGAAAAAAAGAGACTGTTTCTAATGAAACCCTTTTAATAACGTTAATATTAAAGAAAATCTTGGTGCTTAAACTTTACACTTTACAGGGAGTCACACGATAGGAAATGCTAGGTGTACAAGTTTCAGGCAAAGGCTATACAACAACACGGGCAACGGGCAGCCCGACTTGACACTAGACCAATCATACGCCGCAAAGCTTCGCCAAAACTGCCCGAGATCTGGTGGGGATCAGAATCTGTTTTTCTTGGATCCGGTGTCGCCCACAAAGTTCGACAACAGTTATTACAAGAACTTGATTGCTAAAAGGGGACTTTTAAGCTCTGATGAAATACTTTTTACTCAAAACCAACAAACAATGGAGTATGTGAAGCAGTATGCTGCAAATCAAGAGCTTTTCTTCCAGCAGTTTGCAAAGTCTATGGTTAAAATGGGAAATATTACTCCGTTGACCGGCAAACATGGTGAAATCAGAAAGATTTGCAGAAAAGTCAACAATTAAATAAAAGAGGATATCATACTATATATCGTGATCAAAATTTAAAATTTATTATGTTTTGATGTAATATGGTGCTTTTCATTTTGATCTTTTCTTGTTCTGTTCAATTATAAAAGTATTGTGAAGTTGTTATTTATTTTGTCATGTAACTTTTGGTCAACTTTTGGAATTTAAAATATATTATCCCAGTTTCTTAAACATTCAAGCTTAATGACTAATTTCAGTTTGGTAAAGATCTAACAATTTAAATGTACAAATTCGACCATTTGTAACCAATACATTAAGTTAGAATTTAAATAAACCAAAGTGACATGTCAAATTCGGTCAAAATAAACAACAAACTAGAGCCAAGTGGCAAGTGCAAAATAGAATGATTCCGTTATATGATTAAGAAATCTTTAATTCTGAATTTATAACTGAAAGCTAAGTGCAAAATAATGATTCCCACGGACCTTTTTTTTCCTGAACAATAATTTTTTTAAAGTCTTCAAGAATCATATTGGTTTTTTCATCTCTAGCAAAAAGACCTACAAATGCACGAGAATAAGCATCAAGCAAGTGATCTCTCCACCTTATAAATAAGGGGTTGATTCATTCCAACATAGTATGAAATCAAGCATGATAACCTGATTTGTTGAGGCCTGACTGTAGGCCTGTAAATTAACCAAACGTTCATCAATTGTTCATGAACTGTTTGGCGGGAAGTTCGTTTATGTTCGTTTATTTAGTAAATGAACGAACATGAACAAAATTTTGTTTTCGTTTAGTTAAAGGAACAAACATGAACACATGTTTTGTTCTTTCGTTTACGTTCATAAACGTTCGTTTATGTTTGTTCATTTATGTTCGTTTGTGTTCGTTCATTTACGTTTGTTTATTATATATATTTATATATTAATAAAAGGGAATTATGTGTTAATATTTGAAACATAAGTGTATTATGTTATATTAGAAACCTATAAGTTTAGTGACATTTTAATTTCCACTAATACACCTAAATGTTTCAAAATTATCATTTAACATTGGTGTTTTTGTGTGTTCAGTTAAGTTTGTTTATTATCATTCATTTATGTTCGTTTATTATTGTTCATTTGTGTACGTTCATGTTCGTGAATTGTTCATTTAGCTTTTTTAACGAACATACATAAACGGACACGAACATTTTTATTTTCTTAATAAACGAACATGAACAAAAAAATTATGTTCGATTATGTGTTAGTGTTCATGTTCGTTCGGTTCATTTACAGGCCTAGGGCTGAGGGATTTGCTAACCGTTGCCTATGAGGCATGTGCAAATCGCAAAGTTACATACGTTCTAACAAATGTGGATCAAACCCAATGGAGGGGCAAATCTATTAAAATTGGTTAATTTAATCGACATGTTAAGCTAGAACTTCAATGAAATATTATATAGGGTTCTAAAATATATGAAAAAGTAGAAATACTTAAAATACGAAAAACCATTGTAGAATTCTTATACTAACCAATTTTCAGTAACAATGAAATATTATTATATTTAATGAACCTTTTATCCTGATATGCTCTCAACTTGATCGTCTCTTGGGCTTTTATCCTGCTGTGCTTGTATGTGTGTACTACTAGAATATGCATGCTAATCTTTTAGTAACTCTGCTTGCTATACATGAATTTGGTTTATGCTATAAACAACAACCTATTAGCTAGCAATATGGAGAGAAATAATGAGAAAATGAGAGAAATATTTCTTATTTTCATACATGTCTCAAGTATCAAACATATCATTATATAGGTATACAATATGTAACCAAACATAAGACATAAGTAACAATAATTATAACATAAGTAGAGAGTAATGACGGTAATAATGTCTGCTTTAAAATATATATCTATAACAGTTTACAAGTTATAATAATAATAATCATATTTCCCTCCATCCTCCATACAAACCTCATTCAACTTCCCAAGTCAAAACCACTACTAATATCCAAATTGGTACAAGTTCATTTATGATAAATGATATGATAGCAATTGCAAACACAAATGTACATGAAAAAGTTAAAATGATCTCAAAAGGTAAACTTATTCGTGCTAATTTTGATACATAGTTAAACTCACCCTTTGAGCCTAATTTATGGCTAGTTCACTATTAAAAGATATGATCTCATGAGAAACACAAACATAAACAACAAAATCAAAATCTAATGGTCCCAAAACATAAAGTTATTCGCGTTGATTTTGATACATAGTAAACTGACCCTTTGCGCCTAATTCAAGGCTAGTTTCTGAATAAAAGATATGATCTCATCAGAAACAAAAACAACAAAAGCAAAAGCACACTTTAATGGTCTCAATACATAAAGTTATTCTTGTTGATTTTGATACATAGTAAATTGACCCTTTACGCCTAATTTATGGAAAGTTTCTGAATAAATGACATGATCTCATCAGAAACTTTTTGAGGTTTCTCTTGCTGGATAAAATGATATCCTTCCAGCATGACCACTTCAATATCAGGAACTAGTGTCTTCATAACATTTCCCTCAATGTATGGCTTTGTAAAGCTTTCATATCCAATACCTTTGTCTGCAATAATGAGCTTTGATGGAACTGTTATCTTTGCCCCTTGCCATGCCGCTAGCAACTCCCATGTCCTGCAATTCACTTAGTTACATCCCTTATGAACAAGCTAATTAATGTTACTTTTGTGTGTAAATTTTCAACTTACAAGTCCATAGCACGATAGTAGTTAAAACCCCCGGTGAACCCCGACTCCTGAAACTTATCTGCATATATTTGAAGCTCCTCTTCAGTAATTCATGGTGGTATCTCTGATGGTGTCTCTAGGTGATCAATAATCTCCATGCCCGGAGGCGCCACTGGTACATCTGTTTTACTTATCAACAAGAATTTCTTAATTACCATCAGGTAATCGTGTTTCGCAAAAGCTCTTTCTGCTCTTCCTACTTCCTGTTATATCACTTTCCATAAGTTCAATTGTTCAATTCTTTATAATAATTAAAAACCATCTCCACATGATTACTATTGGTTCAGGCTCCCAAATAACACTCACACAAACACACAAAGATTTTATAGTGTATTGAACTTTAAAGAATTATTGAGAATTGAATACGAAACATGTATAATACTAATCCTATCTATAATAAAATAAACACAAAAAATTCCACGTTAAGCCCCATGATGACTCCCATGATTTACCCATATTACTCGGTCAACACATGACCAATTCACATAATAATAAACTCTAATTAAAACAAGTAATTAATGTGAATATTATGAATTTTTTCAATGCAAGTTTGGATTTGAACCATATCTAATATCCACGTGAAATCATGACTCGTAAGCTACGAAACCATGATCCATGAACCAAACTCGATTAAATCAACAATCACCCCCTTAATCGGTTTATTCATATCAATTGTTCACCGCAGTCGAATCACCATCTTCTCCATCTCAAATTGTTCCAGAACACCCGATTTTCACCTCGGTCACATCCAAAGTCTTCTCTAAACGCAACATCTAACATGGCATCCTACTGGAAACTGTTCACTAAACCTCGTCCCTAGTCACATCCAAAGCCAACCCGACTTGAACTCCAACGCCAAAATGTTGTCACAACCATCTTGTTTTAAAAAGATGTACCTTTTCCCGATCAATTCTATTTCAAGAGGCTTCTACCACCGACTACGAATAAAACCACCGCCTTTTAACATTTCCTTTTTTGCGCCAAACAAAACCGAATCAAAAGTCACCTGCTATCCATAAGTCTTGTTTCTCACACACTTCCATCGGTAAAACTCTTACCACGAAACAAGTTGATCAAGGAACCCGTAAAATCCTTCATCTGTTGTCACTGGCTATGTTACCTGTTGCGAAAATCCGTAACTAACAACCGAACAACCCTGATTCTTCTTCTTTTTATCGCTCTTAACAGCCACAGAACACCGATGTTTATCATAGTTACCCCTGTTGTCTCTATCGGCACTTCCCCGTGACAATACTTGACCCAAACACCATTCTCGTCTCTGTCTTCTACTATCGAACATTCCCAAAATAGACCTTGTTACCTGCTGCATTTGCCCGGCAGTGAAGGGCTACCCTTCGATGGTCGATTCTTAAACCGCCCTTCTATGCCTTCACGAACCCTTGGCTCTGATACCAAATGTTGATTCAGGCCCCCAAATAACACTCACACCAACACACAAAGATTTTCTGTGTATTGAACTTTAAAGAATTATAGAGAATCGAATACGAAACATGTATAATGCTAATCCTATTTATAATAAAATAAAGAGTAAACTTCATTTTTGCTCCCAGTGGTTTGGCGTAAAAAACGGTTTTCATCCAAAAGTTTCGAAATCGCGATTTTGCTCCCTGTGGTTTGTAATTCTTCTCAGATAACTCCAAATCACTAACACCATTAATTATAATTTCGTGAAAAACAAGGGCATTTTAGTCATTTTACTTATAAGGGTTAATAATGGTAACTTTTTAACATACTTTATTACTTAAGGGACTATTTGTGCAATATATTCAAACTATATAAAAACAAAAAGATCTCATCTCTTTCACTTCCAGATCCTAATCACCACACCACCACCATAATCACCACCAACACCATAATCACCACCACCACCACCACCATCGCACCACCACCTATGTTTCTATCCACCACCAAGACAGCTACCACCAACGACCTCTACCTCCACCAATATAGCCACCATCGTCGACCTCCACCTCCATCATCAAAGCCACCATTCTCCACCTCCATCTCCACCAACACTACCACCACCGTTGACACCAACACGTCCACCTTCGTCGACCTCCACTTCCACCAACACAACCATCACCATCGATACCAACACATCCACCACCGCCAACCTCCACATCCATCACCACTGACCTCCACCTCCACCAAAATCCTAGATCCGTGATGTGGTGAGGTGTGACTTTTTTAATTTTGGATTTAGGTTTTAGGGTTAGATTTTAATAGGAATGGGGTGGGAAGATTCGATGGGTGGGGTGGATGGTTATTTGTGGGTTTAGTTCTGTGTTATAGGGGTGGTGGTTGTGTTATGGTGGCAGTAGAGGTGGTTGTATTAGGGCGGTGGTGTTGGGGGCTATAGTGTTTTGGTCACGGTGGTGGTGTTGTGGCAATGGTGGTGTTGTAGTGTGGTGGTGTTGGTGGTGCTCGCGTTGTGGTGGTGGTGCTGGTGTTGCCTTGGGAAGGTTGTGGTAGGAGGGGATGGTTTTGGCCGGAATGAAGGGTTGGCGGGGATGATCGGGTGGATATAGTGTGGTCAAAAATGTGGTTGGTCTTTAACCAATTTACAGAAACAGTCATTCTAAAATATAATATAATATAATATAATATAATATAATATAATATAATATAATATAATATAATATAATATAAAGATAACATTATTAACCCTTATAAGTAAAATGACCAAAATGCCCTTCATTTTAACGGAACTAATTAATTATGTTAGTGGTTTAGATTTATCTAAGAAGAATTGCGAACCACTGGGAGCAAAATCGCAATTTTGAAACTTTGGATGAAAACCGTTATTTACCCAAACCACATAGAACAAAAGTGAAGTTTACTCTAAAATAAACACAAAAAACTCCATGTGAAGCCCCATGATGATTCCCACACATAGTTTAAAGAAACTTCAAGGCGAGGCGGTAAGAAAACGAGTATGAGGCGCTGCCTCATGGGTTTATTTTTTACATACGCCTCTAAGGGCTGAGGCGGTAAAAAAGTGGCGCCTCATGGCTGCCTCATGGGGTTTGAAGGCTAGGGCTCTGAGGGCTTCAACTAAGACATGTGTGATGAATAAGAATAGGAGTAACTTACCTGTTAAGCTTAACAACATGTTGTTGTTAAGCTGTTACAGTAGCCTAACCTGCTGCTTCTTTCTTCTTTTCTGTAACAAGATGGAGCGATGCTCCTTTTTCTTTTTGGCCAATACCCTAAAAGGGTTATATAATTTGGGTTTTTATTATTATTGAGCTTTTTTATTTTATTTGATGGGCTTTTGTTGGATCTGTTAACATTAGAATGTCTTTTGGGCTTTTAACATTAGAATGTTTGCTGGATTTTTTAATGTTTAAACCCTCTACATCTTTATTACTTTATATTTGGTCCAATAACTTATAAATGTATACATAAGAAGCATAAAAGTAATATATATATATATATATATATATATATATATATATATATATATATATATATATATATATACACACACTACTTACGCCTTGGGCTTACGCCTCCTGAGGCAAATGCATCGATACTCGATTCCGTTCTTTTAAACCACCCATATTACTCGGTCAACACATGACCATTTCACATAATAATAACTCGTAAGCTACGGAACCGTGACCCATAAACCAAACCCGATTAAAACCAACAAATACAAAAACAAAAAAATACAAATACACACTGTACAAAGTACCTGGAACTGAGAGATGTATAAATCATCTCCATATATTTGCTTGAAGAATGCAGTAGGCTTGATATCTGGGTCTCTAGGAAAGAACGGGACACCAATAACAACCATCCCTTTAACTCTATCAGGTCTCAACAAGCTAAGATGCCAAGCAACTGTTGCACCCCAATCATGTCCCACTACAAACACCTAATTTGCATGCTATCTAAGTTAGATACACCACATGCATTGTAAACAAAGATTTACATTTAGGGGTGTTAACAAAACCGAAAACTTAAAATAACCGAACCGCATCTGTAACCGAAAAAGCGAACCAAATTATGAATTCAGTTTTCGTTCCGGTTAATGGTTACACAAAATTTTGGTCATTCGGTTCGGTTATCCGAATAATAACTGGTTTAATCAGAAACCGAACCACATAATCCAGATAATCAATTTAAATGGTTGAATTCGGTTTGGTTAGATCTATTTTTAATTCAGCTCAATCGGTTAACGCTTAGCCCCAAAAGAATTCATAACCGAATAAACAAGACACCCCTATTTGTTGGCCCTTTAGGATCGATTAGGCTTTTGATGTTGTTCTTGAATATGATCAACTTGTGTTTGAGAGAAAGATGATGAACAATACGTATGAATTGATAATGATTGATTGTTACATCGATTACAACCCTTGATACATATATATACCTACATGGTAGTTTACAACTTTAGGTTTGACACTCTAAACCATTATACATACATACTCTTTACATACTAGACTCCAAGATAACTTTTGACTAATTACATAAATGACCCACTAGTTTAACTATACTTAGACACACCTATGTATGGATTAAGATATTACTTTTCAACACTATTTACATTAAGTAAACTAGAGTGTACATACCATACCTGTAAACTAACTCCCGTAAACTGCAGTCTATTTAATATAAAACGACCTTTTAAAGAAAATGCGTCGGTCTAAAATGTCTAATCACTGGTGTATGAATCCCGACCCCAATTTACACTCAGGAACAGTCAATCAAAGATCAAAACACAGTCCAACACACACAAGTTTGGAGTTAGAGACTAACACACCTGTTTCTAAGATCCTGTAATTTATAGTTATATATCTTTACTATAAGAGTCTGTTCATTACAAAAACAAAGAGATACGTATAAACATTTGTAATTAAGATGAGAAAAATACGAAACTAGTTAGTTTTTAACATGATATATACCTTATAGTCGTGTTAATAATAAAATGTGCTTATAACTAGATAGTATGTGCAAATATTGTGGATAGTATACACCTTAAGTTGGATGTCCACTTTAATGGGTTGTCTTAAGAGTATAGAATCCGACTAATTGAAATTCATTACTTGCATAGACTTTTCACGAAAACTTTAAAACAGACTTCCTTAGTAAAGAGCAGAAATAATAGAACAATTGATCGAGATAGATAACTAAAAAAACTTAAATAACAAAAAACCTTATAGCAACACCAGGACATAATACTCTCAAGTCTATGTAGATAGTAGCTCAATCAATTAAACTAACCTGAATAACAAGAAACCTGCAGCAACAACACATGGGCATTATAGCTGAACCTGCCATATATTATCATACGAGAGTTGCAACTTGTAACTTATTTTGAACCATGAAACACTAAATATAACCTCCTTAATTCAAATCCACACTACACTGATGGCATTTTCCATTTCACAAAGCACTGGAAAACACTCTTTTGACACCTAGTAACCCAAATGAAGAGTTAATCCATCCATTTCAAATGCCAATTGCATAGGTAAATTGGACTCTACCATACTCTAAAGCCTCAATACTCCTACACAAGTATATCTTTCTGATGCAGTCGGAAACAGAGAGATAGATAATTGAACCTGCTGATTCACAGAAATACCAGGAACAATTCTTCTAACTATTGTTGATCACAAGAAGACTGATAATTAGGGTTTACACTAACACACATAGTGATAGAGAGAAAACAGATTTTTCATAAACTTCAATACCAATTCACCCTTCTCTTACAAACATATAAAGAAAGGAAACCAAAGTCGAATGGGCCACAAAACATAAACGGGCCGAAAACTGAGCCAATGTAAAGTCCAACAGAATGTAAAAATAAGACAAAAATTAAATAACTCATAAAATAAGCCGTTTTTGGGCCGAAACGATGACCCAAACCACCTACGGAGACTTCAAGCCCAAGTTATGGCCGTTTCAGTGAATCCCCTTTTGATAAGCGATCTTGGGTATCCAAAATACTAAAGTTTGCTCATCCACACTTGCGTCCACATCACTTTCCATAGTTGCCTTGACTACATCTGCAGATTCGAAAGTGGGGAAAACAGAAGCATCAACTGCCTTACCCATCAACATAGTTGTTATCAACTGCAATTTCAGATTATACAACATCAACAACAACACATAGTACATGCAAAAAGATAAATGCTAAGCCATTTATGCAAAAAGGCCCACATATCTATCAAGTTTCAATAAAGTTAAAAACTTTTACAAATAAAGGTTAAGAAAATTTCGTTTATGTAGTGCAAATGTACTTAGTAATCGGTGATATTCAGTTTAATGGCTTGTATTTTTATACATATATATAATTTGACTGATAATGTGTTTATCTAGTGAAGATAAAAATGAACGCTGATCATAAATAATCTCTTAGATGTTCATAATCACCATATGCTTGTTTAGGTTTAGACAAACAAAGGTCTGGTATCTTCAAACATAACTGTAATGCAGGATATATATATATATATATATATATATATATATATATATATATATATATATATATATATATATATATATATATATATATATGAATTTTTTTAAAGTAATCAACCCTGTTTGGAGAAATAAATAAGATCTAAAAATGACTGTTGACTCATAAACCCTTCCAGGTGCCAAAATTGTTGGGTTAATCTTGACGGGTCAAGTTATGGGTCACGGGTCTAATATTTAGTCACATGTTTTATTTATATTATGCAGCAAGTTGTTTCCTTAGTCTATATATTTATGTGTATTGATGTTTGGTTTTTGAATGAGGTTTAATGTATTTAATTATAAGGTTTTAATAAGCTTAATTGTTCGAACGAGGTTATTGCGTTTGTGTTTATGATTTGTAGGTATTGGGAGCCAAAGGATGCGAATGAAGTCAATTAGGAAGTTATAGGAGGAAGCAGTACAAACCCGAACAAGAAACAAGAGAGAAACACAAGGAAAATGAAGAAAACAAATCAAGGCCACTGTAAGACCTGGGGAAGTCGTAACTTACGGTGGCCATAAAACACAATTCAGTAGAAGACCCCTACCATAAGTTACGGTGGGGTGGTGACCTACGGTACAAAAAGGTTAAAAATTTCAGAATGCTCCTAACGTAACATACGGTGATTTGATGACCTACGGTGCAAGGCGCACTTAAATCTTATAAAAAGACGAGAAATTTAGGTTTTGGGCAACCAATTCATTCCATGTCGTCTCCAAGTCCCAAGAACGATCCCAAAGGCTTTTCGAGGCGAATTTAAGGCTCAAGATCTCATTTTTATCATTCGGTTTGATTTTTTAATGTTTAAAACAATGTTTTCCTTCGTTTTCGTGTTGATTTTCGTTGTCATGTTCGGCTAAACCATCCGTGATCTTCTCCGGTGGTAGGTTTTGTTCATGCTTGACTTGTTCTTCCGTTTTCAATTGGGTTATTTGTCAAACTAGGCATCTTAAGCCAAGTGAATTTATCTATTAATTTGAACTTCTAAAATATTTATGTTAATTGAAACATATGTTCCGGTTTTTTTGAATGTTTTAGATTTCTTTACGTCGGGAAATTTTACGACGGTTAGGATTGGGTTGGTTAACGTAAGTTGGGTATAATCTGAGTAGTTTATTTACAACAGTCTCGTTCAATCTTATTAGGTCTAATTAAACCAATAATGATTATGTCTATGTAACCATTCACGAACATTTAGGACAAGTCATTCGTTGCAAACTTTAACCTAGAGAGGATTACCTTTTCAATTATTGTTTTACAACCAATCCAATTTCAAATCAGTTTTAATTTTAAAATCAGTTTTCTTTTTAATTCATTCTTAATTAGTTTCTAAACCATAAATCAAGCTTTTCACTTTCGACTTATTCCTTGTGGAGACGACCTTACTTCCCTATCTACTTAGATCAGCTAAGATCACAAAATTAACTTGTTTTTTATTAGGTCTGACAAACCGCATCATGTATGTACTGCAAGTAATGAAATGCATGAGTTAGAGTATAATCTTGAGCCTGAAACTAACATTTGGTATAAGAGCGCAAGGTTAGAAGAGAGTGCCAGTTTGAGAGTTGTGTTCGGAGAAGAGGGGAGCAGCCTATGGTTGCGATGCTGAAGAACTAGAAAGTGATCAAGCAAGAGTATCAGTAAAGGAAAAGAGAAATTGATCGAATCAAGGGGTATAATCAAATTGCACCGATGGTATAAAAAAGGTGGGATGGAAGCAAGATGGCGGAGGAGGTGGAATTAATTTTGCATCTGTTGAAGAGAGGTGAAAAAGCAAGTAAATTTGGGAAGTAGGTCACGACAACAACGTTGTTGGTGGGGCTTAATTAAGGAAACAAGCTAATATCTCAATCTTGAAATTAAAGCCGCCATCAAAGAAAAGAAAAGTACGTTAGTAGGCAGCCATGTGAATTAATTGTAACTTCTCAAAAAAAAAAGATACAAGCAAGTAGACACTTCCATTAATTTAAGTTTCCAAGCAACCAAGCATATCAAAAGAAGTAAAGAAACAAGGAAGAAATAATCATAAGGCAACAAGTTTAAGCAAGAAACCACATGCGTGGTTTGTATAGCAAGAGCAAGATCCGAGCCATGGCTGGTTCGAGTAGCAAGAGCAAGTATCAAGTAGCAAAAGCAAGATGAATCGATTTAGTCAAGCAAGATACATCAAGCAAGAGTAAGAGCAAGAGCAGCAAGAACGTAAGAAAGATAGCAAGCAAGATGATTCAAAGTAAGCAAGCAAGAGATGCTCGAATCAAGTAAGAATACCGGTTTTGGTTATAGCAAGAATGAGCAAGACTTACCAAGAAACAAAGAAAGATAGGCAAGAAAAGAAGCAAGTCCAAGATCAAGATTAAGGGGGTGAATGTTGGGTTAATCTTGATCGGATCAAGTCGGGTCAAGTTACGGGTCACGGGTCTAATATATAAGTTACATGTTTTATTTAAATTATGCAGCAAGTTTTAATTTTGAAAGAGTCTTGATAGTGGAGTAGTGGGTGTTAGTGGGTCTACATTAAATGAGCACTAAGTCACTAACCCATGTTTACATGTTTTCTTAGTCTATTTATGTGTATATATTGGAAGTAATGAAATGCATGAGTTAACGTATAATTTTGAGTCCGAAACCAACAAAAATGACTGTTGACTCATCATCCTTCTTTAGTACATCAAGTGTCATATTTGTCTACTTCCATTGATTTGCTGATAGTATGAAAGATGACACGTTTGTTAAAAAAACATAAGAAGAAACTCAAAGATGGCGTTTAGCATCAGAAAATAAATTAGCCACATGCTATCCACTTTCCACCACCATAAGTGCCTCTACCAAAAACATTGATCCCCATGTGCACATCAAACTTCCTGTTACCACCACCAACAACTGAGAGTATTGGATAATCTTCCTACACCGTAAGCATTACATTTCGCAAGAAAGGAGTAACATTAAAATCAAACAATAAAGAAACAGAAATAGTTCATAAATATATGTCATCACAAACATCAAACAAGGTTTGTTATTGTCACTTAATTGACTTTAAAATTAAGTCGACCTTCAATCGTAACAATATCATACCTACATAATTAAAATCGTATCAAACACGTAGTGGACCAAGATTAGAGATACGCGACCTAAAAAATATCATACTTGTTAAAATGATAAAACTTGAAAGAATGCCATCCAAGGTATACCCAAACACAATTCTTTGTGTCTTGTGTGCAGGTCCCTCTTAATCGTGAGGGCAACTTATATTTGGAGTCAACTTCCATTGATTGCTGCATAATGGAAGATGATAGAACATGAAACAAGCAAGTCCCTCTTGATCTTGATAAGCAACCTATATTTTGAGTCAACCTCCATTTCGTTTGTTTAATTCAGTTGATTTTCAGCAGCATCTTGAATTCTTGAGAACTTCATCTTGCTAATCTTTTTAATTAGATATCAATCAGCTTATTTTAAACCATTGTCATCTTGAATTCTTGAGAACCATATGTTGCTAAGTTGTTTAATTAATGTAGCAGTTTGAATAATAGAAGAAAAAGAATTAACTTACATATTCTTGTTTCCCACATGGCATTTTCTGCGCTCTTGATTTCTACTTCCTTTTGCATTCGTTGCAGGCCTAAAAATTCTACGTTCTCTATCCATTCTAAATAACACACGAGGTAAACATTGTAACTGTAACATCATATCTTAAAATTTAAAATCACACAAAATCACGAAAATTGTGAAATTGAAACAGTAGCAAAGAGAAAAGGTATTGCAAAAAACCATAGTACTAGTAATAGCAAAAAGAAGAAAGCAAAAAAGAAGAAGATATTCAAACAAAAGAAATACATTTGAAAAATGAATGAGTGAATGAAGTTTTAGTAATCTGTATTACAACATATAAACTGAGAGATGTGCAATAAAAGAATTGCATAGGAAACAACTTGAGAGTTGTTGAATTGTTTAAGTGTCGAATATGAGACATCAAATGTCTTACCATATCATGAGATCGAAAATATAATAAGTGTATTGAGATGAAATACACAAGTTAAGATATACCGATAAACTTCATTTGAATTTATCATAAAAATTCACAAGTGTGGATAAATCTACATATGAAAGCAATATATGTTATGTTTAATGAATTTAGCTAAATTCATTTTAAAAGATCTAAATGTAGATGCGTCTACCATCTTAATGATGTTAGAGCTATGTGGAGGATTTTTCTTTCATTTGAGAAAGTATCTTAGTTATACATAGCTTAAAGGGAACAACAAGACATGTGTGTCAATAACTCCAGGCAAACTTTATGAATTGCATATTATTGAGTTTCAATGTGTTTGACTCTATTTTAATGTAATACTGATTGTAGATGAGTTTCATTCATCTTGTTAATGATGAATGTGTTCACCAAAGTGACTTGAATCAAGATTTATTATTAAGTCTTTATAAGTCAAAGGGAAGATAGTGCGCTTTGCACTTCGAACACTCGAACTGCTATGCTTGAAAGTCGGCTGAGTAGTTTTGATAGATGGTATCGAAATCTTGGTCTTAACTCAATGCCAACTACTGAAGTGTATGTACGCTAGATTGGTACCGAGATTGCCTTTGAGTTGCTACCAACTTATTGTGTTAATACCGAGGTCCGGCAGTTGCTACCAATTGTCTGCTGCTGAGACGGCTACCGGGTCCAGCGTCTTGTCTGGTGACTTGCCTGTGGATCAGAGGATTAAAGGAAAACAAGTTATGTTCCTAAACCGAATGATGAAGAATAAGTCTCAAGATTTGTCTAAAATAAGATATGGATATGGACAAGGGATAGTGTGTTATTTCTTAAAGCTATAAAGGATCAGAATGATGCATCTTCTATTCACATGCTAGAGTACCGTAGTCTAAAGCATGCTAGCCTAATACTTATCAATTATGGTGCTCTAAGGAGGTCAATTATGTATAGACAAAGTTGAAAAAGCATACTCATTTTGTTCAAGGAGGTTGATAACTAACTAGATAATGTTATCTAGTTTACAAAGTCTAATGAGGAGGACTCAATTTTCTAGGTTTATCCGATAGCAAACCTCATTTTGAAATCAATTGCAAAAATATGGGGGAGAGGCCATTTTAGAAACAATCCTTTAGGGTATGTAGAAATGATTTTGTGAGAAGTTTTTTAAATTTATTTAGAAAAGGAGAACCTTTCATTACCCCATATGGATTTTATCTAATAACTTTTAAATGTGGGGGTGTCCTATATTTGAAAATGAAATGTTAGCAATATAGATTTTGACACAAAGGTCATAAGGAGTCTATGATAGACTCGGATTCTTATTGGCTAGATTTAGAATCTTGATAGATGTATACTACCAAAGGCATAAAGGACAGGTGTTCGTCTTGAAATAAGAATTGTATTCTTCAAATACATGTAGAAGTTTCACGATAGCCATTACTAACTTACGAGTTAAGAACACATCATGAAAACTTATCTCGATTGAAGATATCTATATCGACTTGACAAAGTGATAGATAATAATTTTGGATCCAACAACCTGCGGGTTGAAACGAGTAGAGATAGAGAGGAATTAGACTAAAGCCTGTAGAAAAGGGAAATATGAGGGAAACCTAACCTAGCTGACCGTAGATCCCAATATCTAGGTTCAATAGGACAACTTAATCATATGACTAACGGAGTCATTATAGGGGAGTACCTTAAAACTAAAAGGGAGCTTCCTAGTCCATTCACTCTAGGAGAGTACCCGAACCAGTGACCAAGGACAGGTTAAGCATATTCAGGTTAAATGATTATGGGAATCAATATAATCATGAAGCTTATAATGATTCATGGAATCACCTATGTTAGAAAGAAGTGGGAATGGATTTGTGGGGAGGCGCAAATCCTAGAGCTCTCGCAGAACCAGGATAGTGATCCATGACCATAACGGACACGACAATAGGGAGATGTACCCGACTAGGGAGAGTCTTGTGTGAATGTATATTGTCGTCTACATAAAACGGGGTCTGTTCAAAGACATCGCGTCTACACACCACCAGGAGGCTAAGTATGCTTCACAAAGGAAGGTTCAATGGGAACACCTACCTATCTTACAAGACTCAACTGTCGAGTTTTCATTGAGAATTTTGTGTGTTTTGATCGATCTCCATTGATGTGGGGGATTGTTGGAATTTTGGACACAAAATAATTATATTTAGGTATTTGTTATATAAATAGTTATTTATTTATTGGGTTAAGTTTTCATTTTCTAACAAACTATACCGTGTCCAAACTGAAGCTAAGATAAATTAGATATCGATGCTTGAAGTTGAGTGGTCGGAATGAAAAAAATGAAACTTGGGTGATTATAGTAGGAAATTTTTGCAATTTCTTGTATAATGCTAATAAAGCCATGTATTGATTAACATGGATATTTTATGTTTTGACCAAGTCTTTTAATAAATATTATGAATGTTTATTATGGATCATAACTGGTACTAAACATGTTATGAATAAAATAAGAGTTTTAATTTGGTCTCACAAAACATTTCATAAATCAAATGAAAGTTTTGATTGGGAATCATAAAACTCACATTAATGTGAAGTGTTTAGCATGAGTATATAACTAAACTCATCATGAGAGAAAAAAGAAGAATAAGAAATTTATTACACTAACAAGTTTTATAGAAATTTAGAGCGGATCACTCTCTAAATTGTTATTCCTAAACCATCATCTTTAACTTTTTTCCATATAACATCATAACACATATGTTACCCCGTGATCTCTTGGGCCCGAGACACTCTCTGGTAGTACATACTGCTTTGGTTGTTGTACCCTGGGAGACAGGGGCGTTGTCTTGAGTAGAGAAGCGAAATATGTTTTAAGGGACCCGTGTATAACATGATCCTCAGCCACAAACGTCAATATTTTGTTTGTTAATTGTTGCAGTCAAGGGTTGTAGTTGAAGACTCAAACGTGATGAAGACTCATGTCAAGAATACTATATGAAGACTCGTTGGAGTATATACTAAAGACGGATATTCGAATCAAGTTTGGTACATAAATATTGTTTATATTTATTTTTTTGTCGTATTTTTAACGGTATTGTACTAGAATATTTCCCATGGCTAACGAGAGTATCGTTAGATTTTACTATCTTTTAATATAAAAGTGAACCTATTTCTTACACTTAGTGGGGAGAGTTTAATTGGTTACTTACTATCTTGGTCATACAAGTCCACCTAAAACGAATTTGAAAATTGCTCCTAACCGGTGCTTCTAACAAGTTTTTAAGTCAAGTTGATCCAAAACACCTTGTTTAAAATGTGAAATGATTTAGATCTCATATGCATTTAAGGGGTCGAAAGTCATTGAAAGATCCATACAAAGGCCATGAACCGCTGGGTAGAGGAAACGATGCGGGAAGCCGGCAAAGAAAGTGGTAAATCAAACCGACAATGTCATTGAAGGAAGGTAATGATCGACGGATAAAAAGGGAGTAGGGACGTTTCAGTTCGCATTGAAGAATTCTGACTGCGAAATGGACAATTGAGAAGATGGAGCATTGAATCAGAGGTATATGGGGAATGAAGTTTGAACTCGGTATAAATCGTTTCATATCCCGTCTTAAATTAAAAGGAAGTTACAGTTCTACCCTAAGGTTTTGTTTTATAACTTAATAACGATTAAGGGTCTATGTTATTATTATGTTTTTAAATTAGTAAAATGCCTACGTGCGCTACGGCTTGCACCCACACATTGAGGTATTGACACTGACGTGATTAAGTGGGTAAAAAGAAGCGCATGGATACATACAAAAAAACAAGGAAAAGTTAAATCGTTGTAGAAATGGGTGACAAATAACACCTATACTTAAAAATAGAAGCAATATCAGTTTTGAATGTAAGTTTATGTTAGAAAGCAAATTGACTCTCTCTTTCAAAATGTAAACATGATCGGTTTTGACTAAAAGTTATGCTGAAAAGTATAAAAAAATTGTTATAACGGTTTATTCAAAGTGTACAAGAACAATATATTGTAAATGTTAAATGAGAAAACTAGAACATGTGACAAAGTACTATAAATAACTAAATAAGACAATTTCACTAGTACAAAAATGACTCTAATGCAACATTTATAAAGTAACTTTTCAAAAAAGGTTGCATTTGCTAATATAAAGATTTATTTTTTCTTCTGGTCCTTACTTTTTAAATGTAACACCCGGAAATTTATTATTTTGAAGCCGGCGAAGAAAGAAAAGAAATAAAGTTCAAAGCCGAGGGACCAAACTCGCCAACGAAGAAAAGTTGGGAAATGTGGTGATATGTGTAGGGAGAGGGCAGCCCACTCTCCCCACACTTCACATATTTTCGGGTTCAAGAGGGGGAGAGAGAAAAGAAGAGAAAAAGAAGAAAAAGTGGTGTTTCGGGTGATTCGGGTGTCCAAATCTGTCGAGTGGCAAGCCAAATCGAAGCTCTTGTCTTTGTGCTCGATTGTGTGAGTTCTAGGACCCCACTTTTACTTGTTTTCAACTGATTTTGGGGCTGGAAAATGTTCAAAACCCGTTTTTATGTGTGTGTGTGTTTGACCCATTTGGGTGTGATGTGTATGATGCGTTTAGAGTATGATTTCGGGCTTGTGTGTGCTTGTATGGTGTTAAGGTATGCATTCCTAAGGTCCAGGAGGGTTAATTTAGGCTTAGAATGGGTTTGGATGAGCTTGGAGGCCGAAAATGGCAGATTGGGTTCGGGATGAACTCCATTCTGCATCAGCTAGGGCTAGGCGACGACCGAATGAAGGCCATATGGCCGAATGAGGGCGATTGGGGGTCATTCTCACGATTGGGATTCATTCGCACGATTGAGGGTTCAATCGCACGACTAAGGTGTCAGTCGCACGACTGGGAGTCCAGTCGCATGGGGATTGCACGACTGAGGGTTCAGTCGCATAGATGCTTAGTCGCATGAGTCCATTCGCATAAGGTCAGTCGCATAGGTGCCCATTCGCATAGTAATCCCATTCGCACAAGGTCCATACGCACGATTGGATGTTCATTCGCATAGATGACCATCCGCATGAGTCCAGTCGCATGATGTTCAGTCGCATGGAGGCCATGCGACTGAAGGGTGTCCATACGCCCGAACAGGGCTGTTGCACTCGAAGGAATGTGTAGTTTGACTTCTGGCCTTCGGGGAAAGGTGCAGATGTAAGTTTTGACGTAAAGTAACCCGTCAGAGCATGTAAGAGGATGGTTGTGGCCTTAGAGAGCATGTAGGGCATGATGATGATGATGTTGCATGTTTATGCATATTATGAATGTATGATGTTGCCTGTATGATGATGATGATGATGAATGTGTATGATATGTTCCTTATTATGATGTATGCTTATCTTTCTTGTGGCTTTACATGTCATGCTAATGAATGAATGAATGAATGAAGTATTATGTAATGTAAAGCGAAAGATAATGAAAGAGGAACATGAAGTAAGAATGCATGCATTAATGAATGATGAATGAACGAAAGAAAGGCTTGCAAGCATATATATTGGGGTGAGCGACTTTGTGTTGCAAAAGACTCGGATGAAGTGCAATCATTTAGATTGCCTATGAGGTGAGCAACCTTGTCGTTGCAAAAGACTCGAGTAAAGTGCTATCGTGATGTTGCCTTGGGGTGAGCAACCTTGTTGTTGCAAAAGACTCGGATAGCTTGCTATCGTGATGGGCAATTGAGGTGAGCAACCTTAGGGGTGCAAGAGACTCGGAAAGCGTGCAATCATGGAGATTGCCATTGAGGTGAGCGACTATGTTGTCGCAAAAGACTCGGAAGAAAGAATGAATGAAAAGAATGGAAGATAATGAATGAGATGAAAGATAATAATGATATTATCTGTGTATACGTATGTTGAGTGATCGCATGATAAAGGAATAGTTTTCAATGAAAGTAAAGTATGTTTATTTTATAAAACTAGAACTCACTCAGCAACGCTGACTTTTATTACATTTTCCAGTTGGCAGGTAAATGATTGCTGAGAATGGCATGGCGAGGCTACTCGACTCTTTTGGGATGGCATCCAATTATATAGCTTTTGTGATGTAATGCAAACATAAATTTTGCAACCGGATAATGATGTATTATTTGGCAAAAGTAATTATAATGAAACGTGATATCATTTTTGAATGTTTCGGCTGCAAAGTTTTCTTAATGCAATTTAATTATATGTTTTATGTGCGATGAATGACCAACTGTAAGCGTCCCGGGAACGGGGCCTTACAAGTTGGTATCAGAGCCAAAGTTTAAGTGAAATGGGTAAATTTTCAAAATAAACCTTAACTTAAACTGAGAATGGGACGAATGGGGAATGGGATGCCAAACTGAGTAGTTGCGTGCCATCAGGTTTTCTTAAAGTTAACCGGTTTATTATGTGCGCTTGGTATATGTTATGTGTTGTATGCAGATTTGAATACTGATGTAGTCAGGACAGGTAATACTTGGGGTATGAAGAGTACAGTAAGTGGCTAATCACAACTGACCACTGTAATTAGGGACTTACTATACTTGACATAAACTGAGTTGTTTCCTTGAATGACCGTGTTGGTGTTTGAATCTTTCAGTGTGATAGAGAATGGCTGGTGGTAGATCTTCTAGAGCTTCTAGGGGTGGAGGCCGTGGTGGCCCTGATGCTGAACCACACCCTAAAAGAGGAAGGCCTAGAGCTGAGAAAGAGGTTCCTGCAGAACCTGAGACTCCTCATCCAGAAGCTGGGGATGAGAGTGCGAACTTGAGGGCCTCAGTAAAGGAGGCTGTTGTTGAGGAAGTACATCAGGTCATGCAGACAATCTTACCGTCTGTGGTGACCGAAGTCATCAAAGCTGTGAAGGAGGGGGAAAGGAAGGAGAGAACAAGGCCTCGGGGAGCAACCGGAGCTTGAAACGATTTTCTCCGATAATGAGGATGAAGAGGAAGAGGAGCCTGTGCGAGAGGTGGCATGAGGCTGTAACTACGGGGTGTTTATGAGATGCAAGCCCCCTACTTTTGACAGTAATGGCAATGCTGCTGCTGCTCACCGATGGGTGAGAGAAATGGAGGCTGTTCTCGACATCAGCGAGTGCCGAGAAGATCAAAAAGTAAAGTTTGCCACCCACTCCTTTGTGGACTCGGCACCATGCTGGTGGGACAACATTGTCCAAGCGGAGGGTAATCGGGCGATCGGGAGAATGAGGTGGCCCGAACTGAAGAAGATGGTGATCGAGGAGTTTGTCCTCATCGTGAAATGGATAAGGTTGAAACGGAGTTTCTGCAACTGGAGGCGGGAACCATGACACACCAACAGTACACCACGAAGTTCAACGAGATGGCACGTCTGGTGCCGGATCAAGTGACGCCTCTGTCCCGAAAGATCAAGAGGTATATACAGGGATTGCCGGCGGATATTCGCAGGCACATGATCGCTGCCCGCCGAGCACGTTTAGGTCAGCGGTGGATTTAGCGGGAAGATTGTACGATGAGAGGACGGTGGTGGTGACTGATGGGGGGTGGCAGGAAGAGCGGTGGTGATCGAAACTGGCAGAGGAAGAGGTTTGGACGGGTGATGCCTCGTCGGGAAATAAGAAGGCACGGGTGGATGATCGTCGTGTGGGCATGTCGGGTGCGGGATCGAGAAGGTGGTGTGGTAAATGTGGACGGGAGCATAGCGGGGAGTGCAGGTTTGGGTCGAACTTGTGCTTCAGATGTGGAAAGGCGGGGCACATGGCAAAGGACTGTCGTACGGTCCGGTGCTTTAACTGTGGTGAAGAGGGTCACGTGCTCAAAGATTGTAAGAAGCCGAGGGCTGAGAGTTCAGGTGCAAAGAGGACGGGAGGTGATGGACCGAGGGCGAGCGCCAGGGCATTCACTATGACACAGGAGGAAGCTAGAACGGACCCTGATGTCGTGTCCGGTACGTTTCTGGTGAACCAAACTTTAGCTTCTGTGTTATTTGATTCGGGTGCCAGTAAAAGTTTTATTTCTGATGCTTTCTGTGCTAAGCTGCCTGTTAGTAGTAGATGTGTTGATGCGCCCTTCGATGTAGAAACTGCCATAGGTAAGTCTACCAGGATTTCTGAGATGATAGAGAACTGTGATGTGGAGCTCGAGGGTCATAAGTTTCCTGTTAGACCGTTTGTGATGACCTTAGGTGGTTTTGATTTGGTTCTCGGGATGGATTGGTTAGCTGACTTCGAGGCGAATATTGTGTGTCGCAAGAAGATGATTCGGTTGTCGGCGCCTGACGGTAGTTCGGTGACTGTTTATGGTGATCGGGTTACTACGATTCCGAAAGTGATCTCGATGGCGGTGGCGGGAAAGTGTATGAGGCGTGGATGTAGTGCCTACTTGGCCTATGTAAAGGATGTGGATACGCCAACACCACAACTAGCCAATGTACGGTTGTGTGTGTGACTTTCCAGATGTGTTTCCAGAAGACTTATCAGAAGTGCCACCTGACAGAGAGATTGAGTTTCAGATTGATCTGATACCGGGTGCCCAACCTGTTGCCAAGGCACCGTATCGGGTTGGCTCCGACCGAGATGAAAGAGTTGATGGATGGAGCAGTTACAAGAGTTGCTTGATAAGGGGTTCATTAGACCGAGTATCTCTCCTTGGGGTGCTCCGGTCCTGTTTGTAAAGAAGAAGGACGGTAGTATGAGGATGTGCATCGACTACCGCGAGCTGAACAAGTTGTCAGTGAAGAACCGATACCCCTTACCGAGATAGATAGATGATTTGTTCGATCAGCTTCAGGGTGCCAGTTGGTTTTCAAGGATAGATCTTCGATCTGGTTACCATCAGTTGAAGGTGAAGGAGCAAGATATTTCTAAAACAGCTTTCCGTACGCGCTATGGTCACTACGAGTTTCTTGTCATGTCCTTTGGCTTGACCAACGCGCCAGCTGCTTTTATGGATTTGATGAATCGAGTGTGTCGGCCGATGTTGGATAAATCAGTGATCGTGTTTATTGATGATATCTTGATTTACTCGAGGGAGCGAAGCAGAGCACGCCGGTCACATTCGGGAGGTTCTAGAGACGTTGAGAAGGGAGAAGCTGTATGCTAAATTCTCCAAGTGCGCGTTCTGGTTGCGCGAAGTTCAATTCTTGGGTCATGTGGTGAACCCCGATGGGATTATGGTGGACCCGGCGAAAGTGGAGGCGGTTATGCAATGGAAGTCACCAAAGACGCCATCCGAGATTCGTAGTTTCTTGGGTTTGGCGGGCTACTATAGAAGATTCATCCAAGACTTCTCCAAGATTGCTTCTCCACTAACTAAGTTGACCCAAAAAGAGTGTGAAGTTCGTATGGGGTCAAGCTCAAGAGAAGGCGTTTGAAGAATTGAAGGCGAGATTGACTCAAGCTCCTGTTCTGTCGTTACCCGATGGAAGTGAAGATCTGGTGGTTTATTCCGATGCTTCTTACTTGGGGTTGGGGTGTGTGTTAATGCAGAGAGGAAAGGTTATAGCCTATGCATCCCGACAGTTGAAAGTTCATGAGGTCAATTATCTACTCATGACTTGGAGCTAGCAGCCGTGGTCTTTGCATTAAAGATTTGGAGGCACTATCTGTACGGGACGAAGTGCACCATATTCACTGACCACAAGAGTCTGAAGTACTTCTTCGAGCAGAAGGATTTGAACATGAGGCAGAGGAGGTGGTTGGAACTTATAAAGGATTATGATTGTGAGATCCACTACCATCCGGGCAAGGCCAACGTGGTGGCTGATGCCCTTAGCCGGAAGGAGAGGCCCGAGCCGATTCGGGTGAAGGCGTATCAACTGATCATGACCTCTGAGGTAATGAAGCAGGTTAAAGAGTTTTAAGATGAGGCATTGAAAGAAGATCATCTTAACTCTGAAAGAATGAGAGGTCTGGTTGGAGAATTGGGTGAAAACACGCTCGGTGTTAGAACCCGATTTGATCGTGTGTGGATTCCTCGTTTTGGGGATCTACGGGTGAAGATAATGGATGAAGCTCACAAGACTCGGTACTCCATTCATCCTGGTGCCACAAAGATGTACCATGATATGAAGAAAGACTATTGGTGGCCGGGTATGAAGCGCGATGTGGTGGAGTATGTGAGTAAGTGCCTTACTTGCTTACAGGTGAAGGCCGAGCATCAAAAGCCATATGGGAAGATACAACCTCTGGATATACCGGAATGGAAGTGGGAGCACATCACCATGGATTTCATTACCAAGTTGCCGCGTACTCCGAAAGGGTACGATGCCATATGGGTGATAGTCGATCGTTTGACGAAGAGTGCTCACTTCCTACCGATCCGCGAGACATATTCATCTGAGAGGTTGGCTGATCTGTTCATCAAGGAAATTGTGACTCGTCATGGTGTGCGGTGTCTATTGTGTCGGATCGCGACACCCGGTTTACATCTAAATTCTGGGATGGCATGCATGATAATGAAAAGAATGGAAGATAATGAATGAGATGAAAGATAATAATGATATTATCTGTGTATACGTATGTTGAGTGATCGCATGATAAAGGAATAGTTTCAATGAAAGTAAAGTATGTTTATATTATAAAACTAGAACTCACTCAGCAACGCTGACTTTTATTACATTTTCCAGTTGGCAGGTAAATGATTGCTAAGGATGGCACGGCGAGGCTACTCGGCTCTTTGGGATGGCATCCAATTATATAGCTTTTGTGATGTAATGCAAACATAAATTTTGCAACCGGATAATGATGTATTATTTGGCAAAAGTAATTATAATGAAACGTGATGTCTTTTTGAATGTTTCCGCTGCAATGTTTTCTTAATGCAATGTAATTATATGTTTTATGTGCGATGAATGACCAACTGTAAGCGTCCCGGGAACGGGGCCTTACATTAAAATTTTTCAATTTTCATTCATTTTCGTTAAATTAGTTAATTGTGTTCCTTAAGTTAACGGCATTTAAGTCATTATACAATTTTTTAATTATTTTTTTCATTTGTATAATGACTTAAATGCCCGTAACTTAACAAATACAAGCGAAAATGGATGAAAATGATAACTTTTCTAAAATTCAGAGACCCAAAAGAGAAAAAAACTGTTTTGAATGAAAATGGAAAAACAGATCAAAACCAAAGGTCGAAAATAACAATTAACTCTAAAGGTTATTTTAGGATAATATAACCATTATAAGATCTAATGCAACTTTTTCAAGGTCTATAACATTATATTACAAGTGTTGCATTAGCTTCAAACATAGTATGGAATTAAGCATGCTAACCTGATTTGTTGAAGCCTAAGGAAATTGCTAACTGTTACGTATGAGGCATAACGGAAGCGCAAAGTGTAAGATTGTAAAATACTAATCGAATATTATTGAATCGCTAGGTCAAAATTATAGAGATCACAAGAAACCCTAGAAATCTAATTGGGCCCATGGGCTCATATAATAAACCCTAATGTCTAATACTCCCCAACAGTCATAGCGTGAGTAACCGAATGCTTCAATTGAATCAAATATCCAAACTTTTGCCAACAAATTAATGTTGCCCTTGATCTTGTTATCCATATTTTGGTTGACTGTGTTATCCATAATTTACTTGATAGTTCATTGATTCTTGATTCTCATAATGATAAGTCAATAATTGGTGACTGAAGTCATTAGCGACGTGTCGAGGCTAGCAAGCGGCGGTCTTTGGATCCGTATATCTAGAGATGAGATCTGTAGAAATAAAAAGGGAAAACAAACCAAACTGCTGGCCATAGTCAAGAGGCAGTCTCTTGGATCCTTAGATCAAGAGAAAAGGTCCATAAATCTACAAAAAAATCTAATTAAACCATGGTTTGAAATCGATGGCCATGGATCATGGTATTTTGTGCAGCTAAAACACCGATTGATAAAAAAAGAAAAAGAAAACGAAGTCACCGCCACATCTTAAGAGCCGTAATTCAAGAACGAACCAAGAGAAGTGGTGAGTGGACCAAGAAAATGGATAATATAATTGACTCAACAATCAATAATGAAGCTATATTTAACGAAAACTAGAAAATAAAAAAACGAAACAAAAAACAATGATAGGACACGGTGGCGGCTGTAGCACAGCGTCCTATATTGGGTTTGAACTCGGAGACGACTAGCGTTTGTATAAAGTGGAGAAGAAGAAGGTAACTAGAACCCTAAGGCTCTTATACCATGTAAGATGGTAAAATGTTGATTCAATATTATTAAATCGTTATGTCACAATTTATAGAGATCACAAGAAACCCTACAAACCTAATCTGGCCTTGGGCTCATATAATAAACTGCAATGTCTAATAAAAACTTACATATGTTCTAACAAACGTGGATTAAATCCAATTTGAGGGGAAAATCTATTAAAATTGGTTATTTAATCTTCATGTTAAGCTAGAAGTTACATAGAAAAAGTAACAACAAAATATTATATACGGTCCAAAATAATTTGATTATTCGAGGGTGATTGAAACTGGATTCATACATGTGCCTTAATCATATGACTTCATCTGCAGGCTGAGTCAATTCAGTCATTAGGTTTGATTGTGTTTAGTTGGTCTTTTATGTTTTACTATTGCCTTATAAGTCATGACATGCCATGAGAATTGAATTATTTCTACCATTTTTATTCAATATGTCTATGTATAAAAACCTGTGTTTACTCACTGCTTAATCCTTTAGCTGACTTCGTTATATTTCATATGATTTCAGTAAATGCAGTTACATTATCCATGCTTACATCTAGGAGTTGGACCCAGATAATAAAAGAACAAGGTTTATGTTTTATTTGAATCATGTATGTTTTTAAACAATTATGGATGTTATAATTTTATAAAATATGCATTTAATATGAACAATTGTTTCACCTTCGTCCGGCTGAAATGATTCAGCCATTGGTTGGGGTGTGATAAAATATCATTAGACTCTTGCTTTATGCAAGCGCATGATTACTTTGCTTCATGCACGGCATGGTCCTTAGAATCTTAATTAATGCAAGCGCATGATTACTTCACTTCATGCAGGGCATGGTCCTTAGAGTGTTTCCATGTGCATACATGTTACTAGAGTCTTGTACTGCTACAAGCAAGTTAGCCTAGATGAAAATTCATCTAGTTGCTTTATAGTATCATTATGTATGTCAATAAATGTTACTGTATCACTCTTATTATATCTCAATGTAATCATAGTATCATTGTTACCACTGTTTAAGGATTATATGAACTTTCAAATAGTTAATAATTATATTTTAATGAATATTTAGAACTTAATTACTCACCAACATTGACTTTTTAGTATGCTAAAGACATCATCCGCTCTGTTTTCGCAAAAGCTGTTGTGAAGAGGCTCGTATGGATGCTTCTTTGCTTAGGCTACATTTCAACGATTGCTTCATCAAGGTTTGTTTTTTACACCAACCCTAATATAACGTCACTACTAGAAAACTAGGTACCTACGACTATTTTTTATGTCACAAACTTTGATCATGAATGCTCAGTTTTATAGCGGTGATTTTTTACACCTATTGGGTTGTAGTGTTCATAGGAAAACTATACTAAAAATTATCCAAGTTGCCGACCAAATCAAAGCTGCATTGGAGAAGGCGTGCTCTGAAACCGTCTCATGTGCTGATATTTTGGCTCTAGTGGCTAGAGACTCGTCTTGTACTTTATCCTAACACAACCATGGGTCATTACTACTTTACTAGTTTGAACCTCAACTCATGAATGCATTTTATATATTTGTGCAGATTGGTAGACCAAGTTTGAGTGGTTCAAATGAAAACATTCCAGCTCCAAACAACACTTTTCGAACCATTCTCGCCAAATTCAAGGTCAAGGGTCTTGACATCATTGACTTTGTAGCACTTTCTTGTAAGAATTTTACAGTAAGGAAAAAAAATATGATTACTCAAAAGAACCTTGAAAATTTAAGTTCAAATTCAAGAAACATGAATAAAAAATAAATGAAATGTACCTTGAAATATCTTACTCATAAAATAGGGTCTACAGAGGGTGAAATGACAATAAATCTTACCTCTGTCTCAACAAATAAAGAGATTGTTCTCAATGAAACCTCTTTACTACGCTTAGTATTGAAGAAAATCTTGGTGCTTAAGCTTTCCACTTTTAGGAAGTCACATAATCGGAAATGCCAAGTGTACTAGTTGCTAGGTGTACTAGTTTCAGGAAAAGGTTATACAACAACACGAGCAACGGGCAACCAGACTTGACACGAAACCAATCATACGCCACAAAGCTTCGCCAAAACTACCCTAGATATGGTGGAGATCGGAATTTGTTTTTCTTGGATCCAGTGTCGTCCAACAAAGTTCGACAACAGTTATCACAAGAACTTGATAGCTAAAACGGGGCTTTTAAGCACTAATGAAATACTTTTTACTCACAACCAACAAACGATACAGTATGTGAAGCAGTATGCTGCAAAATCAAGAGCTTTTCTTCTGGTAGTTTGCAAAGTGTATGGTCAAAATGGGAAATATTACTCTGTTGACCGATAAACATGTCAAATCAAAAAGATTTGCAGGAAAGTCATCAGTTAAACAAAAGAGGATATCATATTATATGAAGAACGTTCAAATAAAGAATAATATTTGCCTAAGAAGTGTAAGAAGAAATGAGATGGTGACATGTGGCAAAACTAAAAAATAGGGTTAAAGGGTATTTTAGTCTACTAACCATTTAATCTAATTCACTTTCTTATTTTAAAAATGTAGCACATCTTTTTTACACACTCTATTCACCCACAAACCCTATCAACAATTAACCTCAAAATAATACCAAAGCCTAGAGATCTCTCATCATCTTAAACTCCATAATTACATGTAACAACTAATCGATGATTAGAGGTGTTAACTTAAGGGGTAGGTGTTAATCGGTAGTGTTTTAAGACAATGATTCGGTAGTCAACGATAGCGACAATCGGAGGTAATGAATAGTGACGGTGGATGACATCGATGATCAGTGGTACTCGAATGCCATTTGTTTTATCACAATCGGTTTCTCACTTAGATTGTTCAAGCACAAAACAACGCATAGATTGTTGTTCTAACGCAAAACAACACAAAACGTGTTATATTGACGTAAAATAGTACAGAACATTAAAATAACAAAGAAAGTGTTGTTTCTGTATTGTTTGTTGTTTTGATATAATACATCACAGAAACAACACATGATATTCTATTGTTTTGACGCAAAATAACATAAAACATGTTACACAAAACACCACAAAATTATGATGTTTGACGCAGAACAACACAAAAACCGTGATGTTTTTACGAAATACAGCACCAAAACATTAAAATACAGCATAATTTCTCATCGTTTATTATTTATTTTTTGTAAAATTATTCTGATGTTATACTCAATTTATAGAGAAAAAATGATTTTATTTTATGGTGCAATTTGTTTTAGAAATAATCTATTTTGAAAAAGTTATAAACGTTTAAATAAATTAGAAAACCGTTAAATGTTTAAATAAACATTTAAATAAACGGTTTTAGATGTTTTATTGAACGAAAAAAGTAATTTTTTAAAAAAGTAACTCATCATTTAAATAAACATTTTGTTTTAATCGTTAAATGTTTTCAAAATAATTTTTTTTAGTTCCTGTTAAAGATGTCTTTCTTATCGAAAATTTACAATTAAAAAAAAACGGTTTTAGATATATTTATAAGTCTTTCTTAAAAAATAAATAACAAACTATTACAAAAAATATTTTTAAATAATTTCAAACAATCTGTGAACAAAACATTTTTAAAAAAGTTAAAGGCTAAAAAATTAGTTTACATTATTAAAATTAACATTTGATTAAAGTTGCATTTAATAAGAATCTCATAATTAAAGATGTTACATTTATTGAAAATAGTTAGTATTTAATGTTATGTAATATATTGTAATAGAGTAGGGTGCAAATTTTTCAAATTTGAGTGCGTCTTTTTCTGTTCCGTTTATAAAGTATTGTTAAGTTGTTACTTATTTTGTCTTGGAACTTGTGGTCAACTTTTGGAATTTGAAGTATATTATCCCAGTTTTTTAACACTCAATTAATGCCCCATTTTAGTTTGGTGTAGATCTAACAATTTAAATGTAAAGATTTGACCCATAGTAACAAATACAATGGGGCCACAATTTAAATGAAAACAAAAGTGACATGTAAAATTCGGTCAAAATAAACAACAAACCAGAGCTAAGGCAAAATAAAATCATTTCGTTATATGATATAAAAAATCTGAAATTCTGGAGTTATAATTGAAAGCTATGTGCAAAATAATGATTCGCACAGACCTTTCTTTCTTTTTTATCAACAATTTAATAAAGTCCAAAATACATTTAAAGAATATTCATCAATACCAATAGCCTAATCTGTTGCGTATGAGGGATGACGGAATCGCAAAGTTACATACGTTCTAACAAATGTGGATTAAAACCAATTTGAGGGAAAAATCTATAAAAATTATTTAATCGACGTGTTAAGCCAGAACTTACATAGAAAAAGTAACAATGAAATATTTATATACGGTCTAAATTATATGAAAAAGTAGTGCTACTTAAAATATGAAACAAGAGTTCTAAATATAATATTTCATTGTAGAATTCTTATACTAACTAATTTTCAGTTAAATGAACCTTTTACATTTAATGAACCTCCATTTTTTGATAGCTAACTTTTTACGTCTAAATATCACCTATTTAATCAATTGATGATGTATCCCCCGAATCGGACTCAGTGTCTAGACTCAGGCCAGATCGAGTCAAGGTCCTCGGTCCCCCTCCTTTGTAAGGAAGGGGCAGCCACTTGAAAACGGATCCTTTCTCCTATGCTCCAACTCTGTTTACTCTACTCCCAATATCCAATTTGGTACAAGTTCAATCAATGATAAATGATAGCAATTGCAAACACAAATGTAAAATTGATCTCAAAACATAAACTTATTCGTGCTAATTTTGATACATAATTAAACTGACCCTTTGAGTTTAATTTATAGCTAGTTTTAAAATAAAATATATGATCTCATCAGAAACACAAACAGCAAAAGCAAAATTTAATAGTCTTAAAACTTAAAGTTATAATTGTTGATTTTAATACGTAAATAAACTGACCCTTTCAGCCTAATTTATGGCTAGTTTCTGAATAAAATTCATGATCTCATCAGAAACTTGTTGAGGTTTCTCTTGTTGGATAAAATGATGGCCTTCTAGCATGACAACTTCAATATCAGGAACTAGAGTCTTCATAACATTTCCCTCAACATATGGCTTTGTAAAGCTTTCATATCCAAAATCTTTATCTCCAATAATGAGCTTTGATGGAACTGTTATCTTTGCCCCTTGCCATGGTGCTAGCAGCTCCCATGTCCTGCAATTCACTTAGTTACATCCCTTATGAACAACCTAAGTAATGTTACTTTTTTGTGTAAATTTTCAACTTACAGGTCCATAGCGCGATAGTAGTTAAGACCCCCGGTGAACCCTGACTCCTGAAACTTATCTGCATATATTTGAAGCTCCTCTTCAGTAATCCATGGTGGTATCTCTGATGGCGTCTCTAGGTGATCAATAATCTCCACGCCTGGAGGCGCTAGCAGTACATCTGTTTTACTAATCAACAAAATCTTCTTAATTACCGTCAGGTAATCGTGTTTCGCAAAAGCTCTCTCTGCTCTTCCTACTTCCTGTATTATCACTTTCCATAAGTTCAATTGCTCAAATCGTTATAAAAACAATCTCCACACAAACACAAACACAAACACAAAAACACAGTGTGAAGAGAACCTGAAACTGATAGGTGTATAAACCATCTCCAAATGATTGCTTGAAGAATGCAGTAGGTTTGATATGTGGGTCTCTAGGGAAGAATGGGACACCAATAGCAACCATCCCTTTGACTCTATCAGGTCTCAACAAGCTAAGATGCCAAGCAACTGTTGCACCCCAATCATGTCCCACCACAAACACCTAATTTACACGCGATCTAAGTTAAACACACCACTTGCATTGTAAACGTATAGGGATTAATCTTGATGGGTCAAGTTACGGGTCACAGGTCACTAGAAAGTTAAATTTATTTTATCGAAGTTTTACTATGTTTTACTAAGTAACTACAGTTGTATATTAACGACTGTTTAGAGTGAGTGGTTATAAAAGATATAATCAGTGGTATATGAATCCCGACTCAAATTTACACTTACTAACAGTGAACAAAGATCAAAACACAGAGATCAACACACCTGTTGCTGATTGAAGTGGTCAAGAAGGCCTATGAGATCTGCAACTATGTGGAACATGGTGTAGGAAGAGGGTGAAGGGGGTGAGTCAGAGTCGCCGTAGCCACGGAGGTCAGGTGCGACCACATGGTAGCCATGGCTAGCCAAGTGATGGATCTGATGGTGCCATGAAAACCATGTCTCTGGGAACCCATGCAGGAGAAGCACAAATGGTCCTTTGCCTTTTTTCTCTGCCACGTGGATATGTATTCCATTGGTTTTGATTCTATGGTGATTTATATCACCTGTATTCATCATCGATTCCATTTCTATAGCATGTGAGTCTGTGAGATGTTTGGTTTTATTGCAGGTTTGTGCTTGGAAAAATCAATCAAGAACTACATCTTGCTGTATTTATTTATCATGGTCAAAGGTACTTTTTTATTATTTATTTATTTTATCATTATTTAATTTATCACTAAATCAAGTTTGAATTGGTTTCCTCTCTAGGTAAGGTCCACAGATAAGGCGAACCGTTTAATGATATAATGTACGCGGTATTATTTTATTTTTTATAGGATGTTATTCGCATGACTTAAACTTATAATCTTAAAGTCAAAACTTAATATCGCTTAAATCTTCAATTTAGGTTCACTTTTAAGTATGATAGCCCTTCTTCTTGAACTCTTCAACCTTTTGAATCTTCTCTGCTTCATATCAAATTAGCTTAGGATTCCGATTTCAGACTAAAATTTTTTTTCTACATTTTGGGTTAATAATAAATTGTGCTTATAGATTTATAGCTAGAAAGTATGTGCAAACATTGTCAGTACACTTTAAATTAGATGTCGATTTTAACATATGTTTCTTACTTTATTTCATAAAACGCATGCTTAAAGTCAACTTTGTTGCACCAATCACATACACCCTTATTTAGCGTATCAACAATTATTAAGTCTCATTAATATTATGGTTGTTTACGGATTGTTTAAAACCATTAAACCATCGGTTATTCGTTTGGTTTCATGGTCATTTACTTTTTATACTTCTAGTTAAACTGTCCACAACGCTAAAAGTCGCCCTTCCCACAAATAGTCCCAGTCAGTATGCCACATCAGCTTTCTACTAATTTTCATCCATCCTTCCCACAATCAACTTTTACCCCTAACACCATCCTTCCCACAAACAACAATTAAGAAAACAAAACAACACACATATTGTGTGTGGGCCCACAAAAAACATCCATGGAGCGCCCTTGGCAAAGGGCGGGTGAAGGACGGATGAGCCTGCACAACGCAGCCCTTCGAAGGGAGGCAGAGAAGGGGCTAAGGGGGGGCTAAGGGCGTTGCATTGTGGATAGTTTAGATGATTTCAAAATTTTCCAAACGTGACAAGCGGTTTGTCTTACAGTTTAAACTGAAAGTCAGTTGTATACAATCGGACTGAACTCTAAGATTGATATTTATTTTATTTTTTTTAGTTATTTCATATCACGAATTGATAATTACTTTTTTGTGTAACTTAGTTTAGAGTAAATTACACTTTTCGTGCTTAAAGTTTATACCAAATTTTAGTTTTGTTCTTAAACTAAAAAAATTACTAAAAACATTCTTTATGATCTTATTTTGTAACAATTTAAGTCCTTTACTCTAGCGGACGTTAATTTTGTCTATTAAATCATGTCATATGTTTTGCATGTGAGGGTAAATTGGTCTTTTTCTTTTGAAATGATTGTTTTAAAATTTTGTTCTAAATTAAAATACCTATTAATAAGAATTTAACCCATCTTTCCTATCTCTTCAATCACTACAACTCTGCCACCTCCGCCACTACAACTCCGTCGAAGTTCCTATTTGCACCGCCAACCACGGCCACTGATAACGGCAGTAAACTACCCACGTCTTGACAGATTTCGATTTCACGTTCTCACTAGCTTGGCATCTCAATTCCAACATGCTCTATTTTCCCCCAAATCCTTTGATGTTTGATTTCATTTTGATTTCTCTTCTTACAACACATAAAGAATAAATATTTAAGTGTGTAGGGTAGGACTGGTGATGTAGGTTCAATTAATCTTTTATCTAGAATCATTTGAAAGTTAAGAGCAACAAACCTTTAAAAGAAACTATGATGGAAAACTAGGGTTGTAGAGTCCAGAAAGCATTGAAGGTTGAACGAACTCATTGATCTTTTATTTGGAATCATTTATAGATGTTTTAAAGAAGTATAGAGTAAAAACAATAAAAAAGGTAATCAAAGAACAACATGGGTTTTACAAAGAGAAAGAGTGTGCGTTTATGTGTAAACTTTTTAGGTTTGTTCTTTAGGCATCAAGATGGGTTTTAAAGAGAGAAAGAATGTGTGTATTAAAATATTTGTGGTGTAATTTTGGCGAATCTAGGAGCAGAGAGAGTAGATGGCGGCAGTGGAGTGGCAGTGGCAAATGATGGTGGTCGATGATGGGTGTTGAGGTGGTGAAGGTAAAGCCAGTGGTCGATCTACAGAGAGGGAGTAGATGGTGACGGAGTAGTGTGATCGCTAGTGGTAGCGACCGATAATGGAAAGGGGTAGCAACGAGTAGCGGTGGTGTTATTCGTGTAGTGAGAGAAATAGAGAGAGAGAGAGAGAGAGAGAGAGAGAGAGAGTTGAGAATGGGTGGGGTTTAATAATTCTTTATTTATTAATATTTACTTGCAATGCATGTGACATGACTTAACGGACAAAATTAACGTCTGTTAGATAAAATGACGTAAACTGGTACAAAATATAATTATAAATGATGTTTACTGTAATTTTTTTACTTTAAAGATAAAACCTGAAATGTGCTATAAATTATGGACAAAAATTGTAATTTACATTTTAATTTAATAGAATTAAAGGCCTTGTCTATTTGCATCAACTTGAAAAGAAATTATAAGGTAGACTAGTCAAGGCAAAGTTTGATTTTGCATTTTCCGGCTGATGATAAACTGATTACCAATGAAGCCTCTACAATGGTTGGATCGATGTCCAAAAGAGTAATAATGACTATCTAGAATATTATGACTATCTATTTCTATTTTAACGGCATATATTATATTAAACGAAACACTACTAGCAAGATGCAATGGATGCATCAAACAAAATTACAATAATTATACCATGCTTGCCGATCAATATTACTTAACATTTAGATAAAATATATATATATATATATATATATATATATATATACCATTATATATATATGTATATGTATGGATGTATATATATATATATACAGATATATAAAACATATAAGAAGCGTATTTTAAAATACCATAAAATTAAGAACACTTACTTCATTTAATGCATAAGATACAACCACATTAGGGTAAGATAATATTTTTAACATTATTTACAAATTACCCCTTACAATTAGTTGCATAATAACCCTAAATTACATTATCTACCCATAAACCAAAAAACTTAATTTGTTTAAGATTTCTTTATATCAATCTATCGTGTTTAAAATTTTGATACTACAATCGTAAATATGTATTTTTTAAACGTTTTAGTAAATTTTGTGCTGAACCGATATCTATTCTGTAAGTTACAATAAATTAATGCATAAATATACAAAGTCCTCATACAAAATCTAATTATTTGGTGTTTTATATTTAGCTTAGAAAAATAAAATAAACTTTGTAAAATTGCTATAAGAATAACAAAAATTAAAAACTAATGCGAATACAAAAAATGTGCCCCGCCGCATTGCGCGGGCACCCGGCGAGGAGGGAGACAGAGAGACAGAGAGATGAGAGAGAGACATTAGAGAGAGAGAGATGATAGAGAGAGAGAGGATAGAGAGATAGATATGTAGGATATATAGATATATATATGGATATATAAAGATATGTAGAGATATATATGGTATAATAGATATGTATAATATATAGGTATGTATATATATATGTACGTATATATATCTGATGTACATATTATATAGGTAGATATATATAGGGAGGGAGAGAGTGACGAGAAGAATAGAGAGAGAGAGAAGAGGAGAAGAGAGAGAGGAGATGAGATAGAGAGAGAGAGAGGGAGAGAGGGAGAGGGCGAGGGGAGAGAGAGAGGGAGAGGGAGAGAGGGAGAGAGAGACAGAGAGAGGGAGAGAGAGGGAAGAGAGAGGGAGGAGAGAGACAGATAGAGGGAGAGAGAGAGGGAGAGAGACAGAGAGAGGGAGGAGAGGGAGAGATAGAGGGAGAGAGAGGGAGAGAGAGAGATGACGGAGAGAGAGAGAGAGAGAGACAGAGAGAGAGATAGAGAGAGAGAGAGAGAGAGAGAGAGATATGACAGACAAGGGAGAGGGAGAGAGAGAGAGAGGGAGGGAGACAGAGAGAGAGAGAGAGAGAGAGAGAGAGAGAGAGAGAGAGAGAAGCGAGAGAGAGAGGGAGGAGAGAGAGAGATCTAGAGAGAGAGAGAGGTCCGAGAGAGGGAGAGAGAGAGGGAGATCTATCCCTCTCTCTACCTAGAGAAGAGACAGAGAGAGGGACAGCTAGAGGAGAGAGGAGAGAGAGAGACAGAGAGAGATAGATCATGGAGAGAGAGAGAGAGGGAGAGAGAGACAGAGAGAGAGAGAGACAGAGAGAGAGAGACCGAGAGTAGGAGAGAGGGAGAGAGAGACAGAGAGAGAGACAGAGAGAGAGAGAGACAGAGAGGGACAGAGAGAAGAGAGACCGAGAGAGTATAACTAGAGATAGAATATATAGAGAGATAGACATAGATAGATATACATAGATAGACATAAGAGAGATAATATCGATGCAGATTATACAAACATAGAGAGATAGATGTAACATATATTATAGATAGTAGAGATAGAGGGAGTATATGAGAGAGAGGGATAGAGAGGGAAGAGAGAGATGTATGTAGATTATAAATATATATGTTATACAGATATGATGTGATATATGCAGAGATTGTGGTGATATAGATATAGATATATAGATATTATAGATATATAGATATATAGATAGATATATAGTAGAGAGAGGGATATATAGATGTAGATATATGATGTATGTATATAGATATATGTAATAGATGTGAGAGATGAAGAGATATCTATACACATAGATACATTATATATATAGTATATATACATACATATATATATACAGACATAATATATATACATATATATATATACATATAGATATATTATAGATAGGATATATAGAGATACATAGAGATATAGATATATAGAGGATAGAGAGAAGGGAACCTAGGGATATAGATAGTAGATATATGGTGATATATAGGACGGAGAGAGAGAGGGTGGAGGATATAGAGAGAGATCGAGAGAGAAGAGAGAAGAGAGGGAAGGAGTGGGAAAGAGGAAGAGAGGGGGAGAGATCGAGAGAGAGGGAGAGAGAGAGAGAGAGGGAGAGAGAGAGGGAGAAGAGAGGGAGAGAGAGAGAGGGAGAAGAGATGAGGGAGAGAGAGAGAGGGAAGAGGACAGAGAGACAGAGAGAGAGAGAGAGGGAGAGAGGACAGAGAGAACAGAGAGAGATGACAGAGAGAGAGAGAGAGAGAGAGAGGAAGAGAGAGACAGAGATAGATAGATATATATATAGGAGATAGAAGAGGAGAGAGAGAGAGAGAGAGGAGGGAGAGAGAAGGGAGAGAGAAGCATACAGGAGAGAGATAGAGACAAGAGAGAGAGATAGAGAGAGAAATATAGATATAGATAGGACATAGATAGATAGAAGAAAACAGAGATATATACAGAGATAGATGAGAGAGAGAGATAAGAGAGAGAGACATAAGACAGAGATATATATAGATATACAGATATATAGAAGAGATATATATATAGAGATAGAGAGACATACAAGAGACATAGATATACAGACAGAGAGACATAGAGAGATGAGATATATGTATCAATATAGATTATATATAGATATGTATATATATATATGTATATATGTATGTATATATATGTATATATATACATATAGACATATACATATATATATAGATATATATATAGATATATAGAAGATATATAGAGATATAGATATATTACAGACAATTATATATGGGATACATATATATAGACATAATATAGATATATATAGAGGTATTATAGTATATATGTATATATATATGTATATATATGTATAATATATACATATATACATTATAATATACACACATATATAACATACGTATAATATATATATATATATGTATACCACATATAATATATACATATTATATATATAATATGTATATATGTATATATATGTATATATATGTATATTATATATATGTATATGTGTATATATATATATGTATGTATAGATATATATGTATATATACATATATATATATATATATATATATATATATATATGTATATATATATATATAGCTAGAGGTCACTTTGACTGTATCAATTGCGAAACTAACTTACCCGAAAATTCGCCCGAGGCATCGCCTAGACAATACTAGCTATCCACCTAATTAATCAGATTAAACTCATGAAACATTGATGATAGATCTAGAAGTTCATTCTTCTCCACATCAGAAGATGGAGGGTGTCTCTATGTCCAACTTAAAAAGGTTTGGTTCCCATCAAGTACTAATATGTTTTAACAAAGCAAGATTTCATCTTTTCAAGACTAAATAAAGTAGTGAATACATTAGAGAGCATACCACAACCAAGCCAATTATCAAGCCAAACAACTTTTATTAAATGATTAACATCAATGTTTTCTCTAAAGAGGTCTTTATCTACTTTAAACTTATTTTTCATTTGGTTAACAAAGCGAAGTTGGCGTTGCAGTAACTAATAACGCCCAAACTACTTAAAATCTTCTGGCTAACGACTTTATCGTAATAGACCCATTTCATTTTTGAGTTTTCTTCTAACCCTACCCATAGATAATTCTACCTTATACCTTCAAGTTGATTAATAATCGATATTGGGGCCTTAAAAAGGAGAAATAGTAAATCGGGAAGTTTTCGAGGGCTATATTTATGAGGGTAAAAAGACCACCAAACGATGATGTTTTGGCCTTCCATATTATATCTTCGACTTTAACTTCAATAGAAACACCTATATAAGGACAAGGGAGTAGGAATGAGCAAGAACCTGTTTTTTCCTACCGAAACCGTCAAAATCGGTTGGACCAAACCGTCTAGAACCGGTTGTACTGATATAAGTATGGTTTTCAGTTCCTATAATATGTGTATACGGTTCTCGGTTCGGTTCTGGTTCTAAACCCAAGTATGTACCTAAAAAATCGATAGCCCATGAGAAATTTAAATTTTAATAAAATACTAATTTATTTATGGGACAAGATTTACAAATCGTCAACCTAAAATGAATCTAATCATATCTTTTACTACAACATTGACTTCCAAACCTCCACAAATCAGAGCAAACAATCCCGATCAAAAACACCAATGAAGAACAACATTCATTGACGAAACACCCATGAGAACGTAGTGCTAGCAGGGAAATTTTATAGTTTCTGTATCTAAATAATGGTTTAATTTGAATATCGTTTTTCTTTTTTAATTGATCATCTTGTCAGACTATTATTTTGGGTTCTTCAACAAAACCAATTTTATACTAGTTCTTTAACAAAAGCAAAACTCGTTTACTCAGTTAAGAACTAAACTGATTAGGTTACCATAAGGTTCAGTTCGGATTTTAAATTTTAGGCTGTCCAGTTCCTAGTTCCAACCGTTGTAGGTTCGGTTACAGCCGGTTCGAATCAGTTGCACACCCCTACTAGGGAGCGATGTCGATTGGTTGTGGAGGAACTTCACAAAAACCAAGGATTCAGATCAACTTACACCAACTCTAAATAAACTGTTTTTATGGAAATTAACTTTGAGACAAGAGGCTAAGTTAAAACTAGTGGAGGGATCAAATGAGAACTAGCTTTTTTTGTGAGAACTCTAGGAACCAATCTCAACCAGTAGTTCTCAATGACAAAATTATAATTAACAAAAACATATTTAAAAAATTTATAAATCAAAAAATAACATAAAAAAATAAAAATACAAAAATGTTCCCCTACTTTCCCTCTTTCATAAAAAAAATAAAAAAAAAATTATAACAAATAAAAAAATTTCCCCTTTTTTTTAACGAAATTCGTTTTACACATGTATAATATCGGATTTACATATGTGTAAATCCAGTACTACACATGTGTATAACTAGATTTACACATATGTAAACAACGGATGTACGATTTTTTTTAGAAAAGTATATCAATATGGTAGGCGTTGGAAAAATAAAAAATACTGAATATGGTGATTTTTTTTTTGAAAAAATGATGTCGTGAAAAAAAGTTTTGAACTTTTAAAAAAAAGGGGGAAATGACATGTGATTTGCATGTGATAAAAAATAAGTGGCTAAGATTGGTTCCTAGAGCTCTCACAAAAAAATGTGGTTCTCATTTAAACCCTCCCCTATATATATATATATATATATATATATATATATATATATATATATATATATATATATATATATATATATATATATATATATATATATATATATATATATATTATATATATATATATATATTATATATATATATATATATATGTATATATATATATATATATATGGTAAGGTTCTAATGAGAACCTTACTTTATTGTGATAACCCTTTAACCCAATATAGTCCATTGATTTATTTTACAAAAAATGAGATCATGACATGTGTCTATTTGACTTTTTTAATAGAAAGGACAATTTGGTCATTTCACCCCAAGAAAAGTCAGGTTGAATATGGTGGTGACAAGTGTCACTACCTAACTTTCTCTTTCCTCCCATATTTTTTTTATTTTTTATAAAAATAACTTTACCCCAATTTTTTTTATACATTTATAACTTTTTAATACTATATTATCTTTTTATAAAGATTATATCATTAAACTCGTATAATTTTTCTCTTTAATTCCCATATAGTTTTAATATTTTTTTGGTGATTTAGTTTGGATGTCTATAGTTACATCACTATAATTAGTATTTCTAACACTTAAAAACTATTTTAAAACATCTAAAACATATGTTACACAAATATAATAAGAATACACCACTGTAATCACACTAAAATAACAAAAATACACCATCTAAAATATATGTTACAGCATTTTACCATATGTTACAGTGTTACACTGCTGTAAACTGTAGCAAAACGATGTAACTACACTAATGTAAACCAAATGTAAAATATACATCATTAAACAATGTAACTACACCAACGTGATTTCAATAAATAACAACCAAACGATATTAAACCATGTAACTACATCAAACGACATTAAACCAATGTACACCAAATGTAAAAAATTAAAAAAATATCACATTTACTTAGTACATCACTGTAAATCAATGTAACCCAACGTAAAAATTAGGCGCATTACAACTTTTAGGCGTTTGATCACTATTTGGAAGCTTGAAGACTGTTTGAGCGTTTTAGTTATATCACTTTAAAACAATGTAACCCAATGTAAAAATTAGACACATTACAACTGTTTAGGCGTTTGAGCACTGTTTGGGAGCTTGAAAACTATTTGGGTGTTTTAGTTACATCACTGTAAACCAATGTAACCCAACGTAAAAATTATGCGCATTACAATTATTTGGGCGTTTGAGCACTGTTTATTTGAATGCAAATCATAATAATTTTAGTGAATTACATCATATTTTTCTCATAAATTTTTATAAATATTGTTTGGGCATTTTAGTTACATCACTGTAAACCAATGTAACCCAACGTAAAAATTAGGCGCATTACAACTGTTTAGGCGTTTGAGCACTGTTTGGAAGCTTGAAAACTGTTTGGGAGTTTTAGTTATATCACTGTAAACCAATGTAACCCAACGTAAAAATTATGCGCATTACAACTATTTGGGCGTTTGAGCACTGTTTATTTGAATGCAAATCATAATACGTTTAGTGAATTACATCACATTTTTCTCATAAATTTTTATAAATATTATAGTATTACTAAAAAGTATATAAAAATGCACCACTATAAGTATAAATCTACAAATATTTAATTTAAGACACTAAACTACAACCTTCAAACTACAAAAATCAATCAAAATCATACCACTGTAAGTTTTGATATATGAATATATACTTCAAAACATCTAATTAAAACCTATTTACAAGAAATGCTCCTCTATCACCCAAATCCAAACTCATAAGTATCTACAATCAATTCCAACAAGTAACTTTAAAGTTTCAGATCTAAATCACACAATGGCCCTACCTGTTGGAAATCTACGACCTTTGATCGCTATAAATCTTGAAATACTCAAGTAGTTGTTGACAAAGTAGCTGGAGGTAGTGTGGTGGCATGCGAAGGGGTGTCGTGCACTGGTGTAAGGGTTGATTTATAATTTTGAGGTTGAGCCGTAACTAGAAGGGGGTGTCGTGGGCTAGTGGTGTGCTCGTAGTGATCGGGAGGTCAATTGTAGTGTTGTGCATTGGCGACGGTAATGTTCTAGTGATGGTAGGGAGGTTTGACATGTGGTGATGGTGGTGTGGTTCTTGCATATGTAGTTTAAAAATCCAAAATAAAAATAAGAAAAAAAATTTATAAGCTAATGATGTAAGTTTTTGACCTATTAAATACAAGTACAGACAAGTACATGTGTGAAAAAGACTCATTTACCATTGCTTTCATCTCTACCATTCAAATGGAATCTAGAATATTTTATATTAAATCAATGGTTAGAATTGAGTTAAAGAGTTCTTGCAATTTCTTAGGGTTCTCACATGAACCCATTCCTATATATATATATATATATATATATATATATATATATATATATATATATATATATATATATATATATATATATATATCAAAAAATTAAAGTTATAACATCAGGCCAGGTGCTTTGCCCCCTACTTATGTAAAAGGCTCAATGAGAGATTGGGCATCCATATCAGATAACCCTTTGAAATAAGAATTCACAAGTGAGGGGTGGTTTGGAATTAGTTCGGAGAATCGAGACTTAAAATGATGCATAATTTGATTCTTAATCACATATGGATCAATTGTACAAACCCAATTAACATCCAACCATTTATCCTTGAATTGTTTACATTGCATTTGATTATATCATGGGATAAAATAGTGTTTTTGTCCCATGTCTCCGCCATTTTACTCTAGCATTTGATTTGCTTTATTCAATTCCCATTAGCAATTGCCTCCAAGTTAACCACTTATCTTATTACTCGCTAGTTAGTACCCATACTTTCAGCTTGCAATTCCAAATTTGCTATGTTATTTCAACTTCATATATCAAGCTTGTTCCTTTCTTTCCAAACTTTTCGCCCTTTAATAGTCGCTTTAACTATTTTCAATTTAGCTAATAGTTTTTTTGTCAGGAGGGCCATGCATGATAATTCAAAGTATTTGTTTATCTTTAGGTATTCAAGGTAGTTTTTATTATTTAAATGTTAGGCATCTAACTTATTGTTATTTTTCTAAATAAGAGTTCTAGTTTGAGTAACATTCGGTTTCTCTTTGTAATCTCTATTTATATGCTTCTCTTTGATAATAAGTAGTAGATTTAATAGTAAACTTCTTGTTCAAAATTACTAAGTCATCTATGATCCAACATTATGGTACTGAATTTTGATTGTTAATTCGGTTCTTCTCCAAGATTAGTCGTAATGGCCTACAACAGAGAAGCAGTTCCTTCTATTTCGATTCTAATCTTCGAGGGTGATGGGTATGATTTTGGCATATATATGTATGAAAACAATTTTGATATTGCAAGACCTTTGGGAAACTGTCGTGATCAGGTTTAATCAAACAAATGGTGATCATGGATGATTAAGGGATAATAGAAAGAAAGATGCAAAGGATCTTGCAATTGTGCACCAAGGAGAATATCATGAAGTGTTCTCTCCTATAGCGGCAATGACAACATCTATGCAAGCTTGGAACTTACTCTAGAATGAGTTACAAGGAGATTCTAAGATTGAAACCATGAGAAAACAAGGTTTGAGATTAGAGTTCACTGCATAGCAGAAAGAGAATGAACTTGTTGCAGGGTATCTTTCAAAAGTAATGAAGATTATGAATCAATAACATGCTTATGGTGAGGAATTATCAAATCAAAAGGTGGTTGAGAAGGTTCTTAGAAGTCTGTTGGCTCATTGGTATCACACTATAGTTGCATTCTCTTTGGTCATATAAGACCAGATTGCTAGAGTGAACACCAAGCAAACACAACAATAGAAAATGAGGATGAAGATGAAAAAGGACATCTCTTCATGGCTATTGTTTCTTGTAAAGAACAAGAATTATAAGATTATGTTGTGATAAATAAGAGACAAATAAATGCTAATAGTAAGTGAATACCTAGAGAAAACAGAATATCGTATTTGGTTTTATGCATTGGATGTTCATGTCATATGACCGCCCAAAACTCATTGTTTAAAAACATTGATAAGACATGAAAGTCTAAGGTTCACATAAGGAATGGGATGTGTATTATAGTGTAAAGTATAAGAGTTGTACGTCTTGAGATGCCAATGGGAGATACCAAGGTGATTCAAGAAGTGTAATATGTTCTTGACCATGGTTATAATCTTTTAAGTGTATGACAGTTCTCATTATTATTTGACGAAGGAGCTTGTACTATAACAAGCAAGAAAACCTAAGAAGTTGTGTGCAAGATCTTAATGGCAAGTAACAACATGTTTCCCCTCAATACTTACCATTTCAGGAAAAGAGACTTCGTAAGTGAAGTGAAAACCTTTGCAAGTTCCCATAACCATCTAGAACTTTTGTAACTATCTACACTTAGTTAGGTAATAAATAAAGGACATTACAAGTGCGCTCTTACACATTCGAAGGTGGGTTAACCATAGCTATTGTTACTTAGACAAATTCATAGGATGATTAACAACTCCAAAACTAGTACAAAGCCACTATAACCAAGTATATGACCTATGTAACTAGCTAATACCTCTGTGAGTATCCTATCCCCTCTACAACCTCTGACACTTAGCATATTTTAAAGAAAATAAAGTACAGATCACTTATTAAGTTCAAAGTATGCATGTCAATAACACCTATGTCTAGTCATTATTCCTTCAATAATACTCTCAATGATATATGAACATTGAACACTACCAAACAAAGTCATAGACGAAATATGTTAATAGTTCAAAGAATGTCACTAATTGCTAGAATTCAATGTGTTATATGTATGATCGTAGTATAGGTTCATTTAATGTTTTGTAATGGAGGTTTTTAGGTTTATCATTGAGGTTTTGTTTTATGCAAGCACATGATTGCGTTGCTTTATGCATAGTATGGTCACTAGAGTCTTGTTTTGTGTAAGTATGTCATTAGAGTCTTGCTTTAGGCAAGCGTGTGATTACTTTTCTTCATGCATGATATGGTCCTTAGAGTCTTACTTTATGCAAGCAGATGATTGTTTTGCTTTGTGCATTATATCGTCACTATAGTCTTACCTCGTGCAAGCATATCATAGGAGTCTTACCCCATGCATACATTTTAATGGAGTCTTGTATTACTACAAGTAAGTAGCTTAGGTGAAAATTTATATGGTTGCTTTATGGTATGTTTATATATGTTAATATATGTCAATGTAATCATAGTATCAATGTTACCACTGTTCAAGGATTATATGGACTTTAAAATGAGTAATAATTTATATTAAAAAAAATAGAACTAACTCAAAAAATATATGTGTTGGTTGAAATACAATTCATGATGGCAAGAAGAAGCTATCCGACAATAAAGACTGCGTCCTGGTTCATAGTTTATGTTATGAATTATATGAGCAATATTTGACATTTGTAATAGTCAATGTTTACTATTATTCTTAATACAGAATGTTTAAATATTTTACTGAAATGAATATGTAATTTTCAATAAAAAAATTATGATTATAATATATGAAACCAACTGTGATGAATCTCAAGTTTAGGGCCTTGCTTGGAGGGACCTTAAACATAAGGTGCCAAAGTTTAACCGGATGCACAACTAGAAAAATAATAACTAGTCTAGCGGTGCAAGTGAAGCCACGGTTGCACACAAGGTACAAAAAGGATACGAAATCGAGATGTGTGGTACTTTCCATATATCAAAGCTTGGGAGATATTGAGGCATAGTACAAGTGGAAGATGGTCTTGATTATTGGAGGAAAGACATCTAAGCAATCAAAAACGAGGGAGTCAACTCCGCAAGATAGCTCGTCTCATCGGACTCCTGAACTCGATGAATCAACCTTGATTACACTGATGACGAGATTGAGATTCAAGAGGAGCCGATTCACATGTTGAGGAGAGATTGCAATAAAGGTAAAAGCCCAATATCCTCAAATGTGGAAGTGGATTGTAAACAAAGTTTGGATAACATGATTTTTAAGGTTGACTAAATTAGTTTTGAATTGGTCGATAGAAAATAAGAATGTCAAAGAAGCATCGGCTTGCAACTGATTTTGGACCAACATCACTTGACCAGGCTAGAAAGTGAAATGACCGAGTAGGAGAGAAACTTATTTGGAAAAATTCAACTAGCCAACATCGTGAATGTTTCTTTAACTTTTTCTTAATGTTTTTATTGTTTTTTGATTTTTTTTCTGGTCATTTAAACATTTATTTTATATTTTATATTAACTAGTATTAAGATCTCACGTTGCGCTGAAGGTAAGAATAACGTAGACCGCGTTGATAACATCCAAAACTTTATATAAAAAAATGAAACCATCACGAAATGTGGATGCGGCGAGGCCAATGATAATATGTAAAACAAAAAATGTTAAAAGAATTCACGTTGATAAAGATTAAAAGAACAAAAAACCAAAGCGATATCTTCCTACTCTAATAAAAGGGTAAATGGGGTGCCACGTGTCAGCACCACAATCATTGGGATGACACGTGTCAGCACCACAATCATCTTTATTCAAAATTTTCCCGCCCCTCTCTCCTATTAAATAATTACCTTAATTACTAATAATATTATTTTAATACTTTTTAATAATTAATAAATTAACAAAAAAATCTTTTTATTAAGATTATATCTAAATAAATTACTATTTTTAAATTATCAAATTTGGAAGTTGTAATAAGAAAACTTTTGAAAATGACATTTTTAATACGGTTTGTTTTAAAACAAAATATTTATTTTCAATAAAAGAAATTTAAAAACAAAATTTTAAAAAGTTGATATTATCGTTTTCTTATTTCAGTTATATCATATCTTAGAATATCATTGTTTAATTAACAAATTTATTATATTAATATTTTATTTATTTAAACCGTGTAATACACGGGTTTACTAAAGCTAGTACAATATAAAACTTAAACATAAAACAGTTATATCTTATGACATATATTTGTTAATGTATTAATTAATATATATTTTACCATATAAAATTTATCACAGACAAAGAATTTATTAGAAAATTTATGAATTTACTAAAAATTATCATTCATTCATACAAAATAAAAGCCCAAAGGACAGAATTGTCCTTTCCTTCTTTTCTCTTCTTCTCTCACATTTATCACCCAAAACCCCTCTTTCTCCCCCTGCTTCATTTCTCTCAATCCAAAACTTTTCTTCACCATTTTCACTGATTCAAGCGTCATTCGATCGAAACACACGCGAAATGAAATGGGTATTCGGAAATTGGGAAATAATTTGCTCTCTGGTGTTTATCGGATGCTTATTCTACAAGTATTTGGTGGTCAGAAGATGGGGTTCGGAAGATAAACCGCCGGAGACCGGTGGCCGCCGGCTGCAACCGCCGAGAGGCACCTCCGGTTGGCCGTTGATCGGAGAAACAATAGAGTTCATTGCCGCTGGATACACTTCTCGACCCGTTAGTTTCATGGAGAAACGAAAGTCAATGTGAGTCGTTAATATTATTATTATTATCTTTCTCAATCTTTGATGCTAATCCTATGCTTTGCATGCTTGGACTTTGTGCTTGTAGACTTGTACATTGTGGACTTGTAATTGTTCAATATTTACTTGATGATCCATATTAGTATTGTTATTGTTATTAGTTGTCAGTATTAAAGTGGTTTAATGGAAGATAAAGCAATTTTGGGATTGGTATATTTTACTAAAAGGTGAAAGAATCTTGAATAAAATAAACATGGGAAATTGTAGATCATTTTGTTAATTGATTAAGATTATTAAGGAATTATAATAATAGGTTAAAGTGCATTTGATCATCCCCACGTCTTCGTATTTATAATTATGTTATCACGTTACTATGATCACTTTTTTTTCCTTTTTTAATATATAAGTAAATGAACGTTGGACTTTTTCAATCTTTTTAAATTTTGTAACTTTTAATGTTCCCACAAAATGCAGTGAAACAATTGAAAAGTAAGTTAGGTGTTCATGATTCGGTTTTATTTTGCTAGTTGGAAACTTTATTAAGGTAGCTCCCTTCTGTTCGGATTACAGTTAACCATGTTTAGAGGTGTAGTGTTATTTATTTTACTTTTTAGAAATCAAAACCTAAGGCCCCACCGATTTCATTACGAGAGTGACGTAGGATCTAAACGTGAGACCTCTTTCGGAGAATCCGAATGCCCGTTAGAAATGCTAAATCCACAACTAGTATGTCTAGTTTTCCTGTAATGATATGATGATGATATAAAATTTTAAGTATGACACTTGCAATAATCTTAGTGTCTTAAGTAACATTTAAATTTTGATGCTTTTATTATTTGATACATTAATAATTACAGCCACTATAATAGCACTTTCAATGGAAAACTAACTTTTAAGTAAAGGACCGTGATGTATGTAGTGGTGATTAGATAAAAAAGGAAAGAGAAAGAGAGTGGTTTATTTTATTAATGTTTTTTAAACGGTAAATGTGCGAATCTGTTTCGGATGATAGGTGTTATCTTAATCGGGTCCATCTATGTGTTTTCCAGCTGAGACTGCACCCCCAACCCCCTCAGAAGGAAACCCATTGATAAAAAAACCCCCTAGCTTAATTTTGAGTATTTTACTCAGAGTGAGACTTGAACCCATTACCACTCAATATTTACACGTTATGAGTAGCTAAACTTAACCAGTTGGGTTAAGAATCATTGGTACACATGCGTTTATGTGATTCATTAAAAGCTTTTTAACCTAAAATTAGTTTTAAACAACTACCTCCCCACCTCTCTATATACATATATATCTATACATAGTAATGATTGATTTTATGATTGTCATGGGACCCTTTATGCAAATTCTTATCACTTTAGGGCTGTACCTTAAAGTACTTAAATTTTGGTAAAAGTAACCCCTTTAGGATATAGTTTTGCTTATTTTGCCCCCTTTGAAGTTTGATTACTAAAAACTTGCTTTAATATTTTTCATAAACGCCCTCTTACTACCACAATAAGTCATTTATCATCCTATGCTTACATAAATTCTAACAAGTCCTATTCCATAGTTATGGGAAGGTGTTCAAGACACACATTTTGGGTAGACCGATCATCGTATCGACTGACCCAGATGTGAACAAAGTTGTTTTACAGAACCAGGGCAATGTTTTCATACCGAGTTATCCAAAATCAGTAATTGAGTTGCTTGGTGAATCTTCAATATTGCAAATGAATGGAGGCTTACAAAAGAGAGTGCATGCCATTGTTGGTGGTTTCTTGAGGTCTCCTAGATTCAAAGATCGAATAACCAAAGATATCCAGAAATCTGTAAAGCTCACATTGTCCTCTTGGATGGATCGGGAAAACCCCCGACAACCTCTTTACCTTCAAGATGAGACCAAAAAGGTAAAAACTTTTGACAGTTAATATCAACAGATTGATTTAGGGTATTAGATTTATTTGATTATAGATGAGAGTTCCATAAACATTACAGCCAAATGTTAGTTGTTGACTTAGAGGTGTTCATGGTCTAGGATAACCTGCATGGCTGCATGTTAGATCGTCCACATTATTAATGTATAACACACCCACTACTTTTTCTAAAATGTAAAATCTTTGACTTTTTTGGTCAAACGGACCATTTTCTAAAATTTATAACTTATCATTTATCAACATAGAACTTCATCTAGATTACTAAAGGATGTTACTTTCTGCAAAATTTGATGTGGGTAAGGATTAGTTTTCATTACCTGCATATCTATCCATCTTAAATATTATCTTTTATGATTTACAGCAGGAAACTATGAGCATAATATTTTTTTTTGAAACAGATTACTTTTGAAATTCTTGTGAGGTTGTTGATGAGCGTGGAGCCTGGTGAAGATATGGAGTTCCTCAAGAGAGAATTCATGGAAGTCATCAAAGGCTTGATTTGTTTACCTGTCAAACTTCCAGGTTTCAGAATGTACAAATCTCTCCAGGTAATTTAATTTATAATAAATGCAAACAAGACAAGACTGAATCTCAGTGGATCGTTAATACAAGTCCATTTTGTTTGTAGGCTAAAGAGAGAATGTTAAAGATGGTGAGAAAGATAGTAGATGATAGGAAAATAGCAATGGAGAAGAACGAAGCAAAAAGTTCAGATTTGCCGAATGATGTGATTGATGTGCTGCTAAGGGATACAGGCGAATCAGATGGGACCCAACAACGGCTACCATTGGATTTCATCAGTGGGAACATCATAGAGATGATGATCCCTGGGGAGGACTCAGTGCCCATGATCATGACCCTGGCTATCAAATACCTAAGTGACAATCCTAGGGCTCTTGCTTGTCTTGTGGTAAGTAGCTCTCCTTGTGTTTTATCTCAAACTGGTCAACCGAGTGAAAATAAAAAAAAATAAAGCTAAAGATTAAGGGGTTGCACGGGTTGAAAGTCACCTAAAGTTCATATTAATGCATATACAAGTATTGTTATTCGGAGATGTAGATTATTATTGCAATCATCATTACACTTTACAATATTTTTGAACAAGTTTTATATAAATTGCAGGATGAAAATGACAAATTAAAGAAACGTAAGGATGAATCATGTGAAGAGTATGCTTGGACTGATTATGTGTCTTTGCAGTTTACTCAAGGCGTAAGTTTCGTGCCACTAAATGTAGCTTTGAAAGTTTAAGTTTATAGCAAGATGTATAAAGTACATGTTCAAATTTTTAGGTAATAAGTGAAACTCTTCGAATGGCAAATTTAATCAATGCGATTTGGAGAAAAGCTCTTGAAGATGTAGAAATTAATGGCTATTTTATCCCCAAAGGATGGTGCGTTTTGGCATCTTTGACGTCTGTTCATATGGATGAAGAGAATTATGAAAATCCAGATGAATTTGATCCATGGAGATGGGAGGTAAAACATGATGCTTTCTGTTCTTTTTACATCTATACATTTGGTTAAAGCCTTTGAGGTGGTAATTTCATCCCATAAAATCGTGTTGATGAGTAGAATATTACAAGTTATCCAGCAAAATATGTCAAATGGGTTAAACATAGAGCAATTTTTATAATAGATTTTCACACATAGAGGACCCTTCTACACAAAACCAGTGTTAAGTAGAAAACTGAAAACATTAACACTTCTACCTATAGCTTTAAGTGTTACACATAATGCAGTTATGTTACACATCTCTAGCCAGCACACAGATGTTTGTATGATTCTTGTGGTTTTCTACTTAAAATGGATTCAGTATTGAGCGCGCCTTCATTAATATCTATCACATTAGTTATTGCAAAATTAAAAAATTAAGATTGACAAATAATGTTATCAAGGGAGCCCAATCTGACCCGACTTGTTTGACAAACGCAAAAACATTACGTTTTGACCTAAACCTGCCTAATCCCTTATGATATCTCTAACTGTATGCAGAAATTGGGAGCAAGTGTTAATAACAACAAGTTTACACCGTTTGGCGGTGGACAACGGTTGTGTCCAGGTTTGGAATTCTCAAGGCTCGAAATTAGCATTTTCCTTCATCATCTTGTGACGACATACACTTGGGTCGCTGAAGAAGATCAGATTGTGTATTTCCCTACAGTTAAGACTAGACGGAAGTTACCAATCATCGTGACGCCAAGATGAATCCATTGAATGTATGTGAAAAACATATTTGATTATCAGTCAGTCATATGTTTGGACATATAATGTGTACACATCTTTTGGGTTTATAAAGGTTATATATTTAATATGATCACATGACTTCTAGTATCATTCGGTTTGATTTTTACCGTTTTACATATGTCATTGGTCATCCTCACGAATCACATAACTTCACTCAAAATCATATGCCAAAAGATTGTGGCGAGGATTGACATGGCCAAGGGCGGTCGCAGGTGCGGACCTAGCATGTATTCACCGGAGTCACCAAAATAGAGTGACTTTTCTCATGTGTATGTAAATATATGTATAAGTTTTTCGAGTAACAACAACGTTTTTTTTATACGGTGACTCCATTAGTTATAGAAAAAATGAACTTTAACTTTGAAAAAACCCACGAGTTAATTAATTGAATAACTAAATAAGTGCACTTCAACAAAATACCCAATGCTTGTAAAGCCCAGGTTATAATTAAATAAAATCAAGCACACTATTAGTACCCACTAAATACCCAATAATGATAAAGCCTAGAATACACTTGCACCTAATACTTTGGATTCGTGGAATTAAGATCAAAGGCAAGGGCGATTCATGGTTTATTATTTGAACAAAGATTTCTTCAACTCAAAATCTCAAAAAAATTGTGTTTTTTACATTCTGATGATGATGTTTTTTTAATTATTGAATCGTACTTTTATTTATATGACCTACTTGACCTGACCCTAATTGATTCGGAAATTTTTAAGCCCACATATGAAATTGGAGCATTTAAAAAATAATGACTCAATAAGAATAAATTCTTGGATCCGTCACTGGCGTGTTCGATTTGATTTTTCAAATTTGACATACCCAAAAACATTACGTTTTGACCTAAACCTGCGTAACCCTTATGGTATCTCTAACTGTATGCAGAAAATGGGAGCAAGTGTTAATAACAACAAGTTTACACCGTTTGGCGGTGGACAACGGTTGTGTCCAGGTTTGGAATTCTCAAGGCTCGAAATTAGCATTTTCCTTCATCATCTTGTGACGACATACACTTGGGTCGCTGAAGAAGATCAGATTGTGTATTTCCCTACAGTTAAGACTAGACGGAAGTTACCAATCATCGTGACGCCAAGATGAATCCATTGAATGTACGATGAAAAACATATTTGATGATCAGTGAATCACCTGTTTGGACATATAATGTGTACACATCTTTTGGGTTTATAAAAGTTATATATTCAACACGATCATATGACTTCTAGTATCATTTAGTATGGATTTTACCATTTTACATATGTTATCCTCACGAATCATATAACTTCACTCAAAATAAAATACCAAAAGATTGTGGCTAGCCTTGAAATGGCCGAGGGTGGTCGATTTTGACTTGTCGTTGGTTCACGGTTCGTAGCTTTGGTTTGAGTTTACTAGTGCTTCACATAGCCCTATAACTTTGGGAGAAGGTGTCTCCTCACAAAGGGGGCCGCAGTGAAGAGTCCCATGATATAAAGGCTTCTATGTGTCAACTCTTATACTTGACCACTGTTCAATGAAAAGTTTGTATATATAATTTCGGGATCATATTATATTATATATACATTTAAAACAGAGGGCTGTTGCTATAGAATTTTATTAATATTATATATCATTGAGTCCATTTGAAACACCAGAACTAAATGGAAGTTAGCTAAATTGGTTGTAGGTGTTTCTTTCCGGCTAAAAAAACTTGGGTTTGAAACCCGCTTGCCTTATTTTCTGGAAAAAAGAGTACGCATGTAAATTCTCACTTTAAAGCATCATCCATCAATTTTATAATCGAGTTAAGTATATATAATTTTTAATAAAATTTAAGTTTAAACAAATATGGCCCGTTTCAATTTTTATTATTAAAATTCTTTTTTTTTATAGGTTTGAGGCCAATAATAATTAATTTTGTTTTGCTTAAATATCTTATGCCTAAAGCAACCCAAGGCAATAAATTAAAGGCTAAACAAGTTATTTAAAATTATTTAAAACACTTAACAAGTAAATCAAACTCTGGAGTATTAAATTAGACTAATCAAAAACCAATTTAAAGCATTCACATCTCATTTTCTTTTTTTATTCTTATACTTACATTAAAAAAACACAACTTTTTCAATCTTCTTTCAATTAAAAAATATTGTTTATACCTTTATCATTACATTTTCTTTTTTCTTCACTTATAGCCACTTTCAAAAATATAAAAAGATCATAATGGTTAAACAGTGAATCCTCAGATTTACAGATAAACAGTAATATTTTCTCTATTCACCACTCACAACCATTCAAAATTATTCCATATAATTTAAAGATTCAACTCACATTTTTAAAAAACGGGATGTGAATGCTTTAAGCAACCTACTACCTAATAAGAAAATTAGAATTCAAAGGCAAAATCAGAATATTTAGAGGCAATCCTGTTAGTCATCATATTGTGTATGTGTGGAGAACTAGAGAAGACGTAGTGTGGGGATGAGAGACTCTTTGGTAACCGACTCATCATCAATTGTGAGACTCCCGATTCATTATTTGTGCAGCAGCAAATAACCAACGCAGTGTAGGCCTAGTATATTTTTTAAGAAACGAGGGCCATTAAATTTGGGGGACCCCAAGCACGATGTGTCCCTAATAACCCTATGGAGTCCGCCCTGAATGTAACATCAACATATATAGATTATTTGAAATTATACTATTACTCAGTTTGTAATTTCGCTGGATTTTTCTATAATTTGTTAACGTCGACGTACTAAGCTGTAAGTGCAAAACTACAAAACATGCATACCTCCAAGACTGTCACGTCTCTCCTTTGAACTCTTTTCTTTTAAGTTCTATGATATTTGAAATAATTATAGTATTTTATGTTTTTTCTGAACCGCTATTATGCTACCAAGCGATTTTAAACGAACCATACACATCGAATTTTTTATTTACGTTTTAATATAAATTATGCAAAACTGACTCGCAAATAAGAATTCTTTTGTGCTATAGGCTTTTGTTATAGTAGAACGTTGGTTGAATTTTACTCTTTTGATTAATCTTATCTTACATTTCAAGACCTAAACCAATCCAATGCTTCATCTTTTTTACATGAATAGTTACGTTTTACACATATTATATATCTTATTTGATAACAATTTGAATATATAGTTAAAACGTTCTTCTTTTTATCATCGGTAGAACAAAATTGTGTTCTAACCAAGCGCCACAAATATCTAGCCACCTATACTTAACCATGTTAATGTTACCGTCACAATACATGTATCGAAGTTAACAAACAAATCGCATCGTGCGGACTTAATTTCTAGTTATTCTTTTTATAAATAAATAATTATAAATGGTTTATCTTTTTATTAATGTTTCGATATTAATTTTCCTGAATGCGAACTATTCCAACGCATGCGGTCATAACCCTTTCTTTTTATTAAAATGATGAAATGAGTTTAATATTTCGTAAGGATATTATTAGAGTATATCAGTGGTAGCTCAACGTTATATAAGGCATAAAAAAATGAAATTGAAGATATATATTTAAACTTTATCGTTAAAACCTCTTCTCATTTATCCAGGTATGAGACCAGTAATAATAAATAAAATGTTTATAATTGGCATTTTGTCATAGTTAAAGTATTTGTATGTTTTGATGTGCTATAAAATAAGTTAAAGTTTTAATTTATTTGTCTAAATAAATTTAAATTTTATTTATTTTTCTAGCTTACTTGTTGTAAATTCTTTAATAAACTCGTCATAATCAATTAATTTTAATAATTCTTTTTCAATCGTCAAAATAGCTAAACCATTTAATCTTTTCTTGAGTACATTTTAGATAATCAATTTTAATTTCGAAAAGCTTCGTTACGAAGAAGCAGATGGTTACAAAAATAGTTAAAATAATATTATATGTAATATATGCATTTAAAAATGAATCAATTTTTTTTAAATAGTTAAAAGTGTATCACATTTTATATTTATTATTTCTCATAATAAATTTAGTTTTTTAAATAGATCAAATTTATTTATATTTAATATCTATATTATCATCATGTTTTAAGACATTTTCTAGATGAACACAACTTTTTTAAAACTTCTCTCCCCCCCCCCACCCCCTCCTATATTCAAAATATTGTTTGAATTATATTGTATTATCTTATCTCAAAATATTTGGGCTCTTATCAATGAGTGTAATTTGCGCCTATTTCATTATGTTATTAGAGCCTACTCTCTGATGTATCATCTCTATCTTAAAATGGAAAAGCTAAAAGAAAAATATGACCCCATTAACAATGTCAACCGTATCATACTCGCCTAATCGTCTCTTCCTACTTCCTTTTGGCATGACGCTTTGCAAATTGGCACGTATATCCTTAACATTCTACCCGCAAAGATCAAATCTCTTAACACTTTGACTTGCCTTCTCTACCAAAAATATCCTACTTACAATCATCTTTGTGCCATCGGGTGTTTATGCTTTCCACTCACACCAACATAAAAAAAACTTGTAAACCGTTCTTCTCCATGTGCCTTTCTCGGATATCCTTCCAATCATCATGGGTACAAATGTCTCGATGTCTCCTTGCGCAAACTCATTATCTTTCGACTTGTTCTCTTCAATGAACATGATTTTCCTTTTTCTACACTTAAATCCATCCCTCCCCCTAGGGCTGTAAACGGATCGAACGTTCAATGAATAGTTTGTGAACCGTTCGATGGGAGGTTCGTTTATGTACATTCGTTTAATAAAGGAACGAACACGAACAAGAAAAATTTGCTCGTTTAATAAAATGAACGAACATGAACAGATGTTGTGTTCATTCATTTATGTTCATGAACGTTCGATAATGTAGTCGTTAATGTTCATTTGTGTTCGTTCATTTAAAAGTTATGTTAAGATAATTATGTTAAGCATTTATTTATATTAGTGGATATTACATAACGTTTGTGGTTTTAATTATAAAATCAATATATGATGGTTGGAATTTGTTTGTTTTAGAAAATTTCATTTGTGTTCTATTAATTTTAATGAATATTTGTGTACATTCGCTTGTCTTCGTTTGCGTTCGATTATGCTCATGAACAGATTCATTTCCATAATGAACAAACACGAACACAAAATCTCGTTCGGTAAGCGTTTATAAACAAGTTATTTTCTCGATGAAGGAATACAACCAAGGCCACGTTCATGTTTGTTTGGTTCGTTTACAGCCCTATTCCCCCCATCTCCAATTTTCCGATGATCGTTCCCCACTTTTTGTTCAATCTACCAAATCCTCTTAACTGACCTGTACCAAACTACCTTCCACTGTTCCTATACCTACCTCTCGGCTCTTCACAAAATTTTTACTAAACCCTACGTTCAAGCCCACTCCGCACTCTCCTAACCCAGAAAAAACCTTCACTATACTCACCTATTCTCATCACGCTAAAACCATCCTTTCTAGCCCATAACCTATGGCCCAACCTTCTAATCAGCAACCTACAATCTAATCTTTTGACCCAAGCAGGCTACCACCATCTTTGCCTACTGCCACTATCAAACCCAACCTGCCCCACCCTTCGTATTGATACCGCTCATCTCCACCCACACATTCGATGACAACTCGATCAAAGGCCGGTATAAATAACCAAAAAACGTCTTTAATCCTAACAACTCCACCTCTCCCCAACCCATTCCATGAAGTCCCACATCATCCCTTTCTAGCCTATTTTAGACACAAGCAATAATTGATGAGTTTCATGCACTTATTGTGAATAAAGTAAGGGAATTAGTGAAGGCTATCACAACCTCTTCGTACACACTCATAGATATGTGAAAGATATGAATAGAGAATTTACGCACTAAACATTCACATACATATATTACAAATGTGCAAATTATATGGGCTTATATAGGTGTTGGTTATGGGGGTTATACACCAACCGACAGTTACATTATCCTAACTGACATTAACTATATTTACAAATACATACGTACAGACTCTTGGACTTTTTATCCTAGTACACTTGACCCGCATAGTTTAATAACATATATTAAGATTATAATGCCAATACTATAATCCAACAATGCCTCTCCTAATGTTGGCATTATAGAGCTTCATTCAAGTTTTACTTCTTTGCAGGTCCACAGCCCGGAGGCCAATCATGGACAGTACTCACCCTTCTTTTCTTCACTGGTGATACCTTATCTTCATTCATTGTTGTTGTTCCAGTTTTTGCAACCCCTTCTATCCTTGTTTCCTTTAAGGTTACCCGCTTTCAAAGTATATCCTTCCCGGTGTAGTTTTTGTTCCTTTATATTCTTATGATACCACACCATGAGATCCAAATATTGGTTGTAAATCATAACAAGTTTGATGTAACTTTGACAAACTACTTGACCATTCCATAGAACTTATCCTTGATTTGTTGCTTGTTGATAATGGTATCATTAATAAATTTGAGTAGATCTAAGAGAACAACCATATCTTCCATACTTGATACTTTATCTTCACGGTCCACAACTGGTTCCTTTCTTTTACTTTCTTGCGACTGGTTGATGTTTCTTGTTGCCTCCAAATTTAGTTCCTCAAAATAGTTCACGATATTTTGGTTTTATCTGGTTGTTTAATGTCACCACTATTCGAATATATTCCTCTTCCTTTTTGAAGAATTTTTGTTTTATATTCTCCTGTTCACTTGATTTGTGGGGTTCATCTTCGAATGTCTTAGTAATAAAACACATCATACCTTCAAATGTTACTTCAAAGACTTGATAAACAAGTTTTTCAAGACTTAGGACACTCTTCTTCATTATCAGTATATGATATACAAATTCAATGATTTGCTTTTTACCATTACATGGTATTTCGATTCTTCCTTTGCCTCTAAAATATTCTTTAATAAACCCGTCAATGTAAGTTTCAACACGAAAACTTTTCTTCAAAGTTTTGAACAAGTTTCTGTTTCCACATGCGTGCTTTTTTCGTTTCAAACTCACGTACCAAATCTCATTCCATTCTCTTCCATCTATATTTTCACCAAGAATTCAGAAAACTGAATTTGGTTTTCGCAGACTTGTTTGAAATTCCAAGGCTGATTGCAATATGGACAAACATGGTTCTTCCCTCGTCTTTTTCCATTTCTTCCTCTTGACATCTTTCGAAACTTTCTGGTTCTTGATCGATTTTCCTAGATCAAACTTGAGGTTGTTCACTTTGATGCACAATGTCTCCATGCCCGAATCCTCCCTGTCTTCATGACCAAAAACATCTGATCGATTCCTCCTGGTCCTCCTGACCGAATCACACTAAAGGATTCATCACCGAAACATCCGTGCCATCATACTCCCTGTAACATATTGATCTTCCGTTTCGATCGCTCTTCCAAACACACGAGACATACACAACGATCACCGCTTCACTTAAGATTCGAATCACCCTGATTTCTTCCAGGAGCATTTCCGCTTTGATACCAATTGAAGGCTATCACAGCCTCTTCGTACACACTCACATATATGTGAAAGATATGAACAGAGAATTTACGCGCTAAACATTCACACACATCTATTACAAATGTGCATATTACAGGGCTTATATAGGTGTTGGTTATGGCGATTATACACCAACCGACAGTTACATTATCCTAACCGATATTAATTATATTTACAAATACACACGTACAGACCCTTGGACTTTATATCCTAGTACACTTGACCCACATAGTTTAATAACATATATTAAGATTATAATGCCAATATTATAATCCGACAATTAGTTTCTTGTAAACCTCATATGAATGTCATTCATAATATTTGAATTTTTAAGCACAAGTTTAACTTTGACGGTTCTCTTGAATGTTACAGGCTTATCTTGTTTGTGATGGCAGGTCTCAACTAATTGGTGTTAATTGAGGGAAGACATTTAGCCTGGTTGTTAAACCGGTAACTATATGAATTGTTTCTTAGCATTGTGGCAAACTCTTGACCTATTCACCAACCAGATGTGAAGAATGAACTTCATCACACTAAACTCACTAAGACCATTTATATGCATCGACCCATGGGTTTTAAAGACCCATCGAGAAACGGTTATGTGTGTCACTTAAACAAGTCCCTGTTTATAGACTTAAACATGCCCCATGGGTATGGTACTAATGGTTTGTGGGATTATGTTAACACTTTAGGTTTTTCACATAGTAAATTTTTACCATTTCCCTATTCATTTAGAAATAAGGACGCGACATGGTTTTATTATCTTATATGTGGACGACATCTTATTGATCACATCAAGTTCGGGTTTACATTCATCTATCGTGTCTCGCCTCTCACATGAATTCACAATGAAGGATTTGGCGGTTGAGCTATTTCTTGGGCCTTTTGATCAAATATACTCCAACAGGTTTATTTTTATCTCAACTAAAGTATTCTAGCGGGATCTTAAAACGAGTCGGTATGCCCTCATGCAAACCTGTTGCTACAAACGTGGACTCAAATGGAAAACTCAATGCTTTTAAAGGTTCTATGGTAAGGATGCATCTTTATACCAGAGTCTCACTGGGGTATTCCAATATCTTACATTTACTCGACCCGACATAACCTATGTAGTTTAACATGTTTGTTTGTATATGCATACTCCCAATGCTTCTCATTTTAATGCTTTAAAAGGTATAATACGGTATGTCTATGGCACCCTATCTTACGGGTTACACATACATAAATCATCAACCCCATGAACTGATTGGAATGGTTGCTCCGACACATGCCGATCCACTTTCGGCTATGGTGTCTATATGGTGATAACTTGATATCTTGGTCTTTTAAAAGACAAACGATCTTGTCTCACTCCAAAGCAGAGGCGGAATACGAGGGAGTGGCAATATTGTTGTCAAAATCTACTGAACATACTTTTGGAACTTCATCGCCCTACGTCAAAAGCCTCACTCGTTTATTGTGATAATGTGAGCGTCATTTATTTGGTTGGTGATCTGGTTCAACACCATGAAACCAAACACATTGAACTAGACATACACTTTGATAAGAAGAATGTTTAAGAAGGCCAAATACAGGTTCTACTTGTGTCATCTCGCTACCAAATAACATATATTTTTACCAAAGGCTCCATAGTGTCAAGATCCGCTCTCATATAGCTTCTTGTGCAGGATTATATATGAGTATATCATATATAGATTAGATATTCAAATTTTTTTCGAATTATATTGTATAATCTTATCACGAAATACTTGGGCTCCTATTATTATAAATATATTGATTATCTCAACGATTTTTCTTTGCCGGTTGTCGAAGCTCTTAAAATCCGACAAATGACCCGGTAACATTGCATTTCATCAGCTGATTCAGCAGCAGTAGCATCAGTGTGTCTTGGCTTATCAAACTAAAGCAAGAAGCCTATCGAAAGAATCAGTTTTGCGTCTATTCTAATCTATACTAATAAACATTTACACTTTTAGACACATGTCATTACCATATTCACTCTCTCATTTATTTTCCCGCCTAAACTAATTATTTCATTTTAAAAAATCAAATAACTAATTTCCAATTTTTTCTCTTTCTTTCTCTATATTATAAATCTAAGTTTTTATTAAATCAATAATATTAAAAGATATTTTTCATTAAATAAAAACTAAATACTTTGATTAAAAAATACACGTTTTCAAAAACAAAATTTTCTAAAACTATGATTTTTTTCTAAAACAACGAGACTTTTTATAATAATGAAATTATTTTAAAATCAATCTTTTTATATATAAAATAATTTTACAAAACAAACCCGAAGTCTTTAAACAACAAAATATAGATAAAAAATGAAATTCTATCAAAACAATAATTTTTTATAACGAAAGTTTTAGAAATAATATAAATATTTTATCAATTAATCAAAGTAACTAATTATACGTAATTTCAGTTATATCTTATATCAAAATAATGTTTTACAGTTCCTTATTATTCATTAATTACTATTTAATATTTTTTTAATTCAACCCGTGTAATACACGAGGTTGTACCCTAGTAGATTATAAAATGCTAGTGTTAAATTCTTTTTATAAAATACAAGCATGCCATTTTGTATTTTCCAAAAGTGAAAAAACGTTTCTTTCTAAGAGAGTCAATATCGTGATTCGTAAAATTTTAAAGTAAACGGTGCATTTTTTTATTATTTAACAGTTATAAGAGTGATTTATATTTACATTTTAGCAGCAAAAATATAATATACATGTAAATATAATTAAATCTATATTTTGTGTATAACTATTAATTTGTTGGTGCAATGCGCGGCTCAAATTATATTTATATCGATACATAGATGGAAATAATTATATCGTTACAGTACATTTAGAATATAAAAGTAATATCGATGTTTTGAAAAGAACTAAAAATGTATTAATACTCGGACCAAAGGTTTGGCCATGCCCTGCAAGACGTGGTTTTAAATAAACTTGATATCGAAACATATGTAGAGATAATCACGTTGCATTATATTCATAATTTCTAGAAACATTACATTCTTATAAAAAACATTTATTATATATTTTATTTAATAGGGGACGGTTTCAGACAAAACTTACGTTCGAGTATAGATAAAAATAAGAATGTAACAACGGTGTATTTAAATTTTAAATATCATCATACTTTTAAATTTATAAGAGAAAAACAAAAATTATAACAAGTATTTATAATAATAAAATAATATTTTCTAAACCAAAGCAGCTACCCGAATCAAAATGTAAGTTACTGTCACGTGTCATGCATATGCATCTTGAGTTGTACATGATGCATTAAGAGTGTGATGTTTAGTTTTTAAAGTTAAAGTAATATTAAAGTTATAGTAATATAGTTGATTTTTTGAAGCGTGGATCATAGGATCCGATCCAGCGGCTTCTCTTTGTAACAAAAGCATCTCATTCCACTTTCTAAATTGAAAATCATTTAAAAAAACTCGCCTTTTTAGTCCAAAATATATAAGTTATTTACTTGTTAAAAAGCACAAACGTTATTAGGTAATTATTACTTCTTCATTACTTCAACAAATAGTTTCGATCGTGAACTCAACTCGAGCTCTATTAGTAGGACGAAATCAAGCTCGTTAATGATTGTAATTTCTTATCGATTGTATCGTATTATTCAAGCATTCGAGTAAAACTTTAATCCATCTCGTGCTAAGTTTGTGGGCTTATGTTGAAAGCTTATCGAGCTATTAAGTTGAGTTCAAGCATAAGTTATGAGATCTTTAGGTTGTCTAAGCCTAATATTTAAATCGCAATATTAAAAGTTCAACTTGATCCAAGCTTAAGCATATGCCTGTATGAAGCTCATCTACAAACGAGCTCGAGCCTAAGTTGTACGTATATAGTTTAACTAGGACCGTTTATATAATTTCTATTTAATTATTATATATAAAAGTAACTAAATAATATGTATTATTTTATAGAAAAATTATAAATAAAATATATAAAAATAAATATAAAAATAAATTGATAGAATAATTAATTGTTTAATAGTTTGTAACCAAGGTTAGTTCTCAAGAGTTAACCAAGGTTATATTCAGCAAACATCTACAAATAAAAATTGCTTTATATGATATAATATTTATGTACATGAGTTAATTTATTTGGGTGTAAGGTTTAAATGTGATTAGTTAAATAATATTAATAGTTGAATAGTATACTTTATGAAATGCATAATTTCTATATTTACGCAAAGTGGCATTTTTTAAGGTAAATTCCCTTTTGATAACGGAAATGCACATTTGTAACGGTAATAAGTTCCACCGACGGTTAAACGGCTACCTAATTATGGTTGTTCAACGGCTTTTCATTTTTGTAGTCAGCCATGATTTCTAATATGTGTGGTCAAACTTTATTATTGTGCTTGCTATATTGGTTCAAAACTGAGACCAAGAGAAAAAAATATAGTTAAAAGAATATGAAAATAAAAGTTTGTCAAAAAGTTTTAAAATATTAAAACAGAAACATGTAAAACTCTTAAGGGTTAAAACATTAGCTGTAATTCTTGTAAAATAGTTCACCATGCGTGCTATATTTCTACACCAAAATTATTCACTTAATTTAAAACTTTAGCTTATATATACACTTTAGCTTAATAATTTCCAAAAGCCTTAATTATTAATTATTACCATTTGAATATCTATTTCTTTAGCGGCAGAGTGTGCGACCTGAAGGATATGTGTTATTTTAATTGGGTTTATTTGTACGTTTCCTAGTCAGGACTGCACCTCCAACTCCTTTAAAAGAAAACTTACAACTAAGAAAACCTTGTACTCATCCCAAAGTATTATGACTCAAATCCAAGTCCTCCCTATTTTTAGTTATCTTAAATACCTCACTTTAACTATTTTGAATGTCTATTAAGGCTTTATTAGTTGTAATGTCACATATTACGGTCTAATAAGTAATTGTAATTGTTTGTAGTATCAAAAATTAAATAAATTTTATTACATCTGTATAATATTAATAAACTTTTCTTCATTAAAATATACTTATAAAAATCTACTTATTTTAATAGAAAAAAACTAAGAGTGACACATGCATAGCATAATCATTAATCACATTTCTCTTCATCAAAATTTTCTCGTGTCTCTCTCTTAATTAAATAATTTTATTAATTACTAATAATATTATTTAACTTGTTTTAGATCAAAAATATTTTTTATTAAATTAAAAAAGAGATATTTTTATTAATGTTATTTTTAAAGAAAAAATTTTTCATAAATTAAGAATTTTTACTAAAACATCAAACTTATTTAAAAATATGAAATATTTTAAAATTAGTGTTTAAAAAAGCAATTTGTTATAAACAAAAAAAAAGATTAAAATGGGCAGTTAGAATGGGTTTTGTTTTGAAACAAAATATTTACTTTGCTTAGAAAAAAAATTAAAATGTTGGCATCATTGTTTTATTATTTATAGTCATTTCTTATATGTAATTTCAATCGTATCTTAAATAATCGTTTTATAATTAATAATTTTTATTATATTTAATATTTTATTCATTCAATCTGTGTAAAGCTAGTAACATATATAAACACTAGCTTTAGTAACCCATATATTATATGAGTTAAATAAATAAAAATATTAAATTGAATAAAAGTTTAATAATTATAAAAAGATATTAAAAATAAAATATAATTAAGATTACGTATGAGTAAAGATTATAAGTAATTAAAATATCATGTCAACTTTTAAAAAAAATAATTATTTTTTGTTATAAAAAAAGTTAAACACATTGTTTCAAAACAAATTGTTTTAAAATAATTCGTTAATATAACTCTTAGTTTTAATTATTCTTGGTAAAAGTTTTACATTTTATAAACACCAATTTTAAATGTTTTGCACTTTTAAAAAAGTTTGATGTTTTAGAAAAAAAACTTATTTTATAATAATTTCTTTATTTAGAGATAACATTAATAAAAAGAACTCTATCTTAATTTATTATAAAAAATATTTTTAGTCTAAAAGAATTAAATAATATTATTATTAATTAATGTAGTTATTAAATAAAAAAAAAGAAACGGAAAAATTTTGGTGCGTAAGATACTACATCATCCTCATAGTTATTTTTTTATTAAAATAGAAAGATAAATATTTAAATAAATGAACAGATGGAATTGGTTGCTACAAGGTTCACATGACCCAACTAGGTAAGAAGGTAGACCGTATCTAATAAATAAATACACATCAGTTCGATCAAGTTTGAACATGCTTCCTACTAGCAAGTAGCAACTGTGTGAGGTAGACCAAATCACCAATTGGTATTGTTTGTGTTTAACTCTCATAGCAAACTTTCAAGTAGGTGATATTGTCTAGAAATATACACCGGCACTTAAATACTAGATACAAGCATAAGATATAAGTTTTTATTAAAACTTGTCACATAAAACCTGTTCCTATAAAATAGGTTTGCACACTGTTAGATATTTTAGTGTAATTGGATTGACTAATGACCAATATGATCATAATATCTATCAAATAAGTTAGGAGGTGCGGAGTGCATGCTTGTTTGAGTGTATTATGATCTTCGATATTGAAAACCTTCTTAGGGGTGAAGCCCCTAAGCAATGAGGGTTCCAAGGGGGTAACGCCCCCTTGGCGGGGGTGCGGGGGCAGCGCCCCTGGTAGCGGGGTCTAAGGGGCGGCAGCCCCTGGCGAGGTCCAAGGGGCAGACCCCTGGCTGGGGTCTGCATTTCGAATTGATTTTCCAGAATTTCACATGTGAAATTCGAGTGGAAAATACGTATTTTTAATGGTTATTTAAAATAAAAATAAAATTGATTAAACTGCCAAATGACAGTTTTTCGCGTTTTTCCCCTCCAAAACCGAATGAGATGATGAATGTTGGTTATATGCTTCTTCTTGAATTCTTCTTCTTCTGGTTCACGAAAATTCACACAACACAACATACGAATTCTTGATCTCGTTTGAGTTGTATCCGATTGATTTATTCGGGTGAACCACCAAATAATTTCGATCTGAAAGTGATCTTCACGACTCTCAGATTATCCAAGTTTGATTTCAAGTGTGCTACACCCAGAATAGGAAAAAACATTGGACCTCAAAATTGAAAAAAGAGATTTCATGACAACATAACTACGAGAAGAGAGAAAAGCAATGATAACAAAGACTACAATCACATGAGAGAGAAAAAAGACAAATTAGATTCAAAGACACATAGACAAATTAGATTCAAAGACACATGTGCAAAAGATGACATACATTGTCGTACCTTTCAAAAAAACAGAAAAAAAAGAACTAAGGTGGAAAATAGAAAAGAACAATGTGTATGTACAAAGGATATATACGGGATAAGAAAAGAAAGAAAATTAGTCACCCGTGATGTTGAACGAGGGAGGCAGGCCGGTGGAAATCGATGGTGGTTAGAAAGTTAATGTTAAACTAAAAGGCGTTTAGCATACGACTAATTACAATAAAAACATTGTAGAACGAAGCTTAATAAATCTATATAAAAAAACAATATTCAATTTGATAAATTATTTTAGCTTGCAAATGCATCTTTTTATCTAATATTAATTGATTATACTAATATATCATATTGAACACATGATTAGCTATTGCCATAATCTTAGTTGTTTGAACCAAACTGTAACAAATTTTGATTATATTGTATATAATCATTATGGGAGGTCATATTTGTATGTAATACATATACAATGTATATGACTATATGAGACCTACCAAATAGGTATAAATACCAAATAGCAGAGGGCATCATAAGATACAATAAAAAAGATTGTGTATTTAATTAAAATTACCTTTTTACAAATTCCCTCCCATCCATAGCAATACGATCCTTTACAATTATATTCATTCTTTTGACAAGTCAGTTTATTTGAGTCAGTTGAGTTTAAATTCACATTTAAAAAATTAAAGTGAAGTAACCTAAAAACCGCTTCGTAAACACACTAAACGTGTTTGTAAGTTTGTTACTTAGATGTTCTTTATTACTACTAATTAAAACAAATTAGTATATTGATCACCACTAGGGGGGGGGGGCTTTCCTATTTTTTCGTTCGTAGTGTTAAATTTTAGCCTGATAGTGTACATTTTTGGCCCGGTAGTTAAATTTTTATATAAATATCGAGTTCGCCCCCTCTAAAAAAATTATTTCGCCCCGTCCCCGTACAAAATAGTTCAAGCTCCGCCACTGTTGATCACATAGTATTTATTTCATATATCACCTGAATCACAACTTGAATATGTACCACAGTTTCTCTATCATTTAAGTCGTGAATAGAGGTACATATAAGATGGGTGAAGATGGTTTTTGAATCTTTAAATATACTACTTTGTGAAATACCAAAACAACTCCGTTTTTAATCTAATTCATGATTAAAGTCAATCGACATTATTATTAAAACTTGATATTTAATCAATGAAGGATATCAAATGAAGTATAAAATTACATCTCGGATTAATAAAGGCGATAAAGAAGTATGCAATATTTATTCTAAAATCGTAATAACCAAAGATGTCAACAATGTAAAATAAACAATATTAAAAATGAAATGATTCTAATAGAGTCGGTACAAATAAATAAATATGAACGTATATTACACAACTTCAATAGAATCACTCATATGTTTATATCTCTATCATTAATTATGAGCGTCACATGTCTACAAGTTCTAACAAGAAAAGAAAATAATAAAGTGATGGATACTGAAGGACTCCATTTTGGGCATTTTTGTGTCGTTTCATCACATTGGCTTAAAGTTAAATGACTCTTCCTTTGTTCAATCCTGGAAATCCACCTTAAACATTTTCATGCATCTTTGGTACCTTTCTTTTAGCATATACAACACCTTCCTTGTGGTGAGAAATTGCATTGAACTTAGGTGTGCGTCCTCTCCTGACACTGCTCCTCATGCATTGTTGCCACCATTGCCTATAAGCTTGGTATGTTTGTACAATAACATACCTAATGTGGTCCATCACATTGAAAACGCCACGTACTTGTGGACATTTCTTTTCTCATACATTAGAGAATTCCGTGCTCTTCCTTTTTAGACAGCTTTGTTTTCGACACTTTTCTCATTTTCACTCTCTTTACTCCACCATATTTGTGTTTGTGTAGTTGCGTTATCCCATCATGTTGGAGTTTGTATAGTCTCTTCAATTCTTTGTATCATCCTTGACATTAATCATACATCAATGCTACTTAAGCTCTCAAACAAACTAATCCTAAGTTTTGACTGTGCAAATGCCTCTCTTAATGTTGTCAACATCCAGCGCAATGTGGTTGCATCCTTTAAGGTACATTATGTATGTTCTGATCTTGATCGTATGTTGACTGTGATGTCATGTATGATCCATACCATCTCTAGTTATTGTTCCATTTCCCAAACGAAGTTTGGGTCCACCATTGCTTCTTTTTTGCCAAAGAGCATTAATGTGTAAAGTAATTATACTTAGATGATCAATAACTTAGAAAACTCGAGAATCACAAGATTGCTTTTAGATTAAAATTATTTGGGGTTCACACCAAATGTAATTGGGTAAAACTCGGGTTTTGAAATGAAGTATGATTTGTGTGTTTTAAAAATATGTACGAACATATGAAGAAGATGACCAAAGAAGGAGTTCAATTCGATTTTGCACAGGAATCACCAAGAAACTACTGTTTGGCAATTATACTTTTCAATTAGTATGTTGGTTAAAATTGCATCATTTTCCGCCTCGGAATTTCACATGTGAATCAAATTTTCGACCCCAGTCAGGGGCTTTGCCCTTGGACTCCGCCAAGGACTACCCCCCCCCCCCCCGGAACCCCGCTACCAGGTGCCACCCCCCCGAACCTTTGCCAAGGGGTTGTTGCTCCTTTGCAACCATAATTTTTTAGGGGCTTCCTCTAAGACATTATGGGGTTCTAATACCGAAGATCACAAGAAACTCAAACAAACGTGCACTCCGCACCTCTTACTTGTTTGATGGATATTGTGATCACATTGATCAACTAGTCAATCCAGTTATACTAAAATATCTAAAATAATGGATGTATGATGTCAAAGTTGGTCGTGGTAACAGAAGTACCGACTCCACTAACCACCACCTTCTTGTAAAACCCTACATCAGCTTCCACGTCTTTTGAGACAAAGACGATTTCCCATTCATAATCTTGTTGATGATAACTGTCATCTAGGGTCATATAGCTCCATTTCAAATCACCATTTACATGTTGATAGCATTCTCAATGTTGTCCCTCAAATCCACAACATACGATCTTAACTCAGTTGGTTGTTGGTGTGAATCTTTGATTCCTGTAGTTAACACTATTATGGATGACTCCTAATCCATGACCCTCTTTATTCAAGCTGGCTACCATGTTTTTGGATCATTCTTGACATTTTTTGTTGGAATTTCTTGTCTCTTGTTTTCATAACCACCCATAAAACTTCTTTACATAGTCTCTACACAAGTTCAACCTTATCCTTGATACTCTCAATTACTTAGCCAACTAATGTAGGAACAAAAAAAAACATGTGAGTAAACAACATTTTGCATTGCTAAAGAGAATTCCATACAAGTGAGATTTACACCTAACTTTTAAGGTTACTTTCGAGGTGCTCTCAAGGGGTCTTGTTTAAACATTGACCACCCTTATCTATAACTATGATCCTACCATACATTTCAATCGAGAATCATATCTAGACTATCCTATACAAATGTAATAAATTGTACTAAGTTTTAGGAACTTTTAAATAACTCTTCACACTAATTCATGATTTTTTAAGATTTTCTTAATAATATCGCATATCATTTTTGGAATATGAGAAGAGCTCTAGATTTTCTCCTCCTAATTTATCATAAATGATCTTAAATATTTCATAAGTTGAGTAAAACAATTAAAAATTTTCCAATTATTAATGCTTTTATATTAAATGTAACAACATTTATTCTAACCTTTTTCATACACTTTCATACACTAATTTTATTTTTCTAAAGTACTTTTCTTCAACATATTTCACAAGTGAAATATTACAAAGGCTACCCCCACGTTGATGTGACGCATTCAAGTATCTCTCGACCTCTGTAAAGTAAAGCCTGTATGTATGTATATGTCGTCTATACATACACTACATAATGTACACTCCCTCTATATATACACTCTAGATCTCGGTGTCAATGGTGTCCTGTCGAGTAAAAACTGGCCTCCATTCCTCTTCACCAAACACACATTCTCTCACTCTCCACTGTTTTTCACAGTAAATAATATTATTTCCAATCAACATTCCTTCCACCCAAGATCAAATTAATGGAATCCAAATGGATTCTCAAATGGGTTTTGTTGTTCTTGATAGTAAATCAACTGGGTTGTCAGTTAATCCAATGTAGTGTTACTTACGACAGCAAATCCATTGTTATCAATGGTGAAAGAAGAATCCTCATCTCTGGTTCCATACATTATACCAGAAGCACCCCTGAGGTACCCTTAAAGATTGTTATTATTCACATTTTGTATGAAAGTTTATGTTTTTCTTGGGTTTCTTGGTGGGAATTTGGGGATTTTTGAGGTTACATTTGTGGTTTTTGTTGAATGTTGATGAAATTGTAATTGTTTGCAGATGTGGGAAGATCTGGTGAAGAAGGCTAAAGATGGAGGGCTTGATGTGATTGATACTTATGTGTTTTGGAATGTTCATGAGCCTTCTCCTGGCAATGTACTTAGATTATTAGTTAGTTATTGAGTTGTTTAGATGATTTATGGTGCAAAGATGTTGAATTGATGTTGTTTGGTGATTTGGCAGTATAATTTTGAAGGGAGGTATGATTTGGTGAGGTTCTTGAAGACAGTGCAAAAAGCAGGGATGTATGTTCATCTTCGAATTGGACCTTATGTTTGTGCAGAATGGAATTTCGGGTAATGTTGTATGTTTTCTTTCTTTTGGTTGTCAAAATGGGTGACAAATTGTAGTTCAGGTAGGGTTTTAAGTATATTTATGGTTTAGAGGGGTTTGAAAGTCCAATCTTGACTTTTAGAAGTCAAATGAGTTGGCTTTTTTAATGTCTAGACTCGTAGCACTTGTTAGATTTTGACAAGAGAAGGACTTCTGCATCTGAATTGTTTTAGTAAGGTGAAATTGAACCATTTTAGAGCTGCATGGGTTAAGATATCTAGGTCAATTTCGAATTTGGAATGCAAAAGGGTTGACTTCCAAATAACTGAAGTTACTAAAGTGGTTAAATGTGTGATGTTTTGTGCAGAGGGTTTCCAGTTTGGTTGAAGTATGTTCCTGGCATTAGTTTCAGAACTGATAATGAGCCATTTAAGGTCACAATTCCCCACTTTTTTTTTTAATATTTTTTATATGAACAAGAAATTTAGTTGACTAAAAAAGAAACTATGCATAAAAAGCTTAACTTTTAATAATTCTCTTAATGCAGAGGGCAATGAGAGGGTTCACTGAGAAAATTGTCAACTTAATGAAGAGTGAAAAGATGTTCGAATCGCAAGGAGGCCCGATTATTCTTTCTCAGGTATAAGCATTTCATACAGTATTTAACCTTATTTTTGTAAGTAATTACTTTGACTATATTGATGAGATTTCACTGGGCATGGTTATGGATATGGTTTGTAAGTATTACTCATTAAGTGATCATTAGATTTTAATTTGAAGAATTAAAGTTCATGAATTTAGGGGCTTTTGAGTTGATTGCGGAGTTTGAATGATGTTTGGTTCAGGTTGAAAATGAGTATGGATCGGTGGGAAAGGCGTATGGAGGTGCGGGTTATAACTACATGACTTGGGCTGCAAACATGGCCGTTGAATTGGATACTGGTGTCCCATGGGTAATGTGCAAGCAAGATGATGCTCCCGATCCTATTGTAAGTCCGATCTGACCCGTTCACATGGTAGAATATTTGGGCTTGTGCTGAAAGCCTTCTTAGTATGCTATAGGAAATAACATTGTTTAGCATGAATGTTTGTAACTTTTTTTGGGCATTATTATCAGATAAACACATGCAATGGTTTTTACTGTGACGACTTTGCGCCCAACAAGCCTTACAAGCCCACACTTTGGACCGAGGCTTGGAGTGGCTGGTATGTGATTTAGTTAATTTTCTTTCTTAATCCCTTTTAGATCATATGCTTAGTTAAAAATCTCTGTTTCATAATATTCCTTCAGGTTTACAGAATTTGGTGGGCCGATTTACGAGAGGCCCGTTCAAGATTTGGCATTTGGTGTTGCTCGATTCATACAAAAGGGTGGATCATTCTTCAACTACTACATGGTTGGTTTACTTGTGATTTTATTTTTGACAGTTACAAAATACATACTGTAACATGACAATATGACTTATAAAGTAATATTGGAAATGTTCATGTTTGAAAACAAAACAGTACCATGGAGGCACGAATTTTGGTCGAACCTCTGGTGGCCCGTTCATCACTACTAGCTATGACTATGATGCTCCAATTGATGAATATGGTAGGTTAAAACCATCTGTACTTTTGACTTTTAAGGTCAAACCTATTGGTTACCAAAATAAGTCCACATCTAACCTCAAGGTTCAAATTCAAGACCTCAAATAAGGCGGAATGGGTTAGCGGGATTGATTGGGTAACAAATCAAAACAAGGCACATTGAATCAGTGATTTTGAATATGGGTCGGGCTGACCCGCCATCACTTTTTGTCCAGTTTCAAAGTTGTTAGCATAATTAATTATAAAATATGATTACAAAGACAAACCTTTTAATATAGATTTACTTTTGTTGCATATAGTGATTTAAGGGTGGTAAGCATTTGGGTACACTTTGGGCAACTTTTGTATTGTTGGAAATAAACTATACCCATTTTAAGGCAAACGGGTTGAAAATGCCATCTCTACCCCAAATGTTGAAATGTTTACGATTTATTATGAACCCATACAGGCTTGATCAGACAACCAAAATACGATCATCTAAAGAATCTTCACAAGGTTATTAAACAATGTGAGCCCGCTTTACTATCAGCGGAGCCTGTTATGACCTCTTTGGGAAGCCTTCAGCAGGTTGTATCTTTATAAACCCAACTTCATTTTCCCAATAGAAAAACCTGAAAACCATCTTACTGAACAATTATTATTTTCAGGCCCATGTCTTCTCTCCCAAATCAGGACCTTGTGCAGCTTTTCTCTCAAATTACGACCCGAATAATGCTGCAAAAGTGATGTTTAATAACAAACACTACACTTTACCTCCTTGGTCCATAAGTATCCTTCCTGATTGCAACAGTGTTGTTTTCAATACAGCGAACGTATGTAAAGTTTAACCAAAGCTCAAACAAGTTATAACTTTCATACATGTTTTTTTTATAATTATTTAAAAATGACACAGGTTGAAGTTCAATCCTCAAAAATGGAAATGTTACCGAGTGATTCCAATATGTTTTCTTGGGAGATGTATACTGAAGATTTAACTGTAAGTGATGAAAGCTCAACACTTACTGCAACGGGCTTACTGGAGCAAATTAATATTACAAGGGATACTAGTGATTATCTTTGGTATACAACTAGGTAAGACTACTCAATCATAAGGTGTCATATTATCATTGATCGTGTAAATAACAAATATGGTTTTGATAAAATTATTATTATTTCGCAACTTTTTGCAGTGTTGATATTGATTCGTCTGAATCATTTTTAAGTGGAGGGGAGCTCCCAAAGCTTCTGGTGCAGTCAATGGGTCATGCTCTTCATGTGTTCATAAATGGGGAACATTCAGGTATGTTTTTAGATGTCGTTTTTGTTGCTAAACATATATATTTAGTTTAAAAATCATGTAAAATTTGACACATTTGTAGGTTCTAGTTTTGGTACAAGAAAACATAGGAGGGTTACATACAAAGAAAAGATCAACTTACGTGCCGGAAGCAACAAAATTGCACTACTTAGTGTGGCCATGGGATTGCCGGTTAGTTTCTTGATGTTTCTATATTTCTTTATTTGCTAAATGATGGAGAAGTTGAAAGTTAATGTTTTGTTTTTTTGTGAAGAACATGGGAGGACATTATGAAACATGGGAGACTGGAGTCTTAGGTCCAGTGGCTCTTTATGGTCTTGACCAAGGAAAAAGGGATTTGTCATGGGCCAACTGGACTTACCAGGTGTGTAATGCTCTTTTAGGGTTAGGTAATGGGTGAAGATATGCAACTTTGGTACATGTCGAAACGGGTCAGTTTGACCAAAAACTATTTCGCCCAAATATTTTATCCTTTTTAATAGGATTACAAGAAAAATTATATTATTTTAATAGCAGAGATAATTTTGGAATAAAATGGTTTAGGAAGATGTATGAAATAAAAGCTAACGTGAATTGACTCATACACAAGTAAATGAGTTGAAATTGTCACCTCTAATATTCTCACGGGTTGCCATATTTTCTAACAGGTTGGTTTAAAGGGAGAGGCTATGAATGTCATCTCCTCAAATACTAATTCTTACATCAAATGGTCACAAGGTTCTTTAATCACTCAGAAACAGCAACCATTAACATGGCACAAGGTATGACCAAAGTTCAGAAATCAAGATCATTAAAAACAAGTTATTTTGATAAAGATGAATATATATTGAAAATTACAAAGTGGTAGCAGAAAAGAGAAATCTTTAAGTAAATCTCAAAACCAAAAATGTCTTAAAACCTTTGCAGGCTTACTTTAATGAACCTGATGGTGATGAGCCATTGGCTCTGGACCTGAATAGCATGGGAAAAGGTGAAGCATGGGTCAATGGTCAAAGCATAGGGAGATATTGGTTAACTTACGCTAATGGTGATTGCCAAGGGTGCCATTATGCTGGAACCTATCGCCCATTGACTTGTCAATCTGGGTGTGGTCAACCAACCCAAAGATGGTACCATGTTCCTAGATCTTGGTTAAAACCAACTAATAACTTGCTGGTGCTTTTTGAAGAACTCGGAGGTGACCCCACCAGGGTTTCACTAGTTAAGAGATCAATGGTCCAGTGACCATAGCAAACAGCAACTTTGGTCAGACTCGAGGGATCTGTGGTTGAAGCTATATGTGCTCTACGTTCAAGGGATTGAGTGCATCATGGGGAAGGTGCGGGAAATAAAAGGAATAATTAAACACCAAGTGTGAATGAGAATTTAGCTTAGTTCTTTAACGCGGTTTAGTTTGATTCAAGTAAGTGTATGCATGTAGATTAGCATCAGTGAAGGTCTTTTTGTGTTTCCTTTTTTTTTTGTCATCAAATGGGGAAAAAAGTGAACCCCCATAAATATTATCATCCTATGGTGAAAGTGAGCATGAAGTCTTCAGTTGTTAGTAATTTATGATTGAATTATTTGGTTCACCTGTTGTACACTTGTAGCTAAATGATCTCAATGTTTTGTGCGCATGAATGTTTTAATGACATGTTGCTTCATAAATGCTTCCAAAAACCATAACCTCTTTACCTATTTGAATATCTAACTCTAAAACCATGTTTTTTGATTTAATCTCAAGTCAAGAAAACAGAAATTCTAAGAAAACTTCATGATCATAGGTTAGTCGGTGAGTCCAAGTGTTTATCGATCTTCCAAAACTAAGAGAAACTAACTTGAATGGCTCTTTTTTGTTTAAAGAAGCAATGCATTATCCACTTACGCTTGTGTTACCTGAATGCTTGATGATTGTCTATTGAAGTTGTTCTTTTTTTTTTGCCCCCACAACCTTTGCAACAGTCATCTAATCAACAAGAATGTTGGCATTGCTTCCACACCCCAATTTCCTGTAATGAAATAAGATATTAAATTCAAATATTGATGATATAATTCTACTTGTAATTGACTTTTTGAACCATATATTTGACCTTTTAGAGAAAAATGAACAATATAATATGAAAATGAAAATTAACTTTTTATTTCTAAAAAGCAGAGAAATATGTTTGTACCTTTTAACTCATCTACATCAACTTTGAGGAAAGTAACATGGGGCATCCTTTTAGCCAGTTCTGCTACAAATGGAGGCAAGGTCCACACCAAGATGCAGCAAAGTCTACAACTATCTGCATGAATAACATCTAAATCAACTTCAATTCATGGTAAAACGAATGTCAAATCTAAATCAAGAGTAATTTCGATCCATATCATTAGGCTAAATCACTTTAAACATCATAATTCGTATCAATCAATCAGTCATCAAATTGATTTGGTTAGATCATAATTTATCCCTGTCAAAGTATAAATCGACATCCAATTTCAAATGAATAATGTTAAGAACCCTAATCAGAACAAACGGAGATCAACAAACAAAAAAAAGCCAATTGAATGATTGAATCACATTCGTCTTCACCACGTAGATCATAATACATCAATATAAACGACAATGAATAATGAAATCCTAAAAACATCACTGCAAAACTCGATTCAACGTAAAAAGGAACGGGAATAGGAATGAAAACGAATAACACAAAATGTAATCGGATGAATGGATCAAATCTCTCAATTATGATAAAATAAACACAAAACATACCAATTTGTGCTTGTCCTTTTGGGATCTGTTTTAGATCGTAAGAAGTTGTTAAAGAGTCATGATCATATTCATATCATCAGCTAATTGAGTAGCCCATGCCCAATCTTAACCGTAATTTACTTTGTTTGTTGTGCTTAAAAAGCTTGTACATGGCATTTATATATCCTCACGATTTTTGTGATAGTTGAGTTGGTATGCATGTGCACTTTTGACTTTATTTTCTAAACATCACTCGCAGGTGTTACAAGGGCTTTCTTTACAGTTACAGATGGTCCAAACTCCAAAATATCTACTGTTTTCCGGTTTACCCGATACCCATACGCGGTATTTCTTTGTTTTATTTTTTTAACTTGTCACGTTAGTAATATTCTACTATTTTAACACTAAAAGACAAAAACGATTCCGTATTTTCTTTGTTTTCAAGATGTAGTATTGTTATAAGTTTGAAGAAACGGATACATTTAAGCAAACCATTTTATATACTTTTGCCTTCAAAATTCCTTTATTCATATTTGAATGAAAATTTTTAAAAAGAGCTACTTATGAAAATAACTATTCATGAACTTATTAAAATTATATTATAAAAACCCTAGATAATTACTTATTTAATATACTAATAGTTATTTTTCTCTTTTAAATAGATTTAAAAAATTTAAAGAGTCTAAAAATATTTTCATTTTCTTAACCGGTCATAGGCCCTCTTTCCTAATTTATTTATGGGTCCTATCTTATAAGCACCGGAATGAAAGAAGTACTTATTGGCTTGACTTTCTCACACAAAAACTTCATTGCTATAGATATGTAGTCCGTTCTGGGTCTTTAACCGAAACTGGGACTAAGCATGGAAAAGCTCGATCGGCGTCCTTCTCTCTCAAGGTTCGAAATGCGGAGATACCTTTACCGTCACCCGCTAGCTTTGCACGCCACGGGTTAGCGACATAAAATGCGAATAAAGGTTCATCGGGACATTTCTTCAACAACTGAAGCCCTCATTATTCCCGCAGTGCCACCTGTGACAACCCTAAAACTTAGGATTTCATACGTCAATTTTATTAATGAATTCTTATAATGCTCATTACTTGACCAACCTTTTATAAGTTATATGTTTTTAGTGTATATACATATGATATGTATGCATGGCTGCATGCATGCACAAATTTTACGTGTGCATGTATTAATATATCTAAGTTTTGATATCAAACACTATATGATCACTCACCTCATTATGTTAACATCAAAACATACACCAAATGAACCAAAAATACAACCCAACCAAACACCACAATACAAGTTAACATCAAAGAAACTTAACATCAAAATGAAATTAAGCAAACCCTATACACTCAAACCTCAACCTAAACACCATTAAAGTTCAAGTCTCGGTTCATTAGGCAATTAAGCAACCCGATTAACACCCTAAGTATTAGTTAACCTTGTAATAATGACATGATGACTCACTTACCTTCTTTGATTGCCACCTATCTTCACCATAACACCAAGCAAGTCCCAAAACCCGCCACCTATCGGTTTCTCCCCATACTCGCCACCTTAACACCCTAAGATACACACCTCACCTATCTAATACCTAGACCTAATGATTTCTACTCCACTACAATAACCTCATCGGCTAACCATGGGAATTCACACAACAACCGAATATCACTACCAACTAAGCTCTCGGCTACCACCACACCACTACAACCGCTTCGACCACCATCACCTTCACACCACCACCTCTCGGTCACTACCACAAACACCACTCTTTCATCTCTCAAACCGAACACCATCAACATCACCACTCACGGTCACCACTATAACATCACCACAATCGAACACCATCACCTTTCAAACCAACTTTTGCAAAGAAATCACAACTTTGGAAACTCAAGACATCCACACGAGTTGGAGCATCGGAGTAAGAAGCTACTATCAGCTAACATCACCCTCTCCCTCTGTCAAAATCAAGGTTCTAATCTTTAAACCATAACTAGTTAAAATTACAAAGGCTATACATGTGTTTAAACAAACACATATAATTAACCCTTTAATTTAACATTCAAGATTTTCATGAATTTTATAAACATATCAAACTTATTTTAAGATAGTAAGGAAGTTTTAAGAATCTAAAATAAATAAAGTGAATCTTGATAATCAAAATTTATAAAGAAAATTTATCAACAAAAGGGTTAAAAACCTAGGTACAACTTGTTAAATTCAGATTATGATGTTATTGACTATGATTGTGGGAACAAATATTGAAAATATGTTTAGTATATTGAGAAATATAGTTCTGCAAATTTTGATACCATCTCTATAAGTAAAATAATTTATATAAATTATCTAAGTATTTAAAAGAAAAATTCATACTGGAAGAACCGACCCTGAAAAATGTGTGGAAAATTATATATTGATTATTACAATTTATAGGACATACAGAAAAAGTTTCGTGACTAAACTCAAAGACATGTCTAAGTTATGAATTTTGAAATGTTCTGCTAACTGAAAATCGGGAAAAATACTTAAACTATGAAATAAATTATGAGAAATTTACAGAAAATATAAAAATTATAATAGAACAGTCTGTATAAAAATAAGAATTTTTGGGACATATTCTGATATTTTTACTGAATATTGGTAAAATGATAAAAATCATAAAAATTGACTCTGCTATGATTTGGGATATAAGAAAATTTTGAGAAACTATAAAAATTATGACAAGTATTCAGACCAAGTTTGGATATTTTTAGAGGCCCGAAGGTATTTCTGATAGATTATCCAAATAATGTAAAAATTATAGAAAATAAACTGCCAATAATAAGAAAATGAAATTTTACTATATTATGTCTAATTTTAGGACCCACTTATTGTAAAAATTTCGTGATGTATGCCTTAATATAATTTCTGAAATAAATTTTATAGTTTGAGGTGCTAAAAATATTAAAGAAAAGACATTTTTCTAAACTATAAATATTTTTGTTTATAGGTTATCATTGGGAGTAAAATGTGAGATTCATAGCTCCATTTCTATTTCTATAAACTTTTGGGAGAAAAAGCATACTGTTTTTATGAATTGATGCATTATTAAGATTTTTGAGATATACTGTCATTTATGTTACAACCATTAATTCGGATATGGAACCGTTAGATAATATTAGTAGCGCTACTTAGGAAAATATTTCCTGCACCAACAGGATGAGTGTTGTGATGCTATATTATCTGATTATTGAATTATGTTATGACAGTTATGAATGATCTGATTATTAAGTAAGGTTTGGTTGTATCTGATGCATCAATAATATTTTGTTTAAGATAAACCTGTGAACTCACCAACTTTGTGTTGACTATTTTGAGTATGCTTTTTCAGAGATTCATCATGACTAACAGTAAAATGTTTTCTTTTGATATGTATAATGGCTGGGGAGAGATAATGGGGAAAGTTTGTGTGAATCTGAACCTCTATGACCTCAGTGTATCGGTGGATGCTCATTTCCATTGTCTTTGAAGATGTAGCTGTTAGATCTTTATGTTGTAATAGGATTTATTATTTCAAATTTTGACTATCATGATTTAATGTAATCCTAAACATTAATATTATCCTGTGAATTATGTTATGTTTATGCTGCTGTGCTATCTGTTAAAATCTGTAAATCAATGAGTTCTGAGCAAACAAGTCACACCCTAAGCATCTCACGCTTCCGCCGGGATGTGACACCACCAAAGGAAATAAAGACTACAAGTCCCTATGGAAGTCCCTTGCCCACTTCTTGACATCTACCTTGATTATGTTTCATGTCCTTTTCTTACATAGTATGAAAGATTAAAACCAATCAATAATAAAAGGTTAAAAGTAAATTGTATTAACCCTTAAAATTCATTGAAATATGATTGTAGTTTAGATGTTGATGTTTAAGAGATCGTATATCTACAAGTTGTCATTCTAGTCTAAGATATGTTAAAAGAATTTTTATTTTCTTTTCCAGATGAGTCATGTTAGTTATTCACGTAATGGTTGCTTCCACGTAAAGAAGTATTACAAAATTAATACCATTTACTTAAATAATTTTGGGTAAAGTAAAGTTTAGAAAATAAACTTCATCTAGGAAATTATACATACGTCCGGAAGCTTGTATATTACAAAATAAAAAAAATATTTATACAAATATATCTATACTATATATAAAACATATGGGAGGAGTATTTTAAGATACCATAAAATTAAAAACAATTACTTAATTCAATGCATAAGATACAATCAATTTTGAGAGTAAAATAGTATTTATAACATTATTTACATATTACTCCTTACAATTAGTTACATAATAACCTTACACTTACTAACACTTACATAAAATTTTTCATTATCTACCCATAAATAAATAAAAAACTAATTTGCTTAAGATTTTAGCTATATCTTTTAATCTATCACGTTTAAAAACTTTTTGAGACTACAATTGTAACCTGTGTTTTTTTAAACGTTTTGGTGTAAACTTTTTGCTAAACCGATCTGTATTTTGTGAGGTACAATAAGTTAATACGTAAATGTACAAATAGTCATACATAACCCATTTATTTGGTATTTTAAATTTTAGCTTAAAAACATAAGACTTTTGTAAAACTACTATAACAATAACAAAATATTAGAAACACGTGTGGGATGTAAAATGTCACCCGCCGCATTACGCGGGCACCTATCTAGTTAGATTTAATTACACAAAAGATGCTTTGAGTAATCAAAAAATAATGATAACATACCCAATACTATATCAGCACATGTTTATATCAAATATAGTCATGTTGGCCCGTGGAAGTTAGTAACTTTGTATCATTAACAAAGCTTGTATTCACAAATATATTAGATTTAGTTACACAAAAGGTGCTCTGAGTAATCAAAAGATAACGATAACATACTCAAAAATATATATAATAACACGTGTTTATATCAATGGAAGTCATGTTGGCCCGTGAAAGTTATTATCATTAACATAGTATTACAACAACTACAGTGGTGGCAACAAGATGCTAGCCTTTAGCCTTTAAAGTTTCATTAAAAACTAGAGGCTAGAGGCAAACAAACACATAAAATGATGAGTAAATTACTATTTGTATCTCTGACGTTTGTTCATTTTAACCACTTGCATCTCTGTGGTTTCAAAATTGTCATTCGGCCCCTGGCGTTTCATTTTTATTTCCATTTGAGTCCACCACACTAACGACGTTAGATATTTCAGTTAAGTTTAATGAAATGACAAAAATACCCTTATTTAATACCCCTTATCCACACCCCATGTAACATCTTGTATTTTTATGTTAGTTAAAAGGTTTGCATCGTTAAATTCTTGTAAGAACTATTGGTGGTATTTATGAAACTTGAGAGTTATTGGTAGTTTGTCTTAACCCTTAATATAGAATCTAATAATATAACTATTAATAATAATAATTATGATAATAGTAACAAAATAATAACTAGAATAATAATAATCATACTAATAATAACAATGTTAACAAAAATAAAAGAATATATATAATAATGTTGTTATTAGTAATAATGATTTGTAAAAGTTTATTAAACTTAGAAATGTTTACAAACTTGAATTTAATAAGTCAAGGGGGCCTTAATGTCATTTTATAAACTTTAATTAAAAGGTTTTGGCATAAAATAATAAACGTACATAAGTTGAGGGGCTGATTTTGTAAATTTAAAAATCAAAACCTTTCCCCCTCCTTTAACCCCGTTTTTCCGGCCAAGCCTCCGGCGACCACCGGCGACTCTCCGGTGACTCCTCTGCACAATAATTAACCGTTTTCCTTTCAATTCAATTCAATTGAATCATTCCCTAACCTGTTTCGAAGCCACGAACATGTTTAATTCAATTAAACAGGCGGTTATGACCCTGAAATTTCAAAACCGAAAGTTCACATTCAATACTTGACCGTTCGGGTCGAAACCGATCAAATTATAAGGTTGTAATTGAGGGCAAATCATTTAATCGAGATCCTAAAGCTAACTGAACCCTCAGTTGCACCTGAGATACACACAAACCCCACATCCGACTCCCTCCTATACCGCGACCTGCAACCTATTCGAAGTCGATCTTCCGAGTTTCTTTAACTCAAATTGACAGAGGGCTATTGTTTCTCATCGTATAGGGAAGCTTATATTACGGGTAATTGGATTTTCAACAACAAAATCTTATAAATTCCACCCTGTTCTCAATCACGGTTATCTTGTTCTCAATCTCTATCAAAATTACACCAATCCAGGTAATTAAACAGATGACTACATTCATTTAAGCATGGGGAGTAAAAGCCCTATGGTTAATTCGATTAACAACGACGAATTGATGATCAATTTGGGTTCCAATCGATTTTAGGGTTCTAAAAAGTTGGGGGTTCTGTTTATATGGGTTTTTAAAGAATTAAAACCAAGTGATACCAAGGCCACGGCCCTGGTTCACCGGTTAAGGCACTCGCCCCAAACACATGAGGTCCCGGGTTCGAACCCGGGCACCGTCATGTAATTTTTTAGGGGTTTTTAGTCCAAAATAAATTACAGAAAATTCATAATAAATATAAAAATTCTTTTTATAAACTTCAAATATTTTTAAAACCACTTAACGATTTTTCTAATAATATCTTTATAATTTTTATTAATTATTTTTAAACAAATGATATAATTTCTTATAAAATAGATTTTAAATATTGTTTAACTTACTAAATCATTATTGGTTCAAATAATATATTTAGATTATTTTCTTATAAGTTAGACTTAAAATATTGTTCTAATTTACTAATCATTATTCGTTCAAATAATACATTTAGATTATTTTCTTATAAGTTAGACTTAAAATATTGTTTTAACTTACTAATCATTATTCGTTCAAATAATATATTTAAATTATTTTTCTTATAAAATAGACATTAAATATTGTTGTAACTCATTAAATCATTATTTATTCAAACAACAAGTATATATTATTTAAAATGAGAGTTACTTTAAAAGTTTATTTAAAGTATACTTAGACTTTGTTACAAATGGTTTTTCTTTTTATTGAAATAATTAAATGGTGTATTACACTTCCATTTGCCTCAAAACGTGACCAAATATACCATTTTAGTTGGATTTAATTATTAAAACCCCAAGTGCCAAATTGGAACCCTAGTCCTCGTTAATTCGTTAAACTTCTTATAATAAAACTTTAATCTTGTAAATATATTCATACTTAGGTACCCTGTGAAGAACTACGTTGGAATATTGCTTTTTATTCTTATTAATCGTCATTTTTATACATTTGATCAAGTGAGTATTTCTATACCCCTTTTTATATTTTCACACTTTTGGGGTGAAACATGTTACATTACTTTGCACTTGTAAACACGTTTGATTCTTGTAAACTTATGGCAATTTAATTGTATGTTGTGGTTAGTTGAACTTTGTGGCTACCATGTAATGTCGAATATATGTACAATCATTAACTATTGCTAGCCTAGCGAAGTCATAGATCTATGGGCCAGACAAGCCTGCTTGGTTGATCCAAATACACTTAGCTAATCGTATATACTTTTAAACGTTTGAGACTTGTAAAACTTTGTCGAGGTTTGATTGTGCATTCTGTCTTACATCCCTAGTTTACTTTGTACTCTAACTTACAACATGAATTGCCATCTTTTATATACTTATGTATTGAAAACTATGGAAATCTCACCAACATTATTGTTGACCTTTTATTTTTAACATGTTTCAGGAAATACTCAAGCTTGATCGCCATTTTTGAAGTTGTTCACACCTAGGAATGGACCTAATTAAATAAATGAATAAGCTTGTTATGTTTTTTTTTATTTGAGACTTATGTTTGTAATATTACCTTTGAAACTTATGAATAATATTTTGGAATTTAATAATAGCGTTATGTGGCTGTGAACGATCTTAACTCTCACTCCTTGACGTTTCTGCCGTCAAGGTTGGGGTGTGACAGATTGGTATCAGAGCCCATAACTATAGGGATTTAGGTTATTATAAATGGTGACCTAGATTATAGTTTATGCATGAACCTCATAGAAAAATCCTTATAATCTTATGTATACTTATTACTGCATGTCACATGATGCTATCTATTTAGGGATGCCTTTTGTGCAACTTGATGCCCTTATATAGGTGTGCCTTATAATCATATAAACTTGATTATTTATCTCCCTAAACTTATCTTTGACTCTTTGACCCTCCCCGACCATGAAAACTCTTAATCTTATTCTCGACGACACGTGGAATCGTATACTTATTGTTTATGTCTTGAATCTTTAGACTCTATGTCTAATCTATGAAAATCTCATCAAGGTTTTGATTTCATGAACTTAAGAAATTTGTGTGACACATAGACACCTGTATTCTGGATTTCCTGGCAAAAGGCCTTCGGGCTAAGGCAAGCATATCGTATAAATCCTACGAGACTAGTTATGCTTATCTGGGGATCTCTAGGACGAGTGATAAACTATGATCAACATACACAAGTTTCTAAGGCAAATGGATCAATATACCTTGACGTGTCAACGTTTCCAAATGGTAATGCGTTACCAAATGGAACCATCCGGTTTATATTTAAAATATCAAAAATCTTTGATTCCTTGGACTGGTTTATCATTGAAACTCTAATATCTTCTCATTCCTATCTTACAAGAATGTTCCCGTTAATATTGAACTCGTTATACTCCCCAATTTCTACGTTTAAACAACGTTATACGTTGTGCGCCTTATGTAACTGTCTTCATACCTTGACCAACATGTACATGGATCTTAATACATCCAAAGATATTGGTCGTCTAAACCGAATGGTTTTCTTTTAAACTTAAAATTGTTACTTAGGGTTTTCAATGTCCTTAAAGTGTATCCCATAACCGAAATCATGCAATGCCGAAAGGTTGAATACCTGCATCCCGGGATACCTTGTCTATGCAAGGTATACACATAAATTTGATTCGACCGTTGGATCCGTTTATCTGACCTGGAACTCATGAGATGGGTGTTCGCATATGGGTACGCGTGTCTACCGTAAAGTTATGGTTGACGTAACACTTTGAGAAGTCAACGCATTTCCCTTTTATTTTGAACCGAACGTTTACATCTCATTATTGTGTTGAATCATTTCCGTCATTGATCTTGTTTTCCTGATTTAAACCATTCAAGATTTGAGAACCTAACACAATTAACTCCGTTATCCCGAACTATAACCTTAATCCTAGCAAGCATGATTTTCTTTTCCTGTTAATGTTACATTGATGTAGTTTGAAGTTTCTGAATTTCTAGTTGATGTTCTCTTCGTTTGCTAAGTTGAGCTTTATAAAAACTTCAAACCGTTTTGCATCGTAGGCAATGCAAGAGTCCGCAAGTCAACCATGACTAAGGACACTCGTATCCCCTAAATGATTCTATCTCATCAAAACAGGGGTGACTCCCTTACTTTGGTGATGACTTTCCATTCGCTATCATTGTTCTTATGAAATCTTATCGTCAAGACAGAAGTGAACCTCATACCTTGATGACGATTTCCTCCTTTTTGTTTTTATGAATTTGTATTTTACAAATGGAATTACCTCCTTAAAATAGGAGTAAAATTTCATATCTTGATGATGGTTTTCAATTTTTGTATTGTGTGTTTTATGAAATCCCATCCTCTAAATCGGGGTGATTTCCTTGTTTTGAGGATAGATTGCAATCATTTTTCTTTGGAACTCGTATTTCATGAATGAAATGACCCCACCAAAATAGGAGTGAACCCCGTACTTTAGTGACAAAGGTCAGTTCTCGATTGTTTTCTTGTTATTAGGAAATTCGATCATCAAGATAGGCGTGAATCCATACCTTGATGATAATATCACCTGTTTAAAATTTTAGGGATGTTTATTTTTCTCAAATGAAATGACCTCATCAAAATAGGAGTAAATTCCGTTCTTTGATAAAACTTTTCATTTTGCTATATTGTGTTTCTATAAACTTCACTATTGAGATAGGAGTGATTATCCTTACCTTAATAGTAAGTTACCTTAATTTATTTTTGTGGATCCTCAACAATGAGTTAGGATCAAGCTCTCGTTTGGTAGTTAAGAGTCATACTTTGGGAAATACACCACTAAGTTAGGAGTGATAACCACATCTTGGTGAGTATTCCCATTCCTTGATCTCAAACTTACCAAGGTTTTAAGATTTCAATTGACAAGAAACATGCAATAACTTGAAGGGTGAACACCATTATCTGATTTATCGATGAATCTTGAACTCAAAAGGGGTCGTTGTTACTTTAGGGTAACCCTAGTTCCAAGCCTGGAACATTTAAATTTTAATCGATTTCTTTTCTCACGCTTTTATGTTTCAATTTGACGTTTGATCTAGCTTCATGGAACCTTTTTATCGACCATCATTCCGAGTTATCATCAAAACCTAATTGCACGATGATAACACTCCTAAAACAATCTTTTGTACAAGATAAAGTTATTATAAATTTATGCCATGCCTTTCTGTTTATAGCAATGTACGGTTGTGTTCATGGGTTTGATGAACCCCATGTGCAAGCCGTACTTGGAAAGCTATTTGTGATAGCCTTTATCGTCGATATTCTGAATTATTTAAATTCCAATTCGATCATGAACGACGTCTTTGTTTAACTCTTTACCCATAACTAAAAATGAACTTCCCATTATTTTGGATAACCTTGAACTCCTGATATTGAAAATCTCTGGATCTCTATCTGGATTGCGACTCACAAGACTTGTTATTACATTCATTCTGATGTGGACAAAAAGGATCATGAATTTCCGCGATTGGTATTCATGGTTTGGCATAAAGAAAATGTTGTTGTAGCTTGGTATATGTTCAATTTGCCTTGTACTTCTTGATGTCATTTGGTGCATTATTGACCGATTGGCTAGTTTCACACATTTCCTATTGACTCATGTGAGATAACGAGTCGAGAAATTGACTCGTACTTACCTCAAATAGTTTGTTATCGTGGTGTATCGTTAAACATCGATCGTTAAATTCTAAAAATCGATTCACTTTCTGTTATTAGCAACGCCTCTAATCATCTTTGGGAACCCAGCTCAAAATCTCGGCATAGCGTATCATTCTTAACCTGACGGTTTAACCGGAGGAGCGATACGTATTCACAAGATATGCGTTAAGCTTGTGTTATTATATAATGGCACTTGGGATTCTTAAATTCCGACGGTCAAACTTTCATACAATTACGTGATATTATTATTTTTTCTTATTGGCTTCAAGACGTCACCTTATTACACAATTTCATTCCAGATGATGGGAGAAGTGTGACTTATAAGTCTAATATACCTCAGGAACTCATCATTGTTTTCCAACGTTTCATGTGTCAAAATCTCAAAGAGTTAGTTGTCAATGATAACTTTCGCATTCCACTGGAAGAGTTCAAATTTGATGCATCGTGTAAAATTCCATAATTCGCAAAGTGAAGCATCTCACCCGTAATCAAACGCCAACCACAGTCCGTTGGTACACTTATCTTTTGTTAGGTCTAGAATCAGTAGATCTAGTCATTATGTATAGGCTTAGTACTTGAATTATAATCTGTAATGAACTTTTGTATTTCATTATTGTGTATGCATTAAATATATAGGTTAACCCATTTATATATGTGTTGATGTATGTATGGCTGCAGTTACAAACATAATACTTGATCAATTATTGAAATTGACCGTGTAAGAAACATCTACGGATGAACATTTTGTTATTCCGTAGATATATATTGTACAAGTAACAAAACATCCGAAGATCATCTACGGATGAACAAAGTGAACTGGAGTTCCAAGTGTTCAAGAAATGCTGCGGAAGAACAAGAATACTGAGGAAGAACAAAACATCTGCGGAAGAACAAAACATCTACGGAAGACAATATTTCTGCGGAGTCCAAACACTTGTATAATACAAGTGTTACAAGTCAACAAGTCAACAAGTCAACAAGGCGGTTACACGAATCCCGAGAAATCCGATGATTCCTTATCAGAAACAAATCAAATCCCAAGAGATCCGGTGTTTCCTATAACTGAAACATCATTGTCTATAAATATGGATCCTAGGTTTCGATTCAATGAGGATTGATTCAGACGATTGATTGATTGAGAACAGCAATAGCATTACAACAATCATCAAAAGTCTTTCGATCATCAAAACATATACAAAATCATAGCATTCATTGATATCGTTCATTCATTCTTTTGTAATCATCAACACATTATAATAAAATATTAATTAATCGTTAATTGTGTTTTGTTTCGTGTGTTCTTGATATTTCATTGATATTTAAAATTGCTTAAATACAATTAAACCAAATCAACGTTAATTCCGCTAACGTTGACTTGACATCGATTCACACTGATAATTCCTGTCGACGATCCTTGGATTCACATCTTTCATCATTAGTCTCCTGTTTGTTTAAGTTTCATTCTTAATTTCGGGACGGAAATTTTTTTAAGTTGGGGAGACTGTAACATCTTGTATTTTTATGTTAGTTAAAAGGTTTGCATCGTTAAATTCTTGTAAGGACTATTGGTGGTATTTATGAAACTTGAGAGTTATTGGTAGTTGTCTTTAACCCTTAATATAGAATCTAATAATATAACTATTAATAATAATAATTATGATAATAGTAACAAAATAATAACTAGAATAATAATAATCATACTAATAATAACAATGTTAACAAAAATAAAAAAAATATATAATAATGTTGTTATTAATAATAATGATTTGTAAAAGTTTATTAAACTTAGAAATGTTTAAAAACTTGAATTTAATAAGTCAAGGGGGCCTTAATGTCATTTTATAAACTTTAATTAAAAGGTTTTGGCATAAAATAATAAACGTACATAAGTTGAGGGGCTGATTTTGTAAATTTAAAAATCAAAACCTTTCCCCCTCCTTTAACCCCGTTTTTTCGGCCAAGCCTCCGGCGACCACCGGCGACTCTCCGGTGACTCCTCTGCACAATAATTAACCGTTTTCCTTTCAATTTATTTCAATTGAATCATTCCCTAACCTGTTTCGAAGCCACGAACATGTTTAATTCAATTAAACAGGCGGTTATGACCCTGAAATTTCAAAACCGAAAGTTCACATTCAATACTTGACCGTTCGGGTCGAAACCGATCAAATTATGAGGTTGTAATTGAGGGCAAATCATTTAATCGAGATCCTAAAGCTAACTGAACCTTCAATTGCACCTGAGATACACACAAACCCCACATCCGACTCCCTCCTATACCGCGACCTGCAACCTATTCGAAGTCGATCTTCCGAGTTTCTTTAACTCAAATTGACAGAGGGCTATTGTTTCTCATCGTATAAAGAAGCTTATATTACGGGTAATTGGATTTTCAACAACAAAATCTTATAAATCCCACCCTCTTCTCAGTCGCGGTTATCTTGTTCTCAATCTCTATCGAAATTACACCAATCCAGGTAATTAAACAGATGACTACATTCGTTTAAGCATGGGGAGTAAAAGCCCTATGGTTAATTCGATTAACAACGACGAATTGATGATCAATTTGGGTTCCAATCGATTCTAGGGTTCTAAAAAGTTGGAGGTTCTGTTTATATGGGTTTTTAAAGAATTAAAACCAAGTGATACCAAGGCCACAGCCTTGGTTCACCGGTTAAGGCACTTGCCCCAAACACATGAGGTCCCGGGTTCGAACCCGGGCACCATCATGTAATTTTTTTAGGGGTTTTTAGTCCAAAATAAATTACAGAAAATTCATAATAAATATAAAAATTCTTTTTATAAACTTCAAATATTTTTAAAACCACTTAACGATTTTCTAATAATATCTTTATAATTTTTATTAATTATTTTTAAACAAATGATATAATTTCTTATAAAATAGATTTTAAATATTGTTTAACTTATTAAATCATTATTGGTTCAAATAATATATTTAAATTATTTTCTTATAAGTTAGACTTAAAATATTGTTTTAATTTACTAATCATTATTCGTTCAAATAATACATTTAGATTATTTTCTTATAAGTTAGACTTAAAATATTGTTTTAACTTACTAAAAATTATTCGTTCAAATAATATATTTAAATTATTTTCCTTATAAAATAGACATCAAATATTGTTGTAACTCATTAAATCATTATTTGTTCAAATAACAAGTATATATTATTTAAAATGAGGGTTACTTTGAAAATTTATTTAAACTATACTTAGACTTTGTTACAAATGGTTTTTCTTTTTATTGAAATAATTAAATGGTGTATTACACTTCCATTTGCCTTAAAACGTGACCAAATATACCATTTTAGTGGATTTAATTATTAAAACCCCAAGTGCCAAATTGGAACCCTAGTCCTCTTTAATTCGTTAAACTTCTTATAATAAAACTTTAATCTTGAAGAACTACGTTGGAATATTGCTTATTATTCTTATTAATCGTCATTTTTATACATTTGATCAAGTGAGTATTTCTATACCCCTTTTTATATTTTCACACTTTTGAGGTGAAACATGTTACATTATAAACTTTGCACTTGTAAACACGTTTGATTCTTGTAAACTTATGGCAATTTACTTGTATGTTGTGGTTAGTTGAACTTTGTGGCTACCATGTAATGTCGAATATATGTACAATCATTAACTATTGCTAGCCTAGCGACGTCATAGATCTATGGGTCAGACAAGCCTGCTTGGTTGATCCAAGTACACTTAGCTAATCGTATATACTTTTAAACGTTTGAGACTTGTAAAACTTTGTCGAGGTTTGATTGTGCATTCTGTTTTACATCCCTAGTTTACTTTGTTCTCTAACTTACAACATGAATTGCTATCTTTTATATACTTATGTATTGAAATCTATGAAAATCTCACTAACATTATTGTTGACATTTTATTTTTAACATGTTTTAGGAAATACTCAAGCTTGATCGTCATTTTTGAAGTTGTTCACACCTAGGAATGGACCTAATTAAATAAATGAATAAGCTTGTTATGTTTTCTTTATTTGAGACTTATGTTTGTAATATTACCTTTGAAACTTATGAATAATATTTTTTAATTTAATAATAACGTTATGTGGCTGTGAACGATCTTAACTCTCACTCCTCGACGTTTTCGCCGTCAAGGTTGGGGTGTGACACCCCACCCCTTTCATCTTCTCTCTATGTCTCTCTCTCTCCTCCCTCTTTATGTCCACCACCACTACCACCGCAACCACCGCGGTTGCCGCACCACCACCGTCGTCGCACCGCCGCTGTCGCCGCACCACCATCGCACCTCAACGACCAGTAGAACCACGACCACCCCTATCTCTTTTCTTCTCTTCTTTTCTTTGTGTATGTGTGTGATCGGTAGACCACAACCACCAAGATGTGAAATTATTGTTCTAGAGAAGCAGATCTAGTGGTGGTAGGGTGAGATGGGTGCAGAAGATCGGAACAATCACAACGACGATGAAGAAATCGAAGCAGATCTAGTGGTGGTAGGGTGAAATGGGTGAAATGGGTATTGTTCTAGAGCTGCAGTTGAAATGGGTGCATCTGAATCTATACAAGTAGCCGAAGACGACGCTTAAAAAATCGAAGCAGAAGATCGGAACAATCACGACCACGATGATGATTCGAGAACATTAATGGCGGAAGATGATAATTTGATGAAGAAAGTGGTGGAGCAGGAGCCGGAGCTGTTACCTTGTCACGCATCGACGTCGCTGTTGTCTGCTCAGCCGTCGTCGTTCGGGACGCCGCGGTTGCCGCCGTCGATAAAGGTGTGGGACCCCTGCAACGTGTTGTCGTCGCCGCTGCAGTTTAGCCGGAGGTGATGGTGATGGTGATGGGTGGCTGCGGTGGTGGTGATGGGGCTGGGAAGGTGGTGATGGGGCTGCGGTGGTGGTGATGGGGCTGCGGTGGTGGTGATGGGGCTGCAGTGGTGGTGATGATAGGGGCTGCGATGGTGGTGATGGGGGGCTGCAGTGTTGGTGATGAGGGGTTGCGGTGGTGGTGGTGATGGGGGCTGAGGTGGTGGTGATGGGGGGCTGCGGTGGTGGTGATGAGGGGCTGCGGTGGTGGTGGTGATGAGGGGCTGCAGTGGTGGTGATAAGGGGCTGCGGTGGTGGTGGTGATAGGGGTTGCGGTGGTGGTGATGAGGGGCTGTGAAAGTGGTGATGGTTAATTGTCATGGTGGTGATGAAGGGTAGTTTAGTCTTTTTCACAATAATTTTAACAGAAAACTAACGGTGTTAGTCATCTGTACTCAAATGGAAATAAAAATAAAACAACATATACTCAAATGAAGATAACATGAAACGTTAGGGGCCGGATGGCAATTTTGAAACCGCGGGGAAGCAAGAGGTTAAAATAAACAAACGTCATGGATGCAAATGGTAATTTACTCTAAAATGATATAAGTGGACATTCTTTTGGACCCATTGTACTTTCCAATAATAGGTTTGAAGGCTACACACTAGCCATCAAGAGGGTACGTGATAAATATGAGTTGCTCTAGACATGTTGAGTTTTGAGGAGACAAAACTTCAATATACATTTTTGTAAATTCTGTGGTTTAACATGTACATTTTAGTGATTTTTCCTAAACTAATAATGTTTGACTTTCAAAAGTCAAGGATAACATTTTTGGATCACAAAAGAAGAGCATCATATATAACTGACATGAAATATATGTTTCTCCCATTATATTTGCACAAAACCCAGATGAAAACAACTTTGACAAACCAAATTATCATACAAACAACAGCCTTGATTCTTGAATATGGTCAAAATCAAATCAAGTAATAATCGAAAACTCCGTCTACAGCTTTATCAAGTTTTTGAAACAATAAGTACCCAAAAGATACCATCCAACAAGAACAAATGTGAAAAATGCCAAAAAAGTAAGAAAGTGAACTCCCCCAAAAGTGATGCCTGCAAAGAATATGATCACAAATGGAGCATAAGCTTGAATCATGGATGATGTGCGTACCCACCGTCCTTTCAGCAGGATCAATGCTGCGATGTTAACCACATTCCACCCGCCCCCCTCAAACTCCATCCTGTTCAGATTATTAGCCACAAATGAGTGACAATTGCATGTTAAAATGTTATATGTTCGGTGTTGGTATTCTTGTGTGCTCTTTCTTAAGGCAGAATCCCATGTATTTTTGTTTTGGTTTCTTCCTGATTCGGCAAGATTGTATTCTTCTTCACTTCTATGCATGGAAAACTGTACCAAATGAACACGAATGAACAACAAAGTAATGCATAATGTAAAATGTCTTCAAAACTGTTCACTAATGAAAATAAAGTACCTTTTCCTTGTTTATTTGGAGGTAACGAGCCACGGCTCCAAAAGTGAAGTTATCAACACAAACAAAATTTGGCCCTGCAAAGTCAAGGATAACTCCATCCTCTCGGGCTATACCAATATGACCGACAAAAGGAAGGAGCCATGAGATAACTGGGAGTGGGGTCCATACAATGCAGCATGGAAAACGAGCTCTTGATGGGTCAATTTGCATGCTAAATGGAGCATCATGTTCAATCATCATTGTGTGGTTATGTTTTGTATCTGATTCCATAGCAAGATCTGCACAAAGAAAAAACTTGAAGGCTGACTAATGCATCAACCATACAACTTCAATAATTTCTTGAGCCTTGTTAGTAAATGTTATGACAGTATATAAATCAACCTAAGAGATTCAGACAGATATATATATTGAAATTCTTACAGGTAAGAATCATTGGGGAAATGAGGAATTCACAATATTCAAAGTTTCTACTTACAGAAACCTAATCTCACTACAATCTGTCTAGTTTTTGATTTTTAATCGTACTTTGGAATGTTGAAATCAAACATTCTAATCAGTAATGGAAACATTACCAGTTGCACAACTCCTAATAACATCAAGCACGTCCCTAAATTTATAATTCCCTAATCAATGAAGTACAATTTATTCAATTCACTATATCTCAAATAAACTTAAACATGTGAATAGAAGAGCAATTCATATATCACAATAATCAAATGTTCTACTGACAAAAACCTAATTCTCACTACGAATCTGTCTAATTTGCCACTAATCGCACTTCATAAGCATTCTAAACAGTAATGACAACATTACCTGTTGCACCATTCATTATAAACATCAAGCACTGCCCTAATTTCATATTTCTCTAATCAGTGAAGCACAATTTGTCCAAATCACCATTTCTTAATCAAACTTAAGCATGCGCTCAGTAATCGCAACATCATTAACAGTTGCAGAATCACCATAATCACCGCCATACAGAAATGAAAACAAAAACTCGACATAAATCAACAAAACACAGGATCTACATGACGAAACAGACCAAAAGTTGCTCATTTTCCACATACTAGAAGATCAAACACGACGAAACGTATTCAATTTATGATGAGATAATCTAAAAAAAAGGAACAGATGATTGAGGAAATGGATCGGGAGTACCTTTGTTATTAGGCTGTACAAACCCTAGAATAGGAAGCTAAGGAATCGAGATGAGAGCTAACAGGCCTCATCGGTTTATTGCCCTGCATCTTGTTTAGGTTAAAAAGTCAACATCATGCTTTGACCAAGTAATTAGAAATGTAACATGTTTATCAATGTAACTTTTTTTTAGTATGCTTGGTTGGATTATTGACGAGACCGTAGGATTATTCGATCATCTTCATTATTTTAGTATGGAATCCAACAATCATCAGAAAAAAAGAACTAATCATGGATGAGAAAAATATTACTATCCCAACGTGAAACTTTTTTTTATAGGATGAGATTTGAATCGAAGAACTCTACTCATTTTATATAAGTTTTGAAAGACCTTACTTCAATCATTTGAGTTAAGAATCATTAGTCTTTATCAATGTAACTAAAAATACTTGCTTTAAATACTTTTTTTATCGTTTAATATTAGAAAATCAAAATAGGTGTTACTAAATATAAGAATCCTAGATAAAATGGTAAAATGAAATGAAAGTAGACTGCTATGTTATATTTTTAGATTTAAATATGTATGGTTCATTGTTATACCTGTTAATGTAACCGGTATTTATTTGCCCCCGTATATTAGCGAAACACTTCTAAATATAAGCTCTTTAGTTTCAACGAACCAATTCAGCAATCCATAATACGGGTAGATGTGTTTAGACTTTAAACGAAACCAAAAGTTAGACTACCATTGTTCTCTTTTTTAAGTTTAGCTTCAAATGAATTTTTATTAATCATTTATGCCTACACCTATAGAATTTAAACTCTCAACCTCTTAGATAAAGGAAATACATCTTACCAGCTAGATTTCCCGGGCGACAACCAACATTATTTTCAGTTTAAACAAAAATGCATGATTAATTAATGTAACCAAAGTATATCAATGCAAGTACATGTCTTAATAAGTTGACAAATAAGCTAAAATGGAGGAAGGCAATAAAGGTGACAACAAGTCTCCTTTCATTTTGGATCTTAACACATTTTTAGAATGCTTCCCTCATTTTCTACCTACACACAATACCTACCTCAATTTCCCCTTCATGCTTACATCTTCATCGTCCTCTTTCGACAACAATGGCTGTGGGAAAATCTCGCGGTAGCAAGAGACCATCTGGTGGTTCGTGTTCATCAACAGCAACACTGCTGGTGTTCATTTTTGTATCCATTTTCGGCGTTTGGATGTTGACATCAAGCTCCATTATTTCACCACAAAAACAGTCTATCATTCAGAAGGAAACTTCACAGTTTGAAAGCATTCAACATAGGAACAATTTGCCACAAAAGATGCCTTCTAATAACACTACTGTTTTTGAAAAAAATCCTGGTGATATACGATCGGATCAAAGATCCAAACAAGAAGAGAAACCAAAACCAGATGTAACTAACGCGGTACCATCCAAGCAACATACTGAGAAACTGATAACCGCGAAGAAAGATATCAAAAAAGAAGAAGATAAACAAAATAGAGGAACTAATTATCATAAGAGTATCATCTCAAACATCACAACTGATAAACATAACAGTCTAAATGAAGAAACATCTCTATCAAATAACAAATGGGAGTTATGCAATGTTACCACTGGTATTGACTACATCCCATGTTTGGACAACGAGAGAGCGCTTAGTAGATTACATGGTAGGCACCATTACGAGCATCGAGAAAGACATTGCCCCGAAGAAGGTCCCACATGTCTTGTTCCTCTACCAGACGGTTACAAGACGCCTATTCCATGGCCTGAAAGCAGAAATAAGGTACAAGAATTATAACTCACTAGTGTTTTCTGATTATCTGGTAACTCTATTGTATAAAATAGTCACAAATGCTTGATAAATTTTAAGGCGCGCAATGCAGATATGGTTCCATAATGTACCACACAAGAACTTAGCGAAAGTAAAAGGGCACCAAAACTGGGTGCGCGCAACCGGGGAGTTCCTCACTTTCCCTGGAGGTGGAACTCAGTTCATCCATGGTGCTCTTCATTACATTGATTTTGTGCAACAGGTAAATAACTAACTACTTAATAGTTTCTCTTAGATTATAGAATAATGAAAACAGCATAATTATGTATTATTAATCAACTATATATAGAATCAACGATAATAATACTTACAAAGAAAATCGAATCGAATCAAATATGATTAAGATAATAACAAGAGACCCTAACTAATATATTCTGTGAAACACAGATGGTACCTGAAATCGCATGGGGAAAGCATACACGAGTAACACTAGATGTGGGTTGTGGAGTAGCTAGTTTTGGAGGGTATTTGTTTGATAAAAATGTACTTACAATGTCATTTGCACCGAAAGATGAACATGAAGCTCAAGTTCAGTTTGCTCTAGAGAGGGGAATTCCTGCGATTTCTGCTGTCATGGGCACTCAACGCCTTCCGTTTCCAAGCAATGTTTTCGATCTTGTGCATTGTGCTCGTTGTAGAGTTCCATGGCACATAGAAGGTTTTGATTTTTCAATAACATATTAAGTACTCATTACCTTAACAAAAACTACATGTTACATGTTTATAATGAAGTATAATCAATTTAACTGTTAGTATCTTTGTGAAGGTGGGAAGCTTCTTCTGGAGCTCAATCGCGTGCTTCGTCCAGGAGGTTATTTTGTTTGGTCAGCTACACCTGTTTACCGGAAAGGCAGAGAGGATGTCCAAATATGGAAAGGTATCACTCGGTGAATCTGTTTAATCGTCTATGACTTATATTGGTTTCTTGAAATAACTAACATAAGATTAATATTTTAGAGATGTCTGCATTAACTGTGGCAATGTGTTGGGAGCTTAAAACTATCAAGAGGGATAGACTGAATCTAATTGGTGTTGCTATATACCAAAAACCAGATTCAAATGAATGTTATAGTAAAAGAAAGAAACAAGAACCTCCAATGTGTAAACAAGATGATGACCCAAATGCCGCGTGGTAAGTATCAGTAATGTAACTGAGAAAACTGATGGAATAAGATCAATCTAAAATCTTGTAAACCATGGCTTACTTTGGCAGGTATGTACCTTTGCAGACATGTATGCATAGCATTCCAAGTAAGGAGTCCGAAAGAGGTTCACAATGGCCGGAAGAATGGCCTGCACGCGTTCAAAAGCCCCCTTACTGGATAAACAAAACCCCTACACCAAACGAGTTTGAAGCAGATTATGAATATTGGAAAAGGGTAGTTAGCAACACCTATATGAGTGGCTTAGGAGTTAACTGGTCCAATGTAAGAAATGTTATGGACATGCGCGCAGTCTATGGCGGGTAAGTGTTATATCATATACACTTAACCAATTTACTGGTTCAAATTTTGAGAAGAAACTAAGCAAGTTTTAATTTTTGTAGGTTTGCTGCAGCCTTGAAGGATTTGAAACTATGGGTGATGAATGTTGTGAACATAGACTCACCTAACACGCTTCCGATAATATACGAAAGAGGTCTTTTTGGGATCTACCATGACTGGTGTGAATCTTTTAGCACATATCCTCGAACGTACGATCTTCTCCATGCAGATCATTTGCTTTCCAAGCTAAAAAAGAGGTGATTCCAGTAAAGAAACTCTTTATACAAATACACGCGAGGTTGACCAACATGAAATATATAGCGACTGATGATTCTATGTTTGATATGATGAACGCAGATGCAAGATTAAAGTTGTGATCACAGAGGTAGATAGAATTGTGAGGCCAGGAGGGAGCCTGATCATAAGAGATAAATCCAACATGGTAGAGGAAATCAAAAGCTTGTTAAAATCGCTACACTGGGAGGTGTTATCAACTTCTTCTAAGTACGATGAACAAATACTCAGCGCGCGAAAATCAACCTGGCGACCGAAGACATATACAACTCCTTCATGATCTTGATCAAGTACAGACTAGATATGTATAGGATTTAGAATATCTTAAGTTGAGTTGCCATCAGTTTTATATGTGATATATAGTGTGTGGTATGAAGGCACAAGATTATACAGATTGGTATTTTGCAAGTCTTAAGTCTTAACTATTATTTTAGTAGTAAGTGACAAGTTGATCTTGTTTAGACAACAAGCATGCAATCATTGATCATTTGTTGTAAAGCACACAGATGCATGGATAAAAACACGAAAATCTAAGCCTCTGCTTTGTTGCACAAAGCTGGTAAGATTGGTTCACCAACTGCTGAGCATCAATATTAAACAATTGTACGTACCCAAATTGCTTGCTATTGTGAAACCCAAATGGGGTATCAGACCCCAAATTTATGGCCAAAATTGATTCACCAACTTGTTTGCCATCATCCGGAGGATAGCAGCGTGACCAGTGGCGAAACCAATGATTTTTTTCAATGAGGTCATTCGTATTAGGTATCCGAATGAGGCGCTCGACCGTAAAACTTTCTGTCCGGGTCAGGTCACTTGTTTTATGAAGGTGCTTTTAGTTATATTCTCATAAAAATCAAAACCCAAATCCACTTCCACCACCAAATAACCAACCACCTCAAAATCCAAACCCTCCTCCTAATAACCAAAATCAAAACCCAAATCCACTTCCACCACCAAATAACAACCGCAACAATAATCTGAATCAACCACCACCCAATGATAATATGAATCAAAATAACCTCAATCAAGGAGATGACTTTGATCATGTGAGCATGCATAGTGTCCATACGGGTGATGAAGATTATGAAGATGAATGGAATAACAATGAAGAACCCCATAATGGTGAAAATTATGATGCTTGGGATGGAAACTTCGGTGGAGGTGATGGATATAATGGAAATAACAATTGGGGGAATGATCCGCATGGGTGGAATGCACCACCTATTAATCAACAACGGGGTATGGTTAACAATAATGCCAATCAATCAAGAAGACCTCAAAGAGCTCAAGTACGAGATGTGGATAGCCATTTCAGACCTGCTATTTCTGAAAATCCAAATCCTATTGCACCTCCAAATCGTAGAGGAAGAGCTTTTGATGTACGCCCTCATTATCTCACCATTCTTCCTGCATTCAGAGGCACTGCAACAGAAGAACCATATGTACATCTTGCTGAATTTGATGCCATATGTAGCACCATTGGTGGAAATCACTTTACACAAGATGAAGTGAGGCTGCGATTGTTTCAATTCACCTTGAAGGATAGAGCTAAGCAATGGTTTCTCACTTTACCCGACAACAGTATCCACACATGGCAAGAAATGCAACAAACCTTTTTGGATGAATATTATTCTATGGGTAAAACCAGTGACGCAAGAGATGCTATTCGATCCTTTCAACAACAAGCAGGAGAACAGTTTCATGAAGCATTCACAAGGTTTAAGGAACTGATTCGTATGTGCCCACATCATGGAATTGAACGTTGGGAATTGATAAAGGCTTTTTCGGATGGATTAACTAATGAGGAGAGAAAGTACTTATATTCTACAAGCAATGGCACATTCCTTTCTAATCATGAGGACGCCGATTGGAAATTTTTAGAGAGGATGTGTAGGAACTCCAAAGCATAAGCTTCTGCTAGTAGGTGATCCAAATCAAATTCAACAAGATCAACCATAATTGATTATGAAACCAAAGAGAGAATGGCATCTTTGGAGAACCAATTAGCGAAGCTAGGAAGAACAGGTGTGAAGGAGGTTGCAAATGTGGGCTATGATGTATGTGAAGAATGTGGTGAATTGGGTCATAATGGTGAGTCTTGTCCTTTGGTAATAGGAAGAAGTGAGGAAGTCAATCAAGTTTGCGGAGATAGGAAGCAATTCGATATGAGTTCCAATACTTATCATCCTGGATTGAGGAATCATCCTAATTTTAAATATGGTAATGCTTCAAACCAGATGAATCCTAACTTTCAAGGTAATAATCAAGGCGGTCAAACATATCAAAATCAAACACAAGGGACTTACAATCCAAGTGGTTATCAAAGAACTTTATATTCTGAAGGAAACAATCAAGGGAGCTACAATCATGAGGGTCAACAAGGGAGTTCATCACGAAGTTATCAAGGAAATCCTCCATCGGGACAAGTTTGTAGCGAAGACTCTACAAATGCAAAGTTATATGCTTTAATGAACATGATAAAAGAGAATATGCAAGAGAATAAGAGGGAAAATGAAATCAGAGATAAAGCTTATGAAGCCTTAAACAAGCAAGTGGGACAATTAGCTGAGGACGTGGCTCAAATTAAGCGGAACCCCGGAAAGTTACCAAGTGATACCATGATCAATCCTCAACATCAAGGAACCAACACGGAAAACATAAGAAATGTTCACATCAATTCGGTTAGTATCCTTCCTGACTCTAAAATTATTGATAATAACTTGACTTCTTTCCCACAAGTTGCAGCTAAGGAAGAAAAGTTGATGCAGTGGAAGATAGTGACCCAGGAGCACCCATCATTCCAATAAAAGCGGAGAAGTTGAAGATAAAAAGAGCACTCTTAGATTATGGAGCAACTGTTAGTATCTTGCCAGGTATGTTATATGATTAGTATGACTTCGGTTCTCTAGAGGAAGTTAACACCACTGTGGTGTTAGCTGACTTCACTCAGAAATGTCCTCGAGGGATGGTAAGGAATGTTATAATCAAGTTAGGAGAATTTTACTACCTGGTGGACTTTATGGTGCTTGATTATGCACCGGTGAGGACAAATGAGCAACCGAAGGTCATATTGGGTCGACCATTTTTAGCAACTGCTAATGCTCAAATCAATTGTCGGGATGGAACGATTGAAATGACTTACGAAACTCGTAAGTTACGTTTTGATGTATTTTTCAAGTCGGTTAATTATTTTATTAATGATGAAGTATTTGTGGCAGATATGACTAACGTGTGTGTTCCTACTTATACTCCATATGTAAGCACGAATACCAATTTTGAGAATGATTTTGAGTATGATAGGGTTAAGCATGTGGACTTGAAGGAATTGATGAATTTAAAAGAAGAGAAAGAGCCAATTATGATGATGGAAACGAAAGATGAGAAGCCTAAAATGAAGAAAAAAGTTGGTGATCCACTTGATCATATAAAAGACAGAGTTGAGGCATTAATGTTTGGGCCACAATGCGATCTAGTTGAAGACCCACCAGATCATTTGAAGAATACCGGAGTCAAGCATCCTACTCGACCACCATGAGTGGTCGCAGGTATGGTCTGGCTGAAGACCTAAAACTTAGCGCTATTCGAGAGGCAACCCGAAATCAAAATTTTATGCTTTTATGTTTGATGTGTTTGTTTAAGTAGTTTGTGTTGTCAATTTGGTGGTGTTATTAGTATTATGTGTTGGGAATGGTCACGTGTGCTTGGGTAGATTGGGTTGAAAATTCGTTTATGTTGATTGATTGGATAAATTGAAAAAAAAAATCCTTACATTTAACCTAAATATCATACATTAGGGACAATGTATCCCAAGTGTGGGGATGAGGAAAATGTGAAAACTTTTAATTTTTTGTTTTGAGAAATCCAATTGGACATGAAAACAACAAGCATACCAATTATTTCCTACCTTGTTTGAAGTATGGGTTCTTAGTCATAGTCTAATTCCATGATAGCGTAAGGAAAGTGTTTAGCAAGACTTTTAGAAAATGTTAAGAATTACCTAATTGTGGTTAACAAGCTATTGGTGTAATAAATTCATGCACACATCAACATCCCATATTTCCTAACTTGGTGAGATGTTGAAGCCTACTAGATTGTTAGTTCATAAAACTTATTTTATTTGTTGAGTGTAGGCCGTATGACTCTTTGTTTTAGAACTTGTGTGATTTGATGCATGCTAAGACGGTGACTTGATAAATGCACATAGATGATAGAGGCAATCTAGGACCCCCATTTCCTTTCAAACTATTTTTGTGTCTTACCAGTTCCTAAATTTTCCCTAGTAACCGTTTTGAGCCTTAAACCATTTCTTTTGTTACAACCACATAATTAGAACCCGAATCAACCCATTCACCACTGATGATGACATTCCAAGTGTATCAGTATTTGATTTTTGGTAACAATTAGTGAAAAAAAAAGAAAAAAAAGAAAAAAAAAGAAAAAAAAGAAAAACAAAGAGAAAAACAAAGAAAAATGCAAAAATACCAAGTATGGGATAAGTGTGCGCCCATGGTTCTTTTATCTTTAGTAGTAGTTATTTTAATAAGAATGTCAACAGTGATATTTACCCTTATTATTTTAGCCACTTTTACAACCATACATTCCTACCCGAACCTAAGCCCAAAACCGATAAGTCCTTTTGATGTATGCATTATTAATGTATTACTATGGAAGTTTGATCATCACTCAAGCATATGATACAAAGTTTCATACGTGGACCTTTTGAATGATTTATTGGTGCAATTTTCACCAATCCAGAAATAAACCGAGTGGAGCGAAAATAGTGAAGGGTGTGTTGCATGAAAATAAAAACCAAAAGGCTGTTAGGTTTAATTAGGATGATTCTATTTTGAAATAAATGTAACACGCTTTACTTGCTAACCAAACACGATTGTTGTAATTCTAGAATGGAGTATGACTTTGGACCATAGCTAAGACATAGTAAGGAACATTGGTTTATATATTGTTGTTTAGTGTTTCAAATGGATTTGTTTGAGGGGAAGCAAAGGTTAAGTGTGGGGATGTGATGTAAGTGTGTTGGAATGATTTTTCAAGTGTTTAAATATTAAATATTAAGTATAATCACTCGTATTTATGCATTTGATTATGTTGAATAGGTTAACTAGGAGTTTGAAGTGATTTTGTAGGTAAAATAACCAAGTTGGAAGCTTACATGGTGAAACAAGGCGTTGGAGGGGTCAAGAAACAAAGATTCAAAATGCAGCAGAAAAGTTTCCACCGTAGCCTACTACAGCCACCATAGGCTACGCCAGCATCAGCCAAAAAACAGCATAATACCCCCCAGCGTAGGCTACGCTGGCTGGCGTAGCCTACGCCAAAGCCTCCGTGAAACACCTATAAAATCGCGTTTTTGTTAGGTTTCACCCACCACTTGCCCCCTATTTGACCTAGGACGATTTGAGACGAATTTTGGGTGTTTCTAGACATGTGATTCACCATTCTACATCGTTCTAATACCATTCGATCATCCGGGATGCAATTCAACATCGATTCTGAAGATCATTCAAGAACAATGAGCGGCTAAACTTCTCGTGATCTACTTCGGGTAATGGGTTTTGTGTGATTAGGTTCTTGTTTTTGTTAGACTTGTGTTGGGATTGAACTTTAGAACCCTTTAAGTTCTTTTATAAGTTTAACTTGTGTTTTGATTATTTAAACAATTATGTTGGTTGACCTTTATTTGAATGTCGTATGATCTTGCGCGAATCGTATGGTTGTAGAGTTTTGGTTACTAATTGAATTGGTATTGTGTATTAAGACCTGTTAAGTCTTGATTATCATTATCACTTAATCATTACACATATAAAATCCCCGTTAAGGATTTTCCACCAAGTTGAACTAAACGATTACTGAAAACCAAACCTTAACCCTGAAGTGGATTACTCTTTCTTATAATTGTCTTCTTAATCAAGTTTATTCCTTTGCAATTTGTTTTCTTAGTTAATTTCTTAATTATTCCAAAATTCAATTTTTACAGCCAAGAGGCAATAGTTTAAGTAATTTGATAATTTAGTTAATCGTTTCTTATAAATCAAGTTACAATACACCGACCACTAATTCCAAGAGGATCGACCACCCTACTTACCCTAACTAGTTTAAGGTGAATAGAAACACACATTTTAACATCTTATTTGATTGGTACTTCGACATCGATCAGGCGTACAATGAGGGATGGTGTTGAGTAGCACAACCGCCACCATTCCTTGCTACACCAAATTTTCTCATCGCCAGTCATCATGACAATTGCCCCATATGTATGTGTGTGTGGTGGGGTGGGGGGGTTGTGGTGTAGTATGACATGTGACAACATCACCACCACCAAATTTAAATGTGTAGTGTGATATGACAAATTTGATCGGTAGATTTATGGGGTATTGTGGTAAGAGCGTCCCCTTCACTCTTATAGTAGATGATTATATGTCATTAGTTTTTTTCAAATATTCATTACGCTCCTTATTAAAAGAAAGTAAAACAAAATTAAATAAATACTATTTTAATACTTTAAACTTGAATTCATTCATGCTATTTGTCTTCCTCCCTCGTCTCTTTCTTTTTTTTTTACTTCTAATCTGGGTACAAAATTGCGCCACAATGAACCACAATATCCAGCGACCATCATACCCACCAAATCTAGTGTTACGAACCTAACCTTCCCGCCATCAAGGGTCACTGGACCATCGTTAGGGATGTGCATAAAACCAAAAAAACTACGTGGACTATAGTCATAATAAACACCGCAACTAAACCAAAATTTTGAACTGAACCGTATTGTGATCGAACCAAATCAAAACCAAAAGGACCAACTCAAAACCGACCAATGTGCATACACCACACCACGCCACGTCACGCCATCCCACCCAACCCCACACCACCCCACACCACACCTATGCCATATCATAGCATACCTATATCATATCTTATCGTATCATACATATATCATATCCTATCATACCATACCATATGATATTATATTAATATGATCAAAATAATCTATAAATTTTACAATTGTTTTTTTGTAATTTTTTGAATATTTTTCAGTCACTTATTATTATATATTACATCTAATTAATTCAAATTTAGATTTTAAAGGTTTTGAGAGATTATATGCTGAAATGATGAATTTTGAGTAAGCTTAAGATCGACAAGTGGGCAAAGGTTATTCAATAAAATCAAATGTAAATTTGGGATTTAGAATATTAAACAAAATAAACAAAAGAAGTTAAATATTAAATGTTACGAAAAAAATAAACAAAAATTATAATTTAAATGGTAAGCCAAAGCTAAATAAAAACAAAAGTAAAGGTAAGTAAATAAATTACTTAGCTACATATATAGTAGCTCATGTGCAAGTGAAGCATCCATGTAATTTGATTTATTGTTCAATCCATGTTTTCTTTATTCGTTTTTTTTATGCAGCACAAAAAAAAGAAAGCAGGCCCAAAGAAAAGCCCAAAAAGAACTACATTTTGGAGCCGTCATTCTTATTAAATCGCAAGGGGGGAGCGACGGCAGAAGGGGAAGAAAAGAGATGCAACAGAGGCGCACGGGAGAAGAAAAAAAGTTGAGATTTAACTTTGGAATTTGGAGCACGATCGGAGAGCAATCGTTAAGTAAAGAGCAAGATCGGAGAGCAAGGATTGAAGCATTCAAACATTAATAATCATTCGGTTTTATCTCGCATTCGATTATTTTTCTTTGTTTCGTCAATTCATTTGTTCATGTTTCTAAAGCTTAAAACTTTATTATTGTTTTGATGTTTTTGAATAATATGAGTAGTTAGCTTTTTAGTACTACCTAGGTTGGGTTGAAAATTTTTCATGTTTTAATTAAATATTTGGTATTGACTTCGTATATTTGTTTATTAATCTTAGAACTTAATTATTTTCTCAATTAAATATGAATACGTGTATTGTTTTATACTTAAAAGTTATTGCCATGCTCGTGTATGTTTGATCTTGATTGATTGAGTGATATCTAGATTAGGCTTGCACGTTAAAATTAATCACTTAGTGTTTTTAATTTTAAACTTTGATTAGAGATAATCTTAGGAGTATTGGTTGTGATTTGATAGTATTTTTCAATGTGCTACCTTATCTAAAACCTAAGGGTGATAGATATTGCTTAAAACCTCCTACCCATTATGTGTTAGGTTTAGATTTCGCGAGAGCGTGTTTTGCCTTTCATTCGTGGTGTTAGTGTCTTAGGGTATTTAATTGGATTTAATCAAGTTGTCCTTTGTCTTAGGGTTAGAAAATATAATCTTAAAGACACTGTGGTAGAAAACCTAGGGGTGATCTTCCATTAGACATTTTAATAAACCTATCTAGTGCCTTACACGTGTCTTTGGTTTTCTTAGGGAGTAGCAACATACCTAGTTAACCCTAGATCCGTATTTTTAGAGATAGTCATACGAGTCATTACCTTTATGTCATTACATGTTAGTTAGATCCCTGCCTAGGTAGTTATTTAACATATTTGATCGTATTCAAGTTTCAAAGTTTGAATTCTTATTTGATTATTTCTTTCGTCGTGTTTCCATTAATTAATTTTAGTCAAATTGTTTGTTTTGTTTATTAATATTAGTTACTTAAAATATTAAGATTAATTAGGTTAGAAGTCTACAAAGGTTTATTATCGAGAGCCGCCATTAGTGTCCACGGATTCGGTATCCGGACTTACCTAAACTTTACTATAACACGACCGGTGCACTTGCCGTTTGTGTGAAGTTTAGTTGGGATTTTCCAAATTTTAAAACTAATTTATGAAAAACACTTTTATAATAATTTAATATATATATTTTTCACACATCAAGTTTTTGGCGCCGTTGCCGGGGACACTGTTTGGCGATTTTGAGAACGACCCGAGTCGGGGATCTAATCATTTGTTTTCTAGTTTAAAGTTTATTTTTTTAGTTTAATTTCCTATTATTTGCTTATTGTGTCTTTAGTTAGTATTTTATTTTATTTTATTTTTTATCATTTTTATTTGTCGTGCCTTAATCATTTAGGTAAATTTCTTTTTTTTTCTTTTTCTTTTTAATTTTCTTTTAGTTTATGCGCCACACCCGTTCTGCCGGACCACCAGAGTTTCAGCCACTTGACGATCCAGAGCGTGTGTTTGATCGACAGAACGAGTCTGACACGAAGCTTGAGACCGAAGAAGATTCATACGACAGCGAATCCACTCACACTACAGAATCCACAATGGCCGAAGAACAACCACCAGCAAGGAGAGTGATTGCCGACTATGCCAAGCCCACTGCTGCCGGAGTGAGGTCCAGTATTGCACGTCCACCAATTACCGCCAACAATTGGCAAGTCCCTCCCCAAATCATTTCCATGGTCACTAATACCGTTCAATTCCACGGGTTGCCACCTGAAGACCCTAATTCTCATCTGGATCGCTTCGCAAGGATCTGTGACACCTTTCAGGTGAACGATGTTTCTGAGGACGCATGCAAGTTGCGCCTCTTCCCATTCTCTCTTACTGATCGCGCACACAGCTGGCTTGAGTCCCTGCCCACAGGATCTATCACTACATGGGCTGATATGCAAGACAAGTTCTTGTGTAAGTACTTTCCACCTTCGAAGACCGCTCGTCTGAGAGCATGATTCATTCATTTCAGCAGAAGCCGGGAGAGACTTTCTACGAGACATGGGAGCGTTTCAAGGAGCTAGTGCACAAGTTTCCACATCATGGTTTAGAGGATTGGGCGTTGATTGAGAAGTTTTACAATGGAGTTACTCCTGCGACGAGGAACATGTTGGATACTACTGCCGGTGGTAATCTGATGACCACCAAGACTGTTGAGGAGTGTAACACGATGTTCGAGGACCTTGCTATGAGTAGTTATGAGTATCCTGATTCTAGAGCCCCGGTTGTTGCTCAGCGAGGAGTGCACCAAGTTGATTTAGCACTGCTTTAGCCACCCAGGTTGAGGCATTAGCTAAGATGGTAGCAGACCTGCAGAAGAAGAAGGAGCAGGCCTGTGAGATCTGTCAGGGTGGTCATGATACGATTGATTGTCCTATTTCTGCTGATAGTTTTCAGGAACAGGTTGACTTTGTCAGCAATCCCAACCGGATGCAAGGAAATTCCTTCGGTAATTCCTATAATCCTGGTTGGAGGAATCAGCAGAACTGGAGGAGTGGAAACCCACCGAGTTTTCAATCACGTACTCAGAGTTTGTTTCAGAATCAGAGTTCGAGTAGCGGTCCAACTAGTGGTATAGGTCAGGGGGAGAAGAAGCCCACACTTGAAGAGAGGATGATGCAGCAATCACAGATGTTGACTCAGTTCATGGCGAGGGATGACACCAGGTATAAGGAAGCGCAGGCTAGAGATCAAGCATATCAGGTTAGGTTCCAGGAGAACGAGGCCATGATCAAGAATTAAGGAACATTATTGCAAAATATAGAAAGGACTGTGGGTCACTTATCAGATATGTTTCAGGAAAGGCAACCTGGAGGCCTACCTAGTAATGTATTGAAGAATCCAAATGCGCATATGAAAGCTGTGACGACAAGGAGTGGTAAGTCGTTTGGTGTGATTGAGCCTCCTATAGTGATTGAAGAGGAGGTCGATGAGGAGATAGAGATGGAGGCTCCTGCTGGCAAGGTGCAACAGAGGCTGCGCCCAGCAAGTACAGCACAGCCAGAGGAGTCCGTAGAGAAGGTTGTTGAAAAGAAGAAAGAGAAGGAGCCATTTGTCCACTTTGACAGACTTCCATACGCAGGACGATTGGCTCAACATCGATCTGAGGAGCAGTACGGGAAGTTCCTTGAGATGTTTAAACAACTCAAGGTGGACTTACCTTTTGTAGAGGCATTACAGCACATGCCTAAGTATGCTAAGTTTCTGAAGGATCTGCCCACGAATAAGAAGAAGTTGGAGCAGATCTCGACTGTGACGTTGAGTGAGGAGTGTTCGGCTACTGTGCAGAACAAATTACCACAGAAGATGACTGATCCGGGCAGTTTTACTATTCCATGTACCATAGGTGGTTTGTCTGTGAGCAATGCGTTGGCAGATCTAGGGGCTAGCATCAACCTGATGCCATATTCTATGTTCGCTAAGCTAGACCTAGATGAGCCAACACCGACACGCATGAGCATTCAGTTGGCGGATAGGTCGGTGAAGTATCCGCGAGGGATCGTAGAGAACATGCTCGTTAAGGTGGATAAGTTTGTTTTTCCTGTTGATTTCGTGATCTTAGATATGGATGAGGATGAGAAGGTCCCATTGATCTTAGGACGACCTTTCCTGGCTACTGCAAGGGCATTGATCGATTTCCTTGACGGCAAGCTAACCTTACGAGTTGCTGATGAGACAGTTACCTTTGATGTGAACAAATCCATGAAAAACACACATGATCAGGATGACACCTTATACTTCATAGATACCATTTGGACACAGGTGACTACAAGTTTTCGAGAGTTTATCAGATCTGATCATACAGACTCACAGATCCTGGTTAGGGAGAACCAGGAAGTCGAGTTGACCGCTTTTGCCTTTGAGCATGACTCGGTAGATCGTGAGAGTCAGCCTCTCAAGGAAGCTAATGTGTGTGAGGTGATTACGAGAGAGGAACTGATAGAGAAGCCATCGATTGAGACTCCCCCATCATTAGAGCTTAAGGAATTGCCATCTCACTTGGAGTATGCATTTCTGGATGAGGGATCTTAGTTACCTGTCATCATTTCTGCTGGATTGACAGAGGAGGAGAAGAAGAGACTGGTAGATGTGCTAGAGGCACATAAGCAGGCTATTGCATGGAAGCTTATGGATATTAAGGGTATCAACCCTTCATTTTGCACGCATAAGATACTCATGGACGATGAGTATAAGCCTGTTAGACAGAGTCAGAGAAGATTAAATTCTAACATGCAGGAGGTAGTTAAGAAAGAAGTGATTAAATTGTTAGATGCAGGATTAATCTACCCTATCTCTGATTCGAAGTGGGTGAGTCCCGTGCAGTTTGTTCCCAAGAAAGGGGGGATTACAGTGGTGACTAATGAGAAGAACGAGTTGATTCCGACGAGGACAGTCACCGGGTGGCGAGTTTGCATTGACTATCGCAAACTGAATGATGCCACGAGGAAGGACCATTTTCCGCTTCCCTTTATCGATCAGATGTTAGAGCGTTTGTCAGGGCAACAGTTTTACTGTTTCCTTGATGGCTTTTCAGGTTATTTCCAGATCCCTATCGCTCTAGAGGATCAGGAAAAGACGACCTTTACATGCCCGTATGGCACCTTTGCGTATCGCCGCATGCCGTTTGGGTTATGTAACGCTCCAACTACTTTTTAGCGGTGTATGGTAGCTATATTCCAGGACATGATCGAGGACTCCATGGAGGTTTTCATGGATGACTTTTCTGTGTTCGGGAGTTCGTTCGATTCATGTTTGGAGCGATTGGAGAGGATGTTGGCTCGATGTGAGGAGACCAACCTTATGCTAAACTGGGAGAAATGCCACTTCATGGTGAAGGAGGGCATTGTTTTAGGGCACAAGATTTCACACGCGGGGCTTGAGGTTGATAAGGCGAAGATTGAGACTATCAGCAAGCCTTCGCTACCTACATCAGTGAAATCTATTAGGAGTTTCTTAGGCCATGCTGGTTTTTATCGATGTTTCATTAGAGATTTCTCTAAGATTGCGAGGCCGATGACGCAACTTCTAGAGACAGATGTGCCATTTGTATTTTCTGAAGAGTGTAAAGGTGCTTTTGAGCTTCTGAAGGAGAAGTTAGTGAATGCTCCAATTATGGTCGCCCCGGATTGGAGTTTACCTTTTGAGTTGATGTGTGACGCGAGTGACTATGCGATAGGAGCGGTCTTAGGTCAGCGTAAGGACAAACACTTCCACCCGATTTATTACGCGAGTAAGACGCTCACTGATGCGCAGGAGCATTACACCACGACGGAGAAGGAGTTGTTGGCAGTAGTCTTTGCATTTGATAAGTTTAGATCTTACCTCATCCTTTCTAAGACTATTGTTTACACGGATCATGCTGCACTCAAGTATTTGTTTAGTAAGCAGAACGCCAAGCCACGATTGATACGATGGATTTTGCTGCTTGACGAGTTTGACATTGAGATTAGAGATAAGAAAGGAGCAGAGAATGTTGCAGCTGATCATTTGTCACGCTTAGAGGACTCCGGGCGTGAGGAGATTAAGGAAGACATGATCAATGATAACTTTCCTCATGAGACACTTATGTTTGTGAAAGCACAGGAAGAGGGTTTTCCATGGTTTGCAGATCTGGCTAATTACTTAGCGACAAGGGTTCTGATGAGAGGGATGACATATCAGCAAAAGAAGAAATTCTTTGCAGATGTTAAGCATTACATTTGGGACGACCCCTACCTCTTTCGCATTGGCGCAGATTAGATTGTACGTAGGTACGTACACGGTGATGAGGCAAGGAGGATTTTGAGGCATTACCACTCAGGACCGACATGTGGCCATTACGGAGTGAGTTTGACAACAAAGAAGGTATTCGACGCAAGATTTTATTGGCCGACGATCTTCAAGGACGCACATGAGTTTGTGAGGAGTTGTGACGCGTGTCAGAGAGTAGGAAATATCTCATCTCGGAATGAGATGCCACAGACGTCTATTCAGGCATGTGAGATTTTTGATTTGTGGGGCATCGATTTCATGGGCCCGTTTCCGCCATCTCGCGGGAACAAGTACATCCTAGTAGCCGTAGACTATGTTTCCAAGTGGGTGGAGGCTCAAGCCTTGCCCACGAATGATGCTAGGGTTGTAGTGAGATTCATTAAAAAGTTGTTTTCCCGCTTTGGTACCCCCAAAGCCTTGATTAGTGATCGAGGGACCAACTTCTGCAATGCGCAAATGGATAAAGCCTTGCAACGCTATGGGGTCACCCATCGGCTAGCAATGGCTTATCATCCGCAGACTAGTGGGCAAGTTGAGGTAAGTAATCGGGGTATCAAGCGGATTCTGGAGAAAACAGTTGGACCAAATCGCAAGGATTGGTCCGATAAATTAGATGACGCCCTCTGGGCTTTCCGCACGACATATAAGACACCGACCGGTTCTACACCGTTTGGGATGATTTATGGGAAAGCGTGTCATCTACCAGTGGAGTTGGAGCATCGTGCATATTGGGCATTAAGGACAGTTAATTTAGATATGTCCGCGGCTGGAGCGAATCGATTTCACCAGTTGCACGAGTTGGAGGAATTGAGAGATCATGCGTACGTACATTAGAGTCGATACAAGGAACGTACGAAAGAATTACACGATCACCACCTAAAAGGTAATGAAGAATTCAAGTGTGGGGATCGAGTGTTGCTGTACAATTCGCGATTGAAATTGTTTCCGGGAAAATTAAAATCCCGATGGTCGGGACCATACACTGTGCGTGAGGTATTTCCATACGGAACAATTGAAATCGAGGAAAAAGGCGGGGAGAAGTTTAAGGTAAACGGCCATCGTTTGAAGCAATACATTAGTGGGCTGGTGATTGAGAACGAGGAAGAAGTGGTTGACCTTGCCCCTGTTGGAACCTGATTGAGAGGTTCGAGTCTGGCTGACGACTCGTAAATAAACCAAGCGCTTCTGGGAGGCAACCCGAGGGTTTGTTTGTATTCTTTTTACATTTTATTTTTAATTCTTCGTACCGGATGCTTCTGTGTTTATCTTTTATTTCAGGTTATTGCTCGGAGCTGAATGATCATTTGCTTGAGGTCCTTAGTCAAGTTAAAGTGTGAGGATGACACGTATATCTTTAGTGGACCTTCTGTCATTGCACGCTACATATAAGGGGAGTTTCAGTTTTCCCATTTCTTGCACTTTTAATTACCTTAATTGCTTATATCTATTTGCACGAACATTAGGGACAATGTTCGATTTAAGTGTGGGGATGGGGTTAGTTGGCAAAACTGAAACATTTTGCATTTTGGTTTAATAATATTGGAAAATTTTGATGAATCCCTCAAAATAAAAAAAGAAAAGAAAGAAAAAGAAAAAAAAAGGGCACTAAGTACAACTCATCCACGCATATAAAACACGACTTGCACGAATCATGATGTGATGCCAATTAGTGCTAACTAATTACCTAGAGCATGATTAACTTTTGAAGTCACATGATTAAGTTAACTTAACAAGCGTTTTTTTTAAAAAAAATGGTATAGACGTCTAATTAAGTGAGGTAAATTGAGAGATGATAAACATGCAATTGTCCACAACTTATACCCTTATTACCTCCGTTTTCATGTGAGATTGAGCCCTTAATTCTTGATTATTTGCATTTCACATGCATTTCATTGTTGAGCGTTTATATCACACGTACATGCATTTTAGAACTTGTCTAGGTTATACACGTCGAGACCATGAACGTTGCACTTGCACAGAAATGATAGAGGCACCTAGGATTCAGCCTTGTTTTTAGCCTGTGACTACCTTACCCTGTAATCATCCACTAGTTAGCCACTTTGAGCCATTTATTTACCATTTTCTTTTGTTTATACCCATGTTTGCCTAGCCTTTATCTATTTAAGCCTTTTTGTGTTAACCTGTGTGTTTTTTAAAAAAAATCCGGCTAAGTTAGTGTTTAAATAGTGTGATTTAATTGTTACGTTCGATTAGTTAAAAGAAAAAAAAAGTGAGAAAAAAAATGAAAAAAAAATTGAAAAAAAAACAAAAAAAAACAAAAAAAGAAAAAAAAAAAAAGTGAAAAATATATGTCTATTAGTCTTTAGTTTGTTAAAGGATTCAAGTTTGGTCCTTTGTTTTATTTATCATTTGCGTATTATGTTCGTGTTTAGGCTAGCGAAGTCGGATTTCTCTAATACCTTAGCTTTGTTTTTCCCTTGTTTTTTTCCTACCTATCACCTTAGCCACGTTACAACCCATGTTAAGACCTACTTGATTTGTGAAAAGGTCAATTGTTAGTTGGTATAGATGTGATACCTTTACAAGATTATAACAATGTCGTGTCATGATGATATCGAGAGTATCACATATATAAACTAGTACTTCCCATACTAGTCCAGTAAACAAACCGAGAGGAGAGAACATTGTGAGAAATTGTGGATTATTGTGTGTTTATAGTATTTAAATGAACCCAGTTTAGTTAGAACGTCTATTTTTCTTAATCAGTATCATGGTTGCTTGTTGAGTTGTAATCCTATTGATTGTGACTAGATAATTGATTGTGTCTTTAGGGAAAATGGGTTGCCCTAATAGGTTTTACACTTATGATTTTTAACCTTGTTTTTGTTAGATATGTAGTGGGTTGAGTTTTGCTTAGGGACAAACAAAGTTTAAGTGTGGGGATATTTAATATGATCAAAATAATCTATAAATTTTACAATTGTCTTTTGTAATTTTTTGAATAGTTTTCAGTCACTTATTATTATATATTACATCTAATTAATTCAAATTTAGATTTTAAAGGTTTTGAGAGATTATATGCTAAAATGATGAATTTTGAGTAAGCTTAAGATCGACAAGTGGGCAAAGGTTATTCAATAAAATCAAATGTAAATTTGGGATTTAGAATATTAAACAAAATAAACAAAAGAAGTTAAATATTAAATGTTACGAAAAAAATGAACAAAAATTATAATTTAAATGGTAAACCAAAGCTAAATAAAAACAAAAGTAAAGGTAAGTAAATAAATTACTTAGCTACATATATAGTAGCTCATGTGCAAGTGAAGCATCCATGTAATTTGATTTATTGTTCAATCCATGTTTTCTTTATTCGTTTTTTTTTTGCAGCACAAAAAAAAAAAAAGAAAGCAGCCCCAAAGAAAAGCCCAAAAAGAATACATTTTGGAGTCGTCATTCTTATTAAATCGCAAGGGGGGAGCGACGGCAGAAGGGGAAGAAAAGAGATGCAACAGAGGCGCACGGGAGAAGAAAAAAAGTTGGGATTTAACTTTGGAATTTGGAGCACGATCGGAGAGCAATCGTTAAGTAAAGAGCAAGATCGGAGAGTAAGGATTGAAACATTTAAACACTGATAATCATTCGGTTTTATCTCGTATTCGATTATTTTTCTTTGTTTCGTCAATTCATTCGTTCATGTTTCTAAAGCTTAAAACTTTATTATTGTTTTGATGTTTTTGAATAATATGAGTAGTTAGCTTTTTAGTACTACCTAGGTTGGGTTGAAAATTATTCATGTTTTAATTAAATATTTGGTATTGACTTCGTATATTTGTTTATTAATCTTAAAACTTAATTATTTCTCAATTAAATATGAATACGTGTATTGTTTTATACTTAAAAGTTATTGCCATGCTCGTGTATGTTTGATCTTGATTGATTGAGTGATATCTAGATTAGGCTTGCACGTTAAAATTAATCACTTAGTGTTTTTAATTTTAAACTTTGATTAGAGATAATCTTAGGAGTATTGGTTGTGATTTGATAGTATTTTTCAATGTGCTACCTTATCTAAAACCTAAGGGTGATAGATATTGCTTAAAACCTCCTACCCATTACGTGTTAGGTTTAGATTTCGCGAGAGCGTGTTTTGCCTTTCATTCGTGGTGTTAGTGTCTTAGGGTATTTAGTTGGATTTAATCAAGTTGTCTTTTGTCCTAGAGTTAGAAAATATAATCTTAAAGACACTGTGGTAGAAAACCTAGGGGTGATTTTCCATTAGACATTTTAATAAACCTATCTAGTGCCTTACACGTGTCTTTGGTTTTCTTAGGGAGTAGCAACATACCTAGTTAACCCTAGATCCGTATTTTTAGAGATAGCCATACGAGTCATTACCTTTATGTCATTACATATTAGTTAGATCCTTGCCTAGGTAGTTATTTAACATATTTGATCGTATTCAAGTTTCAAAGTTTGAATTTTTATTTGATTATTTCTTTCGTCGTGTTTCCATTAATTAGTTTTTATCAAATTGTTTGTTTTGTTTATTAATATTAGTTACTTAAAATATTAAGTTTAATTAGGTTAGAAGTCGACAAAGGTTTATTATCGAGAGCCGCCATTAGTGTCCACGGATTCGATATCCGGACTTACCTAAACTTTACTATAACACGACCGGTACACTTGCCGTTTGTGTGAAGTTTAGTTGGGATTTTCCAAATTTTAAAACTAATTTGTGAAAAACACTTTTATAATAATTTAATATATATATTTTTCACACATCAATATCATATTGTATCAGACCATAACATATCATATATAATATATAGGATATGATATCATATCATACTATACCATACCACATAATATATATGATATCATATCATATCATATTACATCATATTTATACCATATTATATATAATATATATGATATCCTATCATATCGTATTGTATCATATTATTGTTTAAGTGTGAGATTTATTAGGGTATACAATAATAATAAGAATAATCATCTTGAAACTCAATTAAAAATCATATTATAGAATAACAATATAACATAGGTACCATATCTGAATAGTCATCTCTAAAGTTCATCCCTTGCTTGTTGAATATACTTGTTTTTCTTTCGACACAAACAAGTAAACATTTAACTTTTATTTGAATGTACTTGTATATCTGTCATCGAATAAGTATACAAATATTTTTTGTTGGAAATAGTGAATTAACTCATTTACTATAAAGATTAACAAAATATAGCTTTTAGAGAATATATATATTTTAAAGATTAACAAGATAACAGTTTCAAAAACCAAAACCAAAGTGAATACGAAAACGGAAATATGCGAAACCGGAAGCCAAAACTAAAGTGAAAACCAAAAACTAGAAAACAAATGGTTTAAAAAAACTAAAAACTAAATTATTAGTTTTTGGTTTTCGTTTTAGACTAAAATCAAAACAAACCGACCATGTAGACCCTTAATCATCATTACGTGAAAACCCTGGCTGTTTAACCTAATCAGGGACCCACCTTTTGTGACGTGAAACCATGATGGTCATATGGTCGTTTTTTGCAACTACGCCTTAATCATCCTGACCTAAAATAGTTTTCATTGCTGGCCATCCTAATATCAACCCAACTTATTTATCAACCTCTATGATTGTATTTGTTTGAAATTAGGGTAAGAAATTGCTTCATATGGATATTAGGGTGCATAAAGATGGCTATTTTGGTGGCGATAATAGCGCAAATAGAAATGACTGTGGGTATGAAGGTTATGGTAGTGATGGTTGTGGCTGTGACGATGTAGTTTTGGTTATGGTGATGATGGCGATGCAGATAGTGTGATGATGATTGTGATGTATATGGTGTTATGATGATGGTGATGCAGATGGTTTGATGATGATGATGGTATGGATGGTCTCTGAAGTTATACCAGCTGATAGTAATAGTGTAGTGTGATGATGGTGGTGGAGATGTTGATGGTGGTGGTTGGTTGTTTTGACTAAACCAAACTTGGTCCAAAGTTGCTATTAAGATCTTACAAATTAAAGTACATTTTCACATCTTATAAAGAAAATACCTTACATGTGATATCTTACAATTAAAATACATTACATTTTGCAAATCTTACAAAAAAATACATTATATTTTCGAATCCTACAGATTGAAATGAGAAATGTTAGTTATGTAATGTTACACCCACAAGGAATATGTAAAATGAAAAATGACACTCTTATGTGCGCACAAAGGATCCACTCTACACAAGAAACCCTACATAAAAATAAATTACCTTTACTAATGTGCTAACACACCAATATGCTACGAGTACGAAAGAATATGTCTATATGATGAGATCTGTCAATTCTAAGATCAACAATTCCAACTAACCCATTTACGTCATGTCAGTTATTCTCACAGACAACACACCAACAACAATATGCCACTTTGACATACATTGGGGTTTTCATTTTTAGGCTTAAAATACTCGATGCTCTATGTTTTTTTGATATTGATAGAAAGTTCACTTGAAGGATTTGTGACAAATAGTCCATTGCAAATGGGTCTACATGAAAAACCGTTTGAAAAAGTTTGACGAACAGGTTGTTCTCGACATTTTGTTCCCTCCAAAAATATGAAAATTATATAATTCCCTCCAAATAGTTTTCTGAGTAGTTTCTCGGTTTAATTACAAACACACATCCCATCATTACACAATCGATAACCACATGTTGATCACCGACCACCTCTTTTGGTTTACATTAAAAAGTTATTTAGGGTAAATGTGTTCCGTCTTATTTCCCTGAGTCGATGATTGTCATGTTTCTTGTAGTGATAACGTGACCTTCAAGACTTACGTACTGAACTTTACACTTACAATTATGTGATGTTGTAGATTAAAACGTTAGCGGATTCGTAAAAATACCGGAGCATGATAAGCGTGAGGGAAAAAGAAACACAACTTTAAAAGCACATTTAAGATAAAATATAAAGTAAATTACACATATGGTCCCAGTGATTTGTGTTAAAATAAGGTTTTGGTCCCACTAGTTTTTCTAAACATGGCCCCTAATAATCAATTTACTTTCATACGTGGTCAAAAAAACTTAACAAATACTAACTTTTAGATAAATCCATATAAATTTACTATTTTACCTTTCTAGTTAAACTTTATAGTCAAAATAGAAACCCTAGTTAGCTCCCATTTAAAAACACAATTACCACTTTCATGGATTCACATTCAATGAATCTAGAAACTAAGAAATACCCAAAACCGGTTGCCTATGAACCACTTATCATAGAGTTCCATGAATTTTTGTTTTTAACTTGTGTTTCAAGAAACATTCTCTTCGAAGTGCCCATTCATCACATTTAGCATATAATTGATAAGATTATATATGCATATCACACTAGAAAGGTAAAGTTTATTTACACCTAAACTAGCTAGCAAAATACGTTAATCTCTTTTGTAATTATTAAAACCGCTAAAATGGCAATCACAAGAGTTAAAGAATCAAACTTGATTACTTCTTGTAACATTTGAACATAAGAAACTTATGGTTTTAGTTACATGGAGTAAACGTATTTTGTATTCATCTTCAGGTTCCGATAAAAGTTTATGATTTTGGTAGAAAATGAGCCCTAAAAAGTTTCTTGATGATGATCACCGGTAGCAAGGTTCATCTTATAAAATGAAGATGAATCAATACCAAATAACAACTGTGATTTATAAACTTGAATTATCTAAATGAATTTTTCATTTCGGTTGCACTCATCTTCTTCCATTCATTCCTATTCCAGTCGCAAAAATCCCAAGAACTAAATCCTTTTCCTAGTCAAGATATGCAATATGGGCGACTTTGGTGGTGATCTCCTCTTCTTTGGCAGGTGTAGGTTGTCGCTTCTTTATCTCCCCTACATTGAGTTAACTCCACTCGTGCAATGGGTGCATGGGCTAGCCCATGATGCGGTTAGCTATGATATACTCAATTTCGTCTTTAGTAGGTTCATCTACAACATACGGTGGTGCCATCGTAGGCATGTTCCTCTCTAGGTTAGTCTGTTCTAACCGAAGTCAACTGACTCATATGTGATACGAAGTGAGTTTTCACCGACCTCTTCGCTTGAGTCTATAGACCACCTCTTCTATATGCTTTTCTACAAGGTTTACTTTTTTCTTTCTTTAAACTAGGCTAAGCCTTTAGATTGTTTAAGTAGGTTTGGGCTAGCTCTTCGTGCTCCTACCACCTCTTAGCAAAGTAGGCTGCTTGGGAAACCCCCTCTTGTCGCAACAGTGTGGGCGTCAAATTGAAGAAGGAAACGAAGATCAAAAGCGAGTTATTAATTCATTTTTTAAATATAATGGTAAAAAAGTTAATTTATATGAATTTAACACAAAGTCTAACATTTGTTAACTTTTTGAACCAAAGATGAAAACAACCATTACAGTTAGGGACTATATTAAAAAATATTTAATTTTTAGACCAAATTTAAAATTTAATTCAAATTACAAGGATAATCCGTGTAATTTACTCTGAAAAGAATTATAAAACCTTTGTATAGGGATAGTGCGCTCAATATTTTTTGATTCTTCTCTAAAAAACATTGATTTCTTATTACTCTCACATATGGAAATAACATGTTATAAAAGGTACTGCTTCTCAATCATTTAGAATTCATTATCATTTAGTATTTTTCAATCATTTAGAATTAACTAGTATTAAGCCCCCCGCGTTGTGATGGGGGCGTAAAATCATGCCAAGTAGCAAAAATGTCATACTACTATTAGCAACCACCAACACCCGTAAAACTCGTATTAAAAAAGAAATAAAAACCAAAAATAAAAAACCGAACGGAAAAGTAAACGTAAAAACGTTAAACCACACACGTGAAACGTAAAACATTAAAAAATATAACTAAGTTGATCTAGTACTCGCGCGTTGTGACAGGTCGTTAAAGGGGAAAAATAAGCGTAAACATAAAATCGCGCGTGCACGTTGCAGTGTGTTAACTGGTAAAATTTTAGGCCGAAAAACGAAAAACTTGTAAAAATATGAAAAGTATAAGGGTAAAGTGGAAAGTGAAAATATATAAGGGTTAAATTGTAAAAAATGTAAAGTATTTGGTTTAAAAGTAAAAAAAAAGATTAAAAAATCTAAAAATGGATACAACCAACTAAGCTTAAAGTACAAATCTTAATACACAAATTTAGTAATTAGTATATTATAAATTATCATTTAGTATTTATAGTTGGAAAAAATAGACTCACTTATATGCAGGCTTGTCTCTATTTGGACATCCTGATGCTGAACAAGTGTACTGTCCAACTAATAATTGAGTTTAAATCATACAAAAAATACTATGATGACTTTAATAGTATAATATGTGTAAAATAGATTCATAGGTTAAAATAACTTATTAAAGGGTCTTTCATTTGTAACTTTGAGGAATATGACCTGTCGAAATAGCTTTATGTTCATAGAGAATTTGTTTGGTTTTAAATCTAAGTTGAGAAGACTAAAATTATTATTTTCATTCTTTACAAAAATATTATTATTTCTCAATTTTGTATGTTATATTATTATAATACATATATTTCTCTATCTTTAATTTTTAATTCAACAAAGTAAATACTTTTTATATATTAGAACATCCTCCAATAGCATATTTTTAGGCATTTTTCTAGTACACATGAATGTTCTTTTGCTTCCTCCTTATTGGAGGTCAAAGCTTTTGAGTTAAAACTTAAAAGTTCATGGGGATGAACAAGGGCGGACATATGTATAAGTAAGGGGTAGCCTATAAGTGAGGGGTAGCCTCTGCTACCCTTCAACTTGTTACGGGTAGTGTAAATTTTTTTACAGTTTCATGTAAAAAGAAAGTTTCGGTTTTACGTTACCCCTAAGAAGAAATTACGTTACCTATAAAAAATTTTAAACTCAACACTTCATAAAAAGTTTTTAAATTTTATAAATTAAAGTCTAATAATTTATAAAAAAAACAATACATTCTATAAAAACAAAAATAATCATTACTCATTACCCAATAACAAATAACATAACAACCCAAAATATTCATTACCCAACCCAACACAATAATAAGCTCAAAATTAAAAATTATATATATACTAATTATTTGTAGACATTGTAAGTTGTATTATGTGTTTTATGGCGTTTACCCACTTTGTTTTTTAATCTATAACCTTATTATTTTAACCCAATATTTTTACATCTTTTTTAATTTAGCCTCAATATTTTTTTTTACTTTCAACTTTGGTCCTCTATACCTTTCAAATTTTATAATTTTTCCGTTATACGTTTCGGTCTAAATTTTACAAGTTAACACGCCGCAATGTGTGTTTGTGGTTCAATGTTTTTTCACTATTTTTTCCAGTTTAACGGTCATGTCATAACGCGCTGGTCTTAGGAATGTTGTTAGAATGATGAGAGTATGACTCATATTCAGACTTCTATAAATATTTATTAAAACTCAATTTTAAAAGTAAATGATAATAAAATAAAAATAGATGACGTAAAGAGTGTATGAATTTACTATGAATTCTTTTATATGGTTATTTGTTTATCACTGATATTTTATATCTAATTTATGATTTTATTTGTTGTTTAAACTTAAAATTTAGAGAACATGAATCGTTTTCATATGAAAAGAAAGCACCAAAGATGAATACGCATACGATACACTATAAAATGTAAGTTTTTTTTACTTCTTTTGGTATTGTATTTTTGTTAACAATTCAATGCAATTTAATTACGTCTATTTCGACCCGATCCGACTCGACTCAATCGAACAACCCAAAATTTTTTATGTTGTTTCGTTAGAAGCAAATTATAGAAAATTGTGATCCCGCAGGAAATAATTCCATGTTCCGTCACTACATGTACGGTAAAAATATTTACCTTACCTCTGAATTTGTCTTCTAGATCCGCCACTTGGGATGAACTTAAAAAACAAGATACTTGGTAGATTTTAAAGGTGGGTGGGGCTAAGCGAGTTTGGATGATATTAAAAATTTAATAAAAACTAATGTTCTCTCTCTATGCAAGTTTCTAAATTTTATATTTAAATATATAAGATGGTGACTATGTGAAAGTGTTTTTGTTGAAGAGGTATTCTTAAATTTAAAAAGAGAGTAGTTTTGTGATGTGGCTGTTGACTAGATAAGTTTTTGATGTTTTTAGATGTCTTATTAGTAATGCTCTAACATTATCAGTTTTAGATTCAATTATCTATTTAAAGGAATATAAATTTTAAATATAAATTTAGTTTTATGCCTCAAAATAAGTTGTGCGGACCCTCTTATATGTTATCATAAAATTCTTTAAAAGCGATCTATTATAAAGTGGCTATTTACTTTCATTTTAAGTCAAGTGGTCTTTAACACGACTAGTATTAATTCATTAATTGTTTTAATATACTTGGTGCTTATATGTTGAAAAGTCCATATTAGCAAGATATGAGAATCTTCTCTTGAAGTAGAAGCAATATCAATCAATGTGATATACACATGATTAATAACTATACAACAATGGAAGCATATAATTGGGGAGGATGCATTGGATAGGATGTGAATGAGTATACGCTAAGTGAAATATTAAAAAGGGAAGTGAATAATAGACACTTCATGTTACTTGAAAAGAGCCAACCCCATTCAAGATAAAGCACTTTCATCAAAATAGCAAAAACACTTCTACTTACTCAACCTTCTTCCCACTTTCCCTACCTTTATTTGTATATTTAGTAACCTTCTTTATGTACTCCTCATTTCTGTACGTACAATATATTCCATCGAACTCACTTTCAACAAGTGTCACACATCTAGTATCAATTATACCATCTTTGTAAACTCTTAAAAACACCTATAAACACGCTTAATCAGCTATTGTATAATGTTTTCACTAATCGATTAAAAATCTTCATTTTCTCTAACGTTAATGTTAACATTTTCATGTCACCATTACTTCTTACAATTTTTTACAATCAAATTGTTTTTTTTAGTTATTGCTCAAATATTTATAAAAAAATTAAGTAACTTATTAAAATAAAAAAAATATATAATCAGTAAACAATTTATATAAATGAAATATTATACGAGAGGATAAAATTATGAAAATTATATAACTTAATGCTATTAAAATTAAAACATTAAACATTTTTATATTCTACCAAATAACACATTTAAAGTGGTATGTAGGTAAAAATAAATGTGGTGTACGCTTCGTTAATGCACATACAAGTCTAAAATTTAAAATTAAAAAAATAAAGTACGAACCACCCCATTATTTGCGTGTAAGCTGTCCTCCAGCCCCGCTCTCGCTAGGGCCTCTCCACGTAGGCCACATCTGGCTCTATGGGAGCGGGATGAAAGTCTTATATGCTATAAATTAAAAGAGTTGAAAATACTCATTAATTACCCAATTACTCATATCTTTCTTTTGATCATTTCTTAACTGTATATATATACAGTTTGTTTCAGAAGAAATTGAAGATATATAGAGATATCGAGATGGGTAGAGGGAGGATAGAGATAAAGAAAATAGAGAACAATACAAACAGGCAGGTGACATACTCAAAGAGAAGAAATGGGATCTTCAAGAAAGCTCATGAGCTCACTGTTCTTTGTGATGCCAAGGTTTCTCTTATTATGTTCTCCAACACTGGAAAATTCCATGAGTACATCAGCCCTTCAACAACGTACGTACCAACAGTGTATATAAATACCTCTTCTCCAACAGTAGTGTATCATCATCTCCCAAAATAATCTTGATTCTTTTGCATTTTGCACAGGACAAAGAAAATCTATGATATGTATCAATCTACTCTAGGGTTTGATCTCTGGAGCTCCCACTATGAGGTCCTCTCTCTCCTTTCTTATACTTCAAATAATATTTCTTATAACATGCTAACTTACATACACATCAACCCTCAAATACTTGAGGGACACATTTTTAACATATATTGGTACCGTTAAGACATAGGTCCTTTGGTTTATGCTTCAAAGGTAATATATCAAAACACAGTCTCATAGTATGCACGGTTTTAACGAGGGTATATCTAGCTAGTATATGTTATAAACTTATAATAACGAAAGATTCAAGATTGTTATATGATAACGTACAAACTTATACCTATTCCAGTACAAAAATGAAAGTTCGTGCATGTCATTTTTATGTACAACACCTGAGCTGAGTTTGTTTTAATGAGTGATTCTTGTATATATATAACATGCTGATGTATATGTAGTTTGATAAAATCCCTACCGTCCCTAAACCTGTGTATACAATTGGGCTTGACGAGTCATGTCACGAAACTAATTTAATATACAAATAAATGTGCAGAGGATGAAAGAAACAATGAAGAAGCTTAAAGATAGCAACAATAAACTCAGGAGAGAGATCAGGTGAGTCTGATGCAATAAAGATTGAATTTTTATTGTGGGTTTAGTTTAATTAGTTGGTTAACTTTGTTAAGATTGAAGAAACTGAGATGGGTTTGCAGGCAAAGAGTGCTTGGTGAAGATTTAGATGGTTTGGACATGAATGATCTAACCATTCTTGAGCAACAGATGCAAGACTCACTTACAGTTGTTCGAGAACGCAAGGTTTAGTTGCATATATTTTTTCTGTGTTAGAGATAATATATTAACTAATCTTTGTTTTCCAGTAACATTTGAATGAATGAATATCATTTATTATTAGTTCATAGAATACTTTACTGGTTCATAAATGTTTTGTAATATTTGCAGTATCACGTGATCAAGACTCAAACCGACACCTGCAGGAAGAGGGTTTGTAACCTTTCTTTAGTGTTTAATACTTTAATGTCTTTTAGCCAGTTTCTTTTATTTTTGAACTTGTGATAATTCTATAAATGATAAAAAGTTCATAGGGATAAGTGATACTAATTGATCATTATATATAGACTATAAATATGTAATTAGTATGATAACTATCATAAATTATATTATGAACCAAACATGAAAATTCATCTTAGAAGATTGTTCTAATATGTGAACGGGGGCGGAGGTTTGTTAGGGCTCGGGGAGCCCCGACCCTCCCTGTTTTTTCGCTCTGAAGTGGAAATTCATACGTACGTTATTCGAAAAATTTATACGTATTGAGTAGGCTCCTTATAATTTGCCTCGTGATTTTCACAAAGCTCACATTTGTTGCATATAAAATAGATGTGTGACAACTGACAACTCTTATATATACCTTGTAATGGTTTCATTCTGTAACAAATTATTTATAAATACTATTTAAATATAGTGTGTATATATAGATGAAAGTGATGAACCTTAGCTTTCTATTTGGAAAACTCACTTGATCACTTCTCTTGAACGCCAGGTGAAGAATTTGGAGCAAAGAAATTGTAATCTTCGACTAGACTATGTAAGCACCCGTTACAAAATATTGCAGTTGTATCGATGCAAAAGTAAAACATAAGCTTAAAATTTCTTGGCTACAACAATGAAAATACAGTGATTGTTTGGCAACATATTGACAAATTTAGTGATTTACACTTACAATGCAAAATATTACCATTAGTGCAATGTTTATATATTTTTGGCAGTGTTACCATTTATGGTTTTTAGTAAACACTAAAGGTTCCTCAGAGAGGGAACCCAGTTCCATTAAAAATAGCATATGTGCTACTAATGTGTATAGCTAACTAGAACCATATTCTCTCCCTATGTTGGTTGCTAAACTGACTTCTAGCTATCTCATATGTGTAAAATGCAGGAAACAATACATCAGTTGGAAAAGAAATATGGCATCGTGGAGGATGAAAGATGCTACGAGTCCACAATTGCATATTCGAATGGCGTATCGAATCTCTATGGCTTTTGTGAGAACCCTAACAACAACAATCCCAATGGTTCGGGATATGAGTCCCTTGGCCGTCTCAGTTGAGTTTTTAATTATGTAATATGCTCTAGATCTTGGTGCTTAAAGAGGTCATTAGAAGTATGTGAACAAACTAGCTAGTTAGTTGATAAATATTGACCATAATGTGACAATCTAACACTTTACAAGCAGCTTTTGGTAAGCATCTTATCTAGAACTCTTTTTATATGGTTCCTCAGAAATATGTTCTTCGGATATTGCTTTTAATCATGCAAACTCTTTTGTGATAGTAGTTACATTTTCTTCTTGACTATTTCTAATCTGTGAAAACAAAATCATATTGGCAAATGTATAATTCTTCAACGTCATTACTAAAAAGTTCTCATAGATGGGTGATGGTGAAACCCTTGAGCAACTTATAAATTTACAAATGGGTGATGGTGAAACACTTGTTGGCCCTCTAGGCTCTTGTTTGATGATCTTGAATATGAACAACTTGTATGAAACTTGAGAGAAATATGTACAATACAATGTGAATTAAGATTATGATTGTTGATTACAATTTTTACAGACTCTTGACACACATATATATACACCCTATAGGTAGTTAACATGTTTAGGTTTTGACATCCTAAACCTTTATACATATAGTTTACATACTAAACTCTAAGTTTGATTTTCGACTAATTACATAAACGACCCACCAGTTTAACTATACATAGACATACCTATGTGGATTAAGATAATTATACTTTCAACATTCCCCCTTAATTTTTTAATCCATGTCTTCCCCGACTTCACACTTGAACATCTTCATAATTGTCATCTCCTTTGATCCTTTGAACTTTCTTTCTAACACGAACAAGCTTTTTTATGTTTTCACATTCCTTTTTAGTATAATCTTCTTCAACTTGTGCTAATAAGAGAACTGGATCTTCATCTTCCATTATGAGATGTGATTCTTCTTTTTTTTGTTATGGTTTAGGACATTCGGCTGTATAGTGTCCTTGATCATTGCAGCACCTTATCTTGATTTTATCAAATGCAGTTTTGTTTTGGTTTCTTGGATATCTTTTCCTTCCTTCATAGTTATCATCATTTTCTTTAGGATTTTCATGTGACATGGTTTCCCCTCTTTCTTCTTGTTTAAATCTACCACGGCCTCAGCCACATGACGGATGAAAACTACCTCTTCCAATTATTTTGATTGTCCACTTGACCTTCATTCAATAGATTTGTTCTTTCTTCAAATGCTTTTAGACTTTCAATTATTTCATCTAGAGTTTTTGCTTCTAAATCAACGAACTGTTCAATAGTTTGCGTACTAAAGTTGGTTGATCAAACGTTGATCCCAAGCCACTTGCTCTAGTGACGATACTATTAAGCTTTGCGGTGAATGAATCGATAGTGCCTTCTTCTTTCATTCTTAGTAACTCAAATTCAGTTTTAAGTGTTTGAAGACGTGCCTTTTGTACTCGATCTACACCCACATCTCTTGACTTAAGTGCATCCCAAATTTCTTTTGCACTTTCATAATTTGCAACTTGTAACGTCATATCTTCGGTTAATGCTTGAAATAAATATGCAATTGCTGTCATATTCTTCTTTTCATCGGGTTGTGTATTATCACTAGGTTCTATCATTTCACATAATCCATTTGCCTTGAGTATGGTTTTCATGCGGATTGACCATATAGTGTAGCTTGTTGATTTCAAAACAGGGCATTGGAATTGAGAAAATGAATTCACATCTTTATATATTACCATTGCGTTTTTGTTGGAACCCGTTGATGATTCTTCTGTCATCTTGACTTTGGTTTTATTTTAAAACAAACTTAATTTCAAAAAATCTAACTTTTTTGAATCCTTCAAATTTGTATTGTAATCCATGAATAATACTCGTTTTTCCAATCTACTTCGATGACAGATTTTTTAAATCCTTTCACTTTCTTGAACAAAGGAAATAAGAACTCACAAATTTGCAATCTTCTTTAACTTTGACTTCAATAATTAAAATGCTACAAATATCTTTTTCCTTTGTTCCTCCCTGTGGTCACGATTCCACTAAAATTCCATTTTCTTTCTTTGACTTTTGCACTTAACAAAATTTGAATATAAACTTTCTTCTTTACCTTTTGAAACTTACGACTAAAACACAAATTAGGGCAAATCTTGTTTCCTTTTCTCTGAAACTTACGAACACAAAGCATGCACTGGATCCTTTCTCTTCTTTGATGGTTCACAGATGGTGGCTACACAATCGGTCTTAATGGCTTCCTCTTGGTCTGCAATTCTGCAAGAACGACGGTGACACCAACTTCTCACAATCATAACCGGTAGTCTTCTTTCTTTACTTTCTGAATTCGATTTTTCTGAATTAAATTTGTCTAAATCGATTTTGGGTTTCTCTGAAATCGATTTTGGGTTTTCCTGTACTGATCGATTTGTGCCTATCTGGTCTTCTGAATCGATTTCAAACGCCTTTCTAAAATCAATTTGGGTTTCTCTGGTACGGATCGATTTGACTTAATCGATTTGTTCTGAGTCGATTTATCCCTTTGAATCGATTTATTCTTTTGTTCTGAATCGATTTGACAACACTGAATCGATTAATTTGATCGATTTGTTGTTATTTCTCTCTTTCTGAATCGATTTAACGGAATCGATTTTTGTATTTCTTTGATTCGTTCTTGTCTTCTGCATTTGGACTGAATTGATTTTGTCACTGAAATCAATTTCACAACGTGGAATCGATTATCTGATCGATTTGTTGCTTCTGAATCGTTTTATTCTTTTGAAACGATTTTGGTCTAAATCGATTTATCACTGAATCGATTTTGTTTCTGATTGCAGTTTCAAGAGTGAATCGCCGATTAGATTTGAGCCTTAGGCTCTGATACCAATTGTCGGCCCTTTAGGATCGTTAGGCTCTTGTTTGATGATCTTGAATATAAACAACTTGTATGAAACTTGAGAGAAATATGTACAATACGATGTGAATTAAGATTATGATATTTGATTACAATGTTTACAGACTCTTGACACACATATATATACCCTATAGGTAGTTAACATGTTTAGGTTTTGACACCCTAAAACCCTTATACATACATACACTTTACATACTAGACTCTAAGTTTGACTTTCGACTAATTACATAAACGACCCATTAGTTTAACTATACATAGACACACCTATATGGATTAAGATAAATATACTTTGAACAACTCTTGATGAATTTGTTTGGTAAGCTTACGAGTATTGTGATAAAGTTGAAAGTTACTGGGCTAACAAATGAAGAGGAGGTCGTTGTAAGTAAGCTCCTTAATAATTTTGTTCTAGGTAACTTTATATATGTCAATTGTGGCATTTATTTAACAAATTACACATCTTGAGACCATGCCATTTGAGGAGGCCTTAGGACGATTCAAGGCTTCTAAAGAAAGGATAAGGTAACGTTTGGTATCAAGGAATGAAAGGCAGAATGGAACGAACGATTGAAAGTGAATGAAAAATATCATTGTTGGTTGTCAAAGGAAATGAAATGGGTCATTACAAAAATAATCACATTCCCTTTAATCACACTAAATCCATTTCATTCAACCCTCCCTTTTTTGTCATTCCATCCCATTTTATCCTTATTCACCACCATCACCACCCACTCACCATCACCAACCACCACCGAACACCACGGCCACCACCACCATCACCAACAACCACCAAGGGTCGAGTGCCACCATCACCCGCCACCAATCACCACTGGCCACCACCACCAACATCGGCCACCAAGCCCCGTGGATGGGGTGGCCACCCTCTCCACAAAACATGGTTATGCATGTAGGCAAGTGATTGCCAATAGTATCTCATATATTTCTTAAGCTCTACGGGGTTGTTTTACACAACGCATGTCTAATTTGATACGTTTAACCCAATCTATAACCATTTATCCCTACTAAACTGACTAAAACACTTCTTATTAGTTGAACGATAGTTGTTTAAAGTATAGCAATGTGCGGCTATCGATCCAAGACTCTTGCAATGTGTGATACCACCTTGTCCCGAAACGTGTAGGCCTAAGTGTAAGGTTGAGACACGTGCACTCAAGGGATCAGATATATAGATTCAACTGCCTTAAAATAGGACGCCTAGGAAATATTAGTTACATTAAGAATTTATTTTAGTGTTCTACTCTTACCGAGTCATACACATAGTGTAACAATCCATACTAGATTGTTACACAAATATGTAAAATTCTCAATCTTATATTTTGATGTATGATAAAACTGAGACATTTAATTTTAATATCCTACATTATTTAAGTTTGTCAAGTAATCACGAACTTATTTATCTATTAATGATCTCTTTTATCTGAGTTTTGAATTACTAATATATACATTCACTATATTTTAAAACTCCGGGTTTTACATTTAATATAATCACTTTATATTAATAATTCGTTGAGGAAATTTACTAAAATATGTATTTTAAAAATCTCGTTGTTTAATTGGGTCATTTTGTTTTGTTTAATTGTGTCATTTTGTTTTAAACTCCTAAAACGGTTTTGGTTGTTGTTATAGTATTGTATCTACCTTAAACGTTCGGCATAAAACCACCACAAACATATACGTGAATCAAGTCTCTAAAGTGTTTGCTTTTAATTGCTAGTACCAACTAGTAAAACAAACGAGTGAAGCATGACAAACAATTAAAACACAACTCTTGGTCTAGAATGCAGCCATTTGCTTCACGATCTCCATCTTTAGCACTCGGGTTGTTTTGGTTTAGTTCTTCAATTTTAATATTTTCTTGTTTTGAGTGGTATAATTTATAGTTTACAATTAACTGATATAATTGAAAAACACTAATCTATTACAACTACGCTTCCAAAACAACCAAAATACAAGATAACTTAGCCACATGAAAAAAAAATTAAATACAACCATGTTTCCAAAGCTTGATTTAGAGTAAATTACTATTTTTGTCCCTGAAGTTTGACGAAAATCACGAGTTCAGTCCAATAGTTCATTTATTACACTAACGGTCTAATAGTTTCAAGTTGTGTTTCAATTTCATCCAAGTCACTAACACCGTTATAATATTTCCGTTAAGTTAGTGTAAATTTACAATATTACCATTATGATTAAATATAAAATAATAAAAAAATCTTTATCAAATACTATCATCTTCATCATCTTGTCATCTTCTTCATCTAAACCTAAACCATATCCCATCCACCACCACCACCACCATTATCATTCATAACAAGTCCACCACCACCCACCACCCCCACCCCCACCACCACCCACCACCACCATTATCATACCCAACAAGATCACCATCATCATGGTTCAAGACCCCCCACCCCCAAGGCCCCAACCTATCTCTCTCTCTCTCTCTCTCTCTCTCGTCTAGAAATCAAGAACTATCGGCCGCCACCCAACCCCTAGGCTACCTCCGACCACCATCGCCACCTCCACCTCCAGGCCACTCCGACCGCCACCTCGTGCCGCCACTCCGGCCGCCACCCCTTCTTTCTCTCTCTACCACCATATCGGCAGATCCCCCTCCACCACTCTATTTTGCAAAACCACCACCATATCCGCCCCATCACTGGCGGTTTTAGATGGCCAGCAGCTGGATTTGGTGGTGGCCGGCGGTTTTAGATGGTGGTGGTGAGCGATGGTTGTGGTTGTGGTCACCCGAGGTGACGGTGGTCGGTGAATTATAGGTGGTGACGGTGCACGATGGCAGTGGATGTAGTCACCGGAGGTGACGGTGGTCTAGGGGTGCGTCTTTGTGTGTGTGAGAGAGAGAGAATAGAGAAGATAGAGAGAAAGAGAGAGGAGCGAAATGGGTTGGGTGGGGATGGGGATATGTTTTTTATTAAATTCAGGAGCAAAAATGTCTTTTTACATCATTTAACAGAATAAACAATAACGGTATTAACACCTTGGGTGAAATTGAAACAAACATTAAAACTATTGGACCGTCAGTATAATAAATGATATATTGGACTGAACTCGTGATTTTTGTCAAACCTCAGAGACGAAAATAGTAATTTACTCCTTGATTTATAACAATATGATATTTCACAAAACATAGAATATGCAATATTTTTGTCAAATAAAATTTTTGATAAAATAAAGTTGGATTGTAGTTATAAAATTAATTGTTCTACTCTTTTGTAAAAGCGCGTCTTATACCATTGTTACATTTACACTTGTTTTAAAGTTTTATTCACTGTAGTGGTGGAAGCATATGTACGAACCAATCCAGGTCTAACCCTTAACCACCTACCAGGATTCCAGATGAAAAAGCAAATAAAACAAAAGCAAACACAGATTAGTTTGGGGTTATATCTTTACGAGTAAATGAATCTAAATTCACCAAACTAAAACATCACAAGGTTTTTAACGATTCTAGGAACCATGTGACATGAAACACAAGGATCCAAAACTTTGAACCCGATATTTCTTATATTTTTGGTCTAACAATGTAATTTCTTACGGTGAAAAAGCAAAGTGAATTATGCCTTTACACTAGAACTTTCTTGTAATTAACTCATATAAATAAACTATAATGTATATACTTTTTTAAATTAATAATTTTCTTCTAATGAAATCTAGAAAAGCATTTCGATCTATAATTTCATATTAAAGGATTTTTGTTTAATGATATCAAGTGTAGTGTTTGTTAGGACTCAAGCGCAAGGATTTAACGTGGTTCGGTTGGTGGGACTTACGTCCATGGGCTGCAACTAGGGTTTTCTTTATTTGCTTAGTACATAGATTACAAATAAGTGACATGGATATATATAGAGACTAATTAGGGTTAACAATTTAATGAATAAGAAAACTAAACATGGGCCCAAGCCCAAAGCCTTCACAAACCTAACAATCTCCCATTTGAAGGTTTTGCGATAAATTCTAGCCCGCTATTCAAGTACAAAGCAACCCAGTCGTCTAGTAACTTCAGTAATCTTTAAACAAGTCTTCCAAGCCTTCAGTTCCCAAAGAACAAGCTAAGACTCCATCACATCTCCTAGTTGCAGCGACCCCTCATCATCAAGTACCAGAAGGGTTAGTTGAAGCTCCCCTGAGCTTCAACTCAATCGTGGCTAGTCCCGCCAACAACTCATCCTCCATCTTAACCGGTTCAGACATTTCACCAGATTCAAAGATACACTGAGGATCACCATCACTCTCCAAATTCAGCAAACAATCACCAGGAGAGAAATTTTCAGTCGTATTCTTTAAAACCCAACGGTTCTTTGTAATTGTACCCGAAACATGTCCTGTTCTCCCACTGTCACCGAATCCCCTGAATGGTTTAGACTTTCAAACTCGTTCACCTAACATCCATGCTCCAGACTTCACGTTTGCAAAATAAACTCTCTTAGCACTAGATTTAGCGAACCGGATTTTGTCGTGCTTAACTGGGATGGTCATACGTCCCTCAGCAAGTACCTCAACCATATACAATGACCCACATTTTATACCACTAGCAATAACCAGATTACCATTGATCACCCTCCATTTACCACTACCAAACCTCACTTCTAGTCCTTGTTTATCCAGCTGACCAACTGAAATAAGTTTCTTCTTTAGCCCCGGAATCACCTTGACATTCTATAGGTTACATGTAGTATCCAATGAAGTAACTAGATCAATATCCCCCATGCCTGTCACCTCGAGTATCTCGTCATTGGCTAATCGCACCTTTCCAAAATCACCATCTTTCAGATTCATCATCGTTTCACCGTTGTCCATAGCATGAAACGAAGCCCCTGAATCCATGACCCAAGAGTCCACACTTTTTTCACACTGAGTATCAATGCATCATCATTAGAAACATCCCCAATAGCAGTGTTCAATTCTTTCTTATTCAGACATTGACTCTTAACATGTCCCACCTCATTGCAGCTCCAACACTTCACATTCTTCCAAGGTTTAGATGAACTCCTTCCCCGACTCCCACTATTCCTGTTATTAACCGATCCCTACCAACATTTAGTAGTTAACTATTAGATGATTCACCCGAGTTCCTTATTCTGACTTCTTCACCCATAATTAGATCTCGAATACCATTAAGAGTGAAACCCTAAGTCCCCACAGAACTTGAAATTGCTGTCACAGTTCCAGACCAACTATTAGGCAGAGACGACAACAGCAGTAGAGCCTGAACTTTATCATCAAACTTAATTCCAACAGATACAAGTCTTGTTAAGATTGAATTTAGATTGTTAATGTGAGCAATCATTGAGCTTCCTTCTTTCATCCTTGTGTTCACCAACTCCCGAATCAAGAACACCTTATTCGCCGCAAACGGTTTCTCATACATATTTGACAAAGCAGTCATCATACCACGAGTCGTGGTTTCTATAATGACATTAAAAGCAACATTTTTCGTTAAAGCCAATGTAATAACTGGACGAGCCTTTTTGTCCTTCGATTCCCAATCAACTTGTTCTATTTTCGTAGGTTTTTCTTCTAATACCATATCCACATCCTTTTGGCATAACAATGCTTCTACTTGCATTTTTCACCAACCAAAATCAGAACCGTTAAATTTCTAGATCACAACCTTCCCGTCTTCAGCCATCTCAAACAACAAACAAGAAGCAAATCGAAACAGTGAACAAAGACAACAATGGCACGAGCCTGAACTTGACGACTGTTCTACTGAACATTGTCAATTGACCGATTTGCTCCTACAATAAACCTTGTAGACAAATCTAAACCCGAAATACTTTTCTTTCACAAAACACGGTTCTCCAAATAGTTGATAATATCCAGTCAAAACAAATTGAAACTTGAAAACGATTATCTGATCGATTTGTTGCTTCTGAATCGTTTTATTCTTTTGAAACGAATTTGGTCTAAATGGACTTATCACTGAATCGATTTTGTTTCTGATTGCAGTTCAAGAGTGAATCGCCGATTAGATTTGAGCCTTAGGCTCTGATACCAATTGTCGGCCCTTTAGGATCGTTAGGCTCTTGTTTGATGATCTTGAATATAAACAACTTGTATGAAACTTGAGAGAAATATGTACAATACGATGTGAATTAAGATTATGATTATTGATTACAATGTTTACAGGCTCTTGACACACACATATATACCCTATAGGTAGTTAACATGTTTAGGTTTTGACACCCTAAACCCTTATACATACATACACTTTACATACTAGACTCTAAGTTTGACTTTCGACTAATTACATAAACGACCCACTAGTTTAACTATACATAGACACACCTATATGGATTAAGATAACTATACTTAAAACAACTCTTGATGAATTTGTTTGGTAAGCTTACAAGTATTGTGATAAAGTTGAAAGTTACTGGGCTAACAAATGAAGAGGAGGTCGTTGTAAGTAAGCTCCTTAATAATTTTGTTCTAGGTAACTTTATATATGTCAATTGTGGCATTTATTTAACAGATTACACATCTTGAGACCATGCCATTTGAGGAGGCCTTAGGACGATTCAAGGCTTCTAAAGAAAGGATAAGGTAACGTTTGGTATCAAGGAATGGAAGGCAGAATGGAATGAACGATTGAAAGTGAATGAAAAATATCATTGTTGGTTGTCAAAGGAAATGAAATGGGTCATTACAAAAATGATCACATTCCCTTTAATCACACTAAATCCATTTCATTCAACCCTCCCTTTATTGTCATTCCATCCCATGTTATCCTTATTCACCACCATCACCACCCACTCACCATCACCAACCACCACCGAACACCACAGCCACCACCACCATCACCACCCACTCACCATCACCAACCACCACCGAACACCACAGCCACCACCACCGAACACCACAGCCACCACCACCATCACCAACAACCACCAAGGGTCGAGTGCCACCATCACTCGCCACCAATCACCACTGGCCACCACCACCAACATTGACCACCAAGCCTTGTGGATGGGGTGGCCATCCTCTCCACAAAACATGGTTATGCATGTAGGTAAGTGATTGCCAATAGTATCTCATATATTTCTTAAGCTCTACGGGGTTGTTTTACACAACGCATGTCTAATTTGATACGTTTAACCCAATCTATAACCATTTATCCCTACTAAACTGACTAAAACACTTCTTATTAGTTGAACGATAGTTGTTTAAAGTATAGCAATGTGCGGCTATCGATCCAAGACTCTTGCAATGTGTGATACCACCTTGTCCGGAAACGTGTAGGCCTAAGTGTAAGGTTGAGACACGTGCACTCAAGGGATCAGATATATAGATTCAACTGTCTTAAAATAGGATGCCTAGGAAATATTAGTTACATTAAGGATTTATTTTAGTGTTCTACTTTTACAGAGTCATACACATAGTGTAACAATTCACATACTAGATTGTTACACAAATATGTAAAATTCTCAATTTTATATTTTGGTCTATGATAAAACTGAGACATTTAATTTTAATATCCTACATTATTTAAGTTTGTCAATTAATCACGAACTTATTTATCTATTAATGATCTATTTTATCTGAGTTTTGAATTACTAATATATCCATTCACTATATTTTAAAACTCCGGGTTTTACATTTAATATAATCACTTTATATTAATAATTCGTAGAGGAAATTTACTAAAATATGTATTTTAAAAATCTCGTTGTTTAATTGTGTCATTTTGTTTTGTTTAATTGTGTCATTTTGTTTTAAACTCCTAAAACCGTTTTGGTTGTTGTTATAGTATCGTATCTACCTTAAACGTTCGGCATAAAACAACCACAAACATATACGTGAATCAAGTGTGTAAGTGTTTGCTTTTACTTGCTAGTACCAACTAGTAAAACTGAACGAGTGAAGCATGACAAACAATTAAAACACAACTCTTGGTCTAGAATGCAACCATTTGCTTCACGATCTCCATCTTTAGCACTTGGGTTGTTTCGGTTTAGTTCTTCAATTTTAATCTTTTCTTGTTTTGAGTGGTATAATTTATAGTTTACAATTAATTAATATAATTGAAAAACACTAATCTATTACAACTACGCTTCCAAAACAACCAAAAATACAAGATAACTTAGCCACATGAACAAAAAATTAAATACAACCATGTTTCTAAAGCTTGATTTAGAGTAAATTACTATTTTTGTCCCTGAGGTTTGACGAAAATCACAAGTTCAATCCAATAGTTCATTTATTACACTACAGTTCAATAGTTTCAAATTTTGTTTCAATTTCACCCAAGTCACTAACACCGTTATAATATTTCCGTTAAGTTAGTGTAAATTTACAATATTACCCTTATGATATAAAATAATAAAAAAATCTTTATCGAATACTATCATCTTCATCATCTTGTCATCTTCTTCATCTAAACCTAAACCATATCCCATCCACCACCACCACCACCACCACCATTATCATTCATAACAAGTCCACCACCACCCACCACCACCATTATCATGCCCAACAAGATCACCATCATCATGGTTCAAGACCCCCCACCCCCAAGGCCCCAACCCATCTCTTTTTCTCTATCTTTCTCGTCTAGAAATCAAGAACCATCGGCTGCCACCCAACCCCTAGGCTACCTCCGACCACTATCGCCACCTCCACCTCCAGGCCACTCCGACCGCCACCTCGTGCCGCCACTCCAGCCTCCACCTCTTCTTTCTCTCTCTACCACCAGATCAGCAGATCCCCCCTCCACCACTCTATTTGGCAAAACCACCACGAGATCCGCCCCATCACCGGCGGTTTTAGATGGTTAGTGGTCAGATTTGGTGGCGGCCGGCGGGTTTAGATGGTGGTGGTGAGTGATGGTTGTGGTCACCCGAGGTGACGGTGGTCTGGGGTGCCGGATTTGGCGGTGGTTGATGAATTATAGGTGGTGACGGTGCACGATGGCGGTGGATGTAGTCACCGGAGGTGACGGTGGTCTAGGGGTGCACCTTTGTGTGTGTGAGAGAGAGAGAAGAGAGAAGATAGAGAGAAAGAGAGAGGAGGGAAATGGGTTGGGTGGGGATGAGGATAGGTTTTTATTCAATTCAGGAGCAAAAATGTATTTTTACATCATTTAACAGAATAAACACTAACAATGTTAACACCATAGGTGAAATTGAAACAAACATTAAAACTATTGGACCGTCAGTGTAATAAATGAACTATTGGATTGAACTAGTGATTTTTGTCAAACCTTAGGGACGAAAATAGTAATTTACTCCTTGATTTATAACAATATGATATTTAACAAAACATAAAATATGCAATATTTTTGTCAAATAAAATTTTTGATAAAATAAAGCTGGATTGTAATTATAAAATTAATTGTTCTACTCTTTTGTAAAAGCACATCTTATATCACTGTTACATTTACACTTGTTTTTAAATTTTATTCATTGTAGTGGTGGAAGCATATATACGAACCAATCTAGGTCTAACCCTTAACCATCTACCAGGATTCCAAATGAAAAAGCAAATAAAATAGATTAGTTTGGGGTTATATCTTTACGAGTAATGAACCTAAATTCACCAAACTAAAACATCACAAGGTTTTTAACGATTCTAGGAACCATGTGACATGAAACACGAGGATCCTTTCAACCCAATATTTCTTATATTTTTGGTCTAACAATGTAATTTCTTATCGTGAAAGAGCAAAGTGAATTATGCCTTTACTCTAGAACTTTCTTGTAATTAACTTAAATAAATAAACTAAAAATGTATATACTTGTAACTTTTTTAAATTAATAATTTTCTTCTAATGAAATCTTGAAAAGCATTTCGATCTATAATTTCATATTAAAGGATTTTTGTTTAATGATATCAAGTGTAGTGTTTGTTAGGACTCAAGCGGAGCAGCGGAACCAACACACGAGCACAAACGAATATCACGCAGATAAAAATAAATGACACAAGGATTTAACGTGGTTCGGTCGGTGTGACCTATGTCCACGGGCTGCAACTAGGGTTTTCTTTATTTGCTTAATATATAGATTACAAATACATGACATGGATATAAATAGAGACTAATTAGGGTTAACAACTTAATGAATAAGAAAACTAAACATGAGCCCAAGCCTAAAGCCTTCACAAAACCAACAATCTTCCATATGAAAGTTTTGCGATAAATTCTAGCCCGCCATTCAAGTACATAGCAACCCAGTCATCTAGTAACTTCACTAATCTTTAAACAAGTCTTCCAAGCCTCCAGTTCCCAAAGAACAAGCTAAGACTCCATCACATCTCCTAGTTGTAGGACCCCTCATCATCAAGTACTAGAAGGGCCAGTTGAATTAGCTCCCCCGAGCTTCAACTCAGTCGTGGCTAGTCCCGCCAACAACTCATCCTCCATCTTAACCGGTTCGGACATTTCACCATATTCAAAGATAAACTGAGGATCACCATCACTCTCCAAATTCAACAAACAATCACCAGGAGAGAATTTTTCAGTCGTATTCTTTAAAACCCAACGGTTCTTTGTAACTGTACCCGAAACATGTCATGTTCTCCCACTATCACCAAATCCCCTGAATGGTTTAGACTTTCGAACTCGTTCACCTAACATCCCTGCTCCAGACTTCAAGTTTGCAAAATGAACTCTCTTAACACTAGATTTAGCGAACCGGATTTTGTCGTGCTTAACCGGGATGGTCATACGTCCCTCAACAGGTACCTCAATCATATACAATGACCCACATTTTATACCACTAGCAATAACCAGATTACCATTGATAACCCTCCATTTACCACTACCAAACCTTACTTCTAGTCCTTGTTCATCCAGCTGACCAGCTGAAATAAGTTTCTTCTTCAGCTCGGAATCGCCTTGACATTCTTTAGGTTCCATGTAGTATCCAATGAAGTAGCTAGATCAATATCCCCCATGCTCGTCACCTCGAGTATCTCGTCATTGGCTAATCGCACCTTTCCAAAATCACCATCTTTCAGATTCACCATCGTTTCACCGTTGTCCATAGCGTGAAACGAAGCCCCTGAATCCATGACCCAAGAGTCCACACTGTTTTCCACACTGAGTATCAATGCATCATCATTAGAAACATCCCCAACAGCAGTGTTCAATTCTTCCTTATTCAGACGTTGACTCTTAATATATCCCACCTCATTACAGCTCCAACACTTCACATTCTTCCAAGGTTTAGATGAACTCCTTCCCCGACTCCCACTGTTCCTGTTATTACCCCGACCCCTGGCAACATTTAGTAGTTCACTATTAGATGATTCACCCGAGTTCCTTCTTCTGACTTCTTCACCCATAATTAGATCTCTAACCATTAAGAGTGAAACCCTTAGTCCCCACAGAACTTGAAATTGCTGTCGCAGTTCCAGACCAACTATTAGACAGAGAAGACAACAGCATTAGAGCCTGAACTTCATTAGATTGTTAATGTGAGCAATTATTGAGCTTCCTTCTTTCATCCTTGTGTTCACCAGCTCCCGAATCAAGAACACCTTATTCGCTGCAGACAGTTTCTCATACATAATTGACAAAGCAGTCATCATACCACGAGCCGTGGTTTCCTTAATGATGTTAAAAGCAGCATTTTTCGTTAAAGCCAATGTAGTAACTGCACGAGCCTTTTTGTCCTTCAATTCCCAATCAACTTGTTCGATTTTCGCAGGTTTTTCTTCTAGTACCATATCCACATTCTTTTGGCATAACAATGCTTCTACTTGTATTTTTCACCAACCAAAATCAGAACCGTTAAATTTATCGATCACAACCTTCCCGTCTTCAGCCATCTCAAACAACAAACAAGAAGCAAATCGAAACAGTGAACAGACACAAAAATGGCACGGGCCTGAACTTGACGACTGTTCTACTGAACACTGTCAATTGACCGATTTGCTCCTACAATAAACCTTGTAGACAAATCTAAACCCGAAATACTTTTCTTTCACAAAACACGGTTCTCCAAACAGTTGATAATATCCAGTAAAAACAAATTGAAACTTGAAAACACAAAACCCTAACCTTACCCGACGAATCCAAGAGTTCTTCACCATACCTTAATCGACAGCTTCAAAGGGTTTCAACTTGGTATCTAATTTTGATCACAATCGTTTGGACATTCACCAAAAAAATACCAAATAATTGTTTTTCCCTTTTTTCAGTCGATGTAAATCACACAAAATAGTAAAAAAGAAACAATATAATTTTCTTATTTTTTTCCTTTTTTCTCGCAAACCAAACGTAAAGTGCCTTATCGAGCACAAAACGCAATATATTCCTTTTTTATTTTCTTGCTTTCAACAACACAACAGACCAAGAAAAAAATGGTTTCTATTCTTTTTTATCTCACACAAGACGTCGGCTTCAAGGGAGTTTTTCGATCGACCAAAACCGCTGACCAAGGCTCCAACACACTCACTGTGAGTTGACTTCTGATTATTTAACATGAAAACCAAACTGTTGCGAATCGTTTTCCATGCAACAACCGTGTGTTCAACGAGCCTAAGCTCTGATACCACTTGTTAGGACTCAAGCGGCGCAGCAGAACCAACACACGAGCACAAATGAATATCACGCAGACGAAAATAAACGACACAAGGATTTAACGTGGTTCGGTCGGTGTGACCTACGTCCACGGGTTGCAACTAAGGTTTTCTTTATTTGCTAAGTACAAAAATTACAAGTACATGACATGGATATATATAAAGACTAATTAGGGATAACAACTTAATAAACAAGAATACTAAACATGAGCTCAACCTCAAAACCTTTACAAACCCAAGTGTTACATGATGTTTTTCCATAAAAAGGTAGAGGGATGAAGTTCTATTATAAACATATAAATAAATTTACAAATAAGTTTTTGTATGTATGATTATCGTTAAAAGAAAATCTTTATATTTTCATCCAAGAAGATGTGAAGTTCAGGAATGGGAAGCAAAATCATTGCAACTTCTTGTGTTATCATAACATGTCCCCATCCTTTTTCCACGCTGCTCTTGTTAGTTAATTATTTTCATTTCCTTTTATTTTTTTGGAGCTTTATAATTTTTTAATTTAAATCTAAAGAGAATCTCGTTAATCAGCTTTTGTTAACCCACCTGATTAAAAAAGTTAGAAATATGTTTTGTCTTATTTTAAATGTATATGGTTCTTAAAAGGACAAAAAAAAGTTTTCACTACAAAATAAATATCATTAAATCTAATCGTTGGACCACAAACAATTACTACAACAAATGAAGCTAATCTAATTCTAAAAATATGTTACATTAGTTTTTTAAAAAGTTGCATTATGCCTTATAAATATTACATTAACGTAAAACAACTTTTTTATTAAAGATTGTATTAGGTGAACTTGCATTAAATATAAAACAACTTTTCAAGTTCGATAATACAATCTTTATATAAACAAATGCAATAATTTTTATAGATAATGTAACTTTTATGTAAAATTGCTTCGAAAAAGTTGCATTAGGCTCATTTTTCTAGTAATTAATTAATTTGACTAAAGTAGAATATTATAATCATACGTAACAATGAAAAGGATTATATATCGCTTCACTTATTGTGTTAGTAATTGTTTGAGTATTTAAAAGATCAAACTACAAGAAAATAATAACTTTAAATATAACTACATATAAATAAAAAAAAAGTTTTAACAGAAAAAGATATTTTAACAAAAGGCTAGTAAGGAACTAAAACAAAAAAAAAAAAAACTTACAGTTATAAAGAAAGAAAAGAAAACAGTAGCAACATGGAAACAAATAGCACCAAATTACAAAGGAACTAAACAAACATCAAAGTGACTCCTAAAGGGTCATTCTTTTGCTTTATTTCTCATTTTGTTCCTTACCCACAAGGAGCTAAGGATCTTAATAATCTTGGTTGGAGGTGTATTCTTTTGATTAAAAGTTACTTCATTTCTTGTCTTTGAAGATAAAACAATTATGAGATAAGCATAACAGCATGGATTTTTATGCGGTTACAACCCTTGTCGAGGATATTCTTGTGTAACTTTAGCATGTTCCCATATTAAAAGACAAATACAGACACAACTTTACACCATTGACTAATTTGTATGCATCCAATGAAATTAGCAATTTGACATGATATAAATAAAGGTAAATAGAATCGTCTAAATCCCAAATAATCTACAAATATTTTTCCACTAGTATATTTTTATATGAGAGTGCATCAAGAGTAGGAACCCTGCCAATTTAAGCGCACCAAATATTTACCTTATTAGTTATTAGGCGAAAAGCTATTCCACGGGAAGTTATGTAATCCATCTTTATTAAATGTTTTTAGAGACTAATCATTTAATAGTTTACAAGGCAGATAGGTTACACTCATCATCTTCCCATCGCCACTAATTAGTTGTATTATATGTATAGATAGAGTTAAGAATGGAAAGTATTTCATTGTACTCATTCATCTCAATTGAATCCAACATATTACCCTTCCATCGCCATGACTTAAGTCAAAACATTTTACAGCAAAAAACAATCCTTCACAAGTCGGTATATATATATATTTATATATATGTGTGTGTCAATATATATTTATATATGTATATATATAGACACACACACAAGAAACAGTTAACTTAAAAAACTCATTGTTTATTGACCCTCTTTTATATCTTGCTTCCATATAATTAATCCCTTGTAAATGATGAATATGAACCATATTGATTACAAATAACATCACATGTGTTGATAAAGACAAAACATGTAATCAACACATAAACCAAGTAAACAAGAGATAAACTAATATTAACATCAGATTAACATTATCATCATTTCAACCAAGGATGCATGGTGATCACAACTACATATATTGAAACTTAGACCTAACCAACAAATACTATACAAGAACCACACTTGAATTTATAGAATATATTCACTATAAAAGACCTCATAATCAGTCCATAACCATTCAAAATAGACAAAAAATACATAAAAACGACAACCTAGAACAATTGCTAGATATTAACCCATGGTATTATGTCTAAAACCCAACATTTGTGCCCTCCCCCACTTTAGGCCAATCAACCACCACCATTGATCATCATAAAGCCACACAAATTTTTGTCTAAAGCATCCCTTTTTTATTCTTATAATCGTCTTTGTCTCCTAAGCCTATGACTAACGAGAGGTTATTATCCAAACCTACATACTATAAACTAGTGTCCTAAGGATTCTTTATTTCACATCATCATCACATCAAAACTGACTCCTCCTTATTTCTTTGATCCTTGTTTGTAAGAGGAAGATAAAAAGAAAAGACTATCAAGTCTTGGTTAAAGTACCGCACGTCTCATGCTTGTTTCTTGTAACTACTACTCACTCCTATCTTTAATTCATATATATATATATATATATATATATATATATATATATATAGGGGAGGGTTCCAATGAAAACCAAATTATAATTGAAAACCATAAAAACCACTTCATAACCCTTGATTTTTTTATCTATGGCTAGGATTGAATAGTGGCATGATTGTAATTAAATGATATTTAAGGGATTTAATTAAAAGCTTTAAAGGGTATTTTAGGAAGACTAAAATTAGTTTAACTTTGGAAAATGCTAGATGATTAACAATCTCCTAAAAATATGCATTCTCTCTCATATCTCACCTCCACTTCTTAATTTTTCATCGTTTTTTTGCCCCATTAATAAATTAGAATACAAAAAGGTCAAAAATAAAAATAACAAACAAGAGATTTAATAATCGATCACCTGTTTGCAAATACTTGAGATATTTTTACATTTAATTAATAGACATGCTTACGTATATGTAATCATACATTTAAATAAGAAAAATGATAATAGAACTACTGAGATACATACATGTAACGGCAAAAGCTACATATAAAAAGAAAAAAACTATCGGTTTTTTACATTATGTATCTCTAGTATGTTCTTAATGTTCTTGATCTCTTTCTCTCTCTCTCCCTCCATCATCCTCATTTCACTATAAAATATTTAATCATAACTTGCATATTTATGTAACCTGTTACATACTAGTTACATATTCCAAACCACATGCGTACGTATATGTAAGCAGGGGGTTACATATGCATAAATGTGATGTTTAATTATATCTAAACATAATTTGAACAAAAGAACTAAGAAAGAAAAGACGAGGAAGAAGGGTTGAGAACTTTGGACCTGAAAATCATTTGATTACATATATATAACTACGAGTTACATATGTAAAACTATGGTTATGTATATGTAACTCGATAAAGCCTATATTTTTTCATATGTAACTCATAGTTACATATACGTAACCTAAAAATAGAAAGAATACAACTTTTATCATAATCATCGATTCCTTTAGAATATGACTTTTGTTTCTGTTACGTATACGGAACTCATACAGAAACTTTCTAGGGTTTCCAAATCTTCATTTTCTTCTTCCTGAATATTAAGAACACACACTAGTGTGTGTTTTTACATATGTAAAAAAAATCCATGATTTTATCTATATCTTGATGTGATTTATTATAAATCATCATCACAACAAATATGAAAATCATAAAATCATGACTTGGATTCGTATATCTCATAAACGAATACGAAAATATTAAATCATGGTCTTGAAGTTGAAGAAGATTAAGATGAATCAGATAACTTCCATTGATGATCTTACTTATTACTTGATGTTTTTGGCTTTATAAGGACGCCAAATCGGTTTGATTAACAAAGATAATGACTTGAAATCAAGAATGTTGACATGAGAATATGTATCTGAATAAAAACATTAAACATGTTTGCTTCATATGAACTCTTGTTGGATTGAATTAGAGAGAAAGAATGAGAGAGAAATAGTTATCTTGATAAACCCTTGAATCAATTGATTTAGAGAGAGGACGACAGAAGAATAACAAAATGATAGAGAGATTTAAGGAATATTTAAGAACAATAGATAACTACCAAAATAAAATGGTGTTAAAATTACTTAATTAGCCTTTTAAATAAATAAAAATGTCATAATTTTAAAAATTGTATGATTGGTTGAACTTGATTTTCTTAGTTTTCTTTTAAAATGATGGTTTTCATTTGATCTCTCCCCTATATATATATATATATATATAGATATATAATAGAGATATAGAGATAGAGATAGATAGATAGAGATATATATATATATATATAGATATATATATAGATATATATATATATATAGATATATATATATATATATATATATATATATACATATATATATATACATGTATATATATATATACATGTATATATATATATGTATATATATATATATATGTATATATATATATATGTATATATATATATATATATATATATATATATATATATATATATATATATGAGATAATATTGAGTGTTTTTAGTTTTCCCAAGTTAGTTATGAAACTAAAGAACATACACTTTCAAAAACAGAACCAAGAACAACAAAGGTTACACATGTGTAAATCATATTCAAACCGTAATGTTCTAATATGGTTTGGTCACTTTATAAACACTTGTTTACAATAAACATAACATAGAAAAACAGCCCCGAAATAGGCTCGAAGGGCTGTTGTTCAAGGACTAGGTGATGGCCTAAAAGCCTCGTGAAAACCCAATTTTCAATCATTAAACGTACAATCCCTTATACCACATTTACCTTGGTAGAATGCCTAGTCATGGTAGAAATCCATGATAAATCTGGAATTTCGGTAAATAGCCCAAACTACTCCACCACAATCTATACTTTTCATTTTTAAATCGCCACCATCAATAAGCCAACATGCCAATATTAGCGACTTTTAGTGACCAAATCCCTAAACTGCCTCACTCCTTCAAATATGTTACTTGACCCCACACTAGCCATTTTATGTTTAAGTTATCATCTCCTCTTCCTCCCTATAAAAAATTCATCTCCTTTTATCCAACAACTCTAATATCTTCTTAAGAGCCTTGTTTAAGGAAAAATAATATACCAGTAATGAATCTAAAACAAATTTGATTAAAGTTAACCCTATCCCATAGATAGGGATTTTGCTTTACATTGAGATAGTCAAGATCAAAAGACCTCCAAAACAAGGATCCTCTTTTTCACAAGATTCATGTTAGCATACACTTGCAAGCTTAAATACGGTAATGGGAAGGATCATGCCCTACAACACAAAAAGAAGGCCATATTTTGCACCATCAATTCATATACACCCATACCATACGCAATAATTTTTTGAATGTTTATATTCAGGCATAAATTTTCATTAAATAGTTGATGGACCCTGAATTATTGCAAGTTACGTTCATGCTAGAACTACCACAAAGTAGCTAGAAAATTTAATAATATATCAAGAAAACTTTTAACTTTTTGTGATGTTAAAGATCAAAAAGCGGTAATCATTTTGGTAAGGTGTTCAGAAAAACTACCCAGGTCATCCTTTTCCTTTCAATCCCTTCATTTCTTGAATTTCTCTCTAATTCCTCTCACAAAATTATATAATTGTTTTCCCTATGACTAAACTTTAAACTATGTAACATTCGATATATATGATTATACACATATATATGGGGATGGTTCAACACATATATATTGAGGATGGTTCAATTGAGAACTCATTTTCTTACGAGAACTCTAAGAACTAATATAAGCCACTAGTTTTTAATGGAAAAATGATAATTAATAATAACATATTATAAAAATATATAATGAAAAATAACATAAAAATTAAAAACACAAAAATATTTTCCTCTTTTCCGTCTTTCAAAAAATTTTTATAAAAAATAAAAAAGAACTCATTTTCTACAAAATTCGTTTACACATGTGTAATACCGGATTTACACATGTAGTAAAAAAACTGTTTTTCATAGGTCTTAAATAAATACTTATATTCATATTGAAATATATCATTCTGTCTTAAGTCAAGATGGTCATATAATACTTTTTAACTAAAAGGCAACAAAAAAAGAAACTAAAACACAAAAAAAGTCAATACAAGCGGTTTTCCAAACATAAAAATAAAACGCATCAATCATTTTTTTAAACTCAAAACATAAATCTTGTCTTTTGAAAACTCAAAAAATCAATCTTTATTTTCACGTTGGTCATAAAAAAAGAAGTTACCAGATTTCAGATATGAAAACTCAAAGGCTCAATCTTTCTGTTTTGAACACTCAAAAGATTGTGTAAATCCGGAATTACACATGTGTAAATCCGGAATTACACATGTGTAAATCCAGTATTACACATGTCTACAATCAGATTTACATATGTGTAAATAACAAATTGACGAGGTTTTTTTGAAAAAAATATATCAATATGGTACGCATTGAAAAAATAAAAAAATTCTAAATAAATGGTGAATTTTTTTAAAAATATAATATCGTGAAAAAAAGTTATGAATATTTTTTAAAAATGTGGAAATGACATTCTACTTGCATGTGATATTAATTGTTTGACTTATATTGGTTACTAGAGTTGTCATAAAAAAGGGTGGTTCTCAAGATATCCATACCCTATATAATATATTAGTTTTTAATTCATTATATAGTTTTGCTATATAACCTTTTTTTAATATCATTTTAGAATATATTGAAATACATATATAAAAACTATTGTTTGGTAGACAAATAAATAAATAGATGTAAACAATTGTCACACCCCGTTAAGGTAGAATTCATGAGGCGTAACTCATGGACTTTAGAGCATATGATTACTACAAACACAAACATACAATCAAATAAATAATTTATAGTTTCATAGTATTACGTTCCAAAATCAGATGTTTAACGATCAAAGTGTTTATCAAAATAAATTAACATAAGATTTCACCCATATAACCCAAATGTAATGGGTTATACAAGTAAAATCCCTCAAATGTGTATCTAGGTGCATGAATGTTTTCCTACATTAATTACCCTTTGATTTTGTTCTTTAATTTCCTGGAAAACATACTTAAAGATATTAAAATAAAGTTGGTGAGTTCACAGGTTTTAATCATTTAAGAAAACAAAATCATTGTTTGAGAACATTAGCGAATACGATAAGTAAAACAAATACATATGACCAATTTGTAAACTTGAAAGAAATTACACACGAAGGTACTCCTTTTGGTTGACCGACCAAAACTCGTTTTCAAGACACAAAATGATACAACTTTAAAACCACACTAAAAACTACATTTATGGTAGAGGAATCACATCATCTGGACTTGTTACGGACGAGATGTGCTCCCAACAATGACGACCAAAAAGATGCTAAAAATGATAGATAGACCTTTCATTTTGTTTTGGTAGTTTAGGGTATCAAATCTCAACTAATCTGGTAAGACCACTTGAGTTGTAAATTTAACTCACTAAAAACTACATTTATGGTAAAGGAATCACATCATCTGGACTTGCTACGGACGAGATGTGCTCCCAACAATGATGACCAAAAAGATGTTGAAAATGATAGATAGACCTTTCATTTTGTTTTGGTAGTTTAGGATATCAAATCTCAACTAAATCTGGTAAGACCACTTGAGTTGTAAATTTGACTCTTTAAAAGTATGTTTAGACTCAATGATCATGTGATTTGGTTGTGTTATGACCAACTTATGACCTTTTAAACTTTGATACCATAAACCGCCATCATGCTGTTAACTCTAAAACCACTTTTACACCATCTTTCTATGATCTTTTTATTTGTACTTGTTTACCCAATGCTTAATAGTTTTTAGCTATTTATTCTTGTTATTTTAAACATGATCCAAGTCTTAAAAGTCCGGATCATTTTCATATCACAATAGAAACTTTAAGTTATACCTTTTTATGTTTATTTAGTCCAAAATCCATGGTTGCAACCTTATTTTTTGTATGGTTCATTATTTGTAAATGTTAGATCTTACCTCTTAAGTCCATATACACATGTACCACTTGTATTTTGCATGAAACAAATAAAGACACCCGAGTCCAACGAGTACAATCCAAGTTCTTTGGATATATGAAGAACTCCCGGTTGCCTCAACGATGATGATAAGGAAAAGAGCTTGGAAAAAGTTCAACAACCACCTGGTAAGAATAAATGGAGGCCTCTTTAATAACTCGCTCTAAACCCTAAACTACGGATCCCTTATAGTGTAGGTTGGTGCAATTTAACGATATTCAATTGGAAAGATTCAGGTTCAAGCAAGAAGTGATTGCGAACGGTGATTTTAAAGCCTGGCTACTCCAATCGATTGTCTAACCATATAGGCGCACATAGTGGCAAAATTGCTCGCCGGAAAGATTGCAAAATAATATATGTAAAGTTTTGTTATTTAATTTGAACTTTAATCATATGTTTTAATTATTATGTAAAGTCAGATTATAAATAATTAATCTTGGTTTATGTTTTCTATCATCTAGAATGTAAACTGTTTTTTTAACAATACTATTTCTATCTGTTTATTATTGGTATTGAAAAATTAAACAAAAAGTCACACATGGGAATTAGTAAAAAAAATAAAATAAGATAAAAGATGATGAGATGACGTTAAGATGACGAAGATCATATGGAGTTAAAAGTATATATTTTTTTGGAAACATCTCCATGCTTTTACTCGTATTCTCACTTTTAACACCAAAATTTATCTCTATTTGAACAAGGTGGTGGTTCCAAGCGTGATTCCATCGATTAAATTTAAATTGTTACTGTAAATATGTTTTCATTGTTAATTAACCTGAAAGAAATAAACTGAATTGAACAAGGATGATAGGCAATGATGTAGAAGATCGCCCTAAAATATGACTTCCTTAGATAGCACAGGGACTTTCGTCAATGCATAAATTGTTTTCTAACGGTTTACACACTCCTAAAATCTACCTCTAATGTGGATGTGTTTTCTAACAATTGGCCAAACATTAAAGACTAGTGGTCCATCAATAAGTTGTTTGCACCAACTGTAATAAGTCATTATCCAACATTAAAGACTTGGCTTTAAATTCATCGATATTCAGATCGATGGCAAGACCACCCAACGTTAAAGAAAGAGTGTGGCGAATGATGATGTTTATAAAGTAGGTGAGGAAGAACTAAAGGTGATCAAATGTGAATCGTGCCAATTTTGTACCGACGAGCACCTCTACGGCTAGACGCAAAACAATGGAAAGATTCAAATGTTGAATGCACCATAGAAATTAACACATATGGATAAGAACAATGGTAAATATTTGTTATGGATTATTTAGGAATGGAAATACAATATTCCTTTACTTGGAGTTCATGTCTCGAAATTACTTTGGAGTTTTATTTTTGTCTAGTTCCGGGTGGTAAATACTTCAAATATATCTAGATGTTATCTAGGTCTCTCATATTCTGTGTATTGCTGGTTTAGTTTTTCCCTTTATCCTTTTAGTAATAATAATTTCAGCCATTCAAACAAAAAGTTATACAGCTCATAAAAATTATCACACCTATACTTTATGGAATTTGAACATACAATAATTGATTGAATAATACAAGATGTCCCTTTAAGACTATAATTTAATTTTTGCCCCATAAAACTTGGTGAAGAAAGTTGTTTCTTTCTGTTTGCACCATAAAAAGTTATATTATTAGTTTTATATTGGTTTATGTAACACCTAAGATTTACTAAATATGATAATCATTATTAACATAATCATTAGAGTTAATTAAACGGATGGTCCCTTGGAATGCTTATATTATAGGTTTGATCCTAAACATTGAAAAATTACGATCATGGTCCCAACAGTGTGTCAAATCCTAACATTGATGGTCCTTGAAGTGAATTGCCTTTAGTTTTTCGCATTATAATTTTTTAAAATGACCATTTTACCCTTGTTAATATTGATTATATACCAGTGCTACTACTACTGCTACTGTTATTGCTTCTGTTCTTGCTCCGCTCTTGCTGCTGAAACATTTGAATTTTGATGTGTGGTTTAGTTTATTATATATGTACTTATAATTTATTTTATTAGAGATTACTGTTTAAAAATTAAGTTGTGGTTGTGCATAATTCTTTTAGTTACTCATACTTGAATGAAGTTGATATACAAGGTATTTACTTGTTTTTTTGTGTGGTGATTGTAAAGAATGTCTATACGTGAACGTGGACATGCCCATGGACATGGAAACATTAATATCACACTGTCAGAACTAGCCACTCTTATCAAACAACATGTGACTACTGATCTGGTTGTCGAGACTCGATCAAAAACAAGTTATTATATCGGTCTTAGCTACATTTATTGTGTAAGGGTAAGTAAGGTCGTCTTCACAAGGAATATGTAAAAAGTGTTTAACAATATGACTCGATTAACGAAAAGACACGAACTTTGAATTAAGAATTGAAACTTTAAATTAATTAATGAACACAATTGCATAAAGCAAAGAACTTTGGAACTAATTTACTTAAATAATGAAAAACAATTACTTTCAGGTTTCCAATTCTGCAAGATTCACAATTGGTATTTTTAAGTTAAGGTTTGTAAAAAACAATATTTCAAGATTATAGCTTTTGATTAAAGTGATAACAAAGGAACAATCTTTTAAGACTCGTTCGTTCACAATTATATCAATTTACCTATATCAAATTGTCTACTTTTCTTAATGAGCTCACGATGCAAGGAAACCGAAAACTGATAATCAAGCAAACAACTTTATTTATAAGCAAATTGTTTAAATCAACCAAAGTAATGTTTCATTCAGTAGATCGATGTTCATTACAAAAACCCAATCAAACATACCAATTGTCTCACTCGACAAGAATTGCAGGATCGGGTTTGTCACTTAAACACTTGTATTTCTCTCAAACTCACTTATGGAAACACTCAAATCAGATGAAGTAATGTCTTTTACAAGAGTTGATAATAATATAATAAGTAGCAAAGGAACAAGCAGAAATAAATTTTCAAGGCACTTGTATATATTACTTCTCAACTCAAGATATTACAAGACTCTTACAAGAATGAAACAAGAGTTACAATGAGAAACTATATATACTTGATCCTACAGCCGGATATACTTTGATACCAGCTTGAAACCTAAGACTAAAGCATATACTACAATGCTAAAGTTAAGGTATCTTAGTTAAAGTATTATCTAAGATATGGTAGTCATGACATGTCCATGACTTACCTTTTGTCACCAACTAAAGATGACAACTGTACTAACATAAAAAGGTAAACAATAGATTAAAGTATGGTCAACTACATGGCTTTTGAGAAAACGCCATGCAATATCTCAGAGATTTGCAGCGGAGTGTCAGAGAGACCATACTTATGTCCACTGGATAATAGAAGTGTCTTCCGAAGGTTAGTTGGCTTCGGAAGAACAAGTTCTTTCGAAGCCACTTTTACTTCGGAAGAGGCTTCTATACTTCCGAGGCTTTAAGGACATCTGTACTTCAGAAGTTGACTTCAGATCATTCTTTCTAAGTCTTGATCTTCGGAAGTAGGTTCTTTGTCTTCGGAAGTTGGAGTTTTCCTTCGGAAGTGAGTTTTACACTTTGTCTTCGGAAGAGCTCCTTCTTCCTTCGGAAGTTCCATACTTAGTTCGGAAGTCCTTTGTTTGTTGTACCAAAATCTTCTAAGTGACTTGGTTTTGGTTGCACCAGCCTTTCTAGATCCAACAAACTCCCCCTAGGCTGATGCTACCAAAACCTCACTTATTTCTGCTTCTCAAATTCTTCAGCACTAGAGACAAAAGGTATTTGTCAGTTTCTTTGTTCTTCCCTGAAGTGGTGCTGAGAAGCTTGTACAAGTCATTGGTGGATATGAGATCCAGTCTATCACTCTGAATGACATGTACCTCTGTTGTGTCCCCTTGAAGAGAGTTAATTGACGGGAGTTATAGTCATACTCCCATCTAACTATGGATTCAAGTTCAGGACCTTCAACCATTTGTAGAAAGGCTTCGCCTTTGGTTGCTGATCCTTTCCTTTCCTCTTCCTCTCTTAGATTCAACTCCTCTTCAACCTTGCTTCTAGCAGTTAGCTCGGCCATATGAAGGCTGCCTAGATGATTTCTGATATGGGCAGCTACATCAGAGTTTGAAGGGTTGGAGAATGGCTTCTCAGCTAACTCAGCAATGTCAAACCTGCTCAAGTGTAGCAGAGATGAGGCACTCAGCCTGTTGAGCTCTCCATTCTCTCTTTCAACAACAAAGTTGTGAGAAGAGTCTTCGAACCTCTACTGGATGATCTTCTTTCTGGGTGCGAGAGGTTGTCTTGGCACCCTGTCTCCTTTTTTAGTATCCAGTAGAGTCACCAGCCTTCTCTTTAGCTTCTTTTCTTCCTCATTCAAAGTGTCTGAATTGAGGCCAAGGAGATTTGCAGCTTGGTCCAAAGTTCCTCTGGGCAGATCAAGAAATTGATCGCTTGTGAGGGAACTTGAGGATCCATCAACATAGGTCAAATTGACTGAATCCTCCTCACAGGAGATATCGCTCAGTATTGTGCAGTTTATGAGCTTTGTCTTGACTGCCTTGAATTCTTCCATGGAGAGATGTTTAGAAGGCTGAGGGGATGGTTTGATGGGTTGATGGGTAGGTTGAGGTGTTTGGGTTCTGGCTAGAGTTTTGGGTTGGAGGATAGGTAGTTTAGGTGGTTGAGGTGAAGAGGTTGGTGGGGGTGATGATGTAGGTTCAGGAGTGTATGGTTCAGAGGTTGGTTTGGTTTTGATTGGGAAGGAAAAGGGTATAGGTTCAGGTTGAGGTTGGGTTTGGAGTTTGGGTTGAGTGGTTGCTTTGAAGGCCATCCCCTGTCCCCTTCTATACATCTCCTTCTTCTTCCCCGCGCGAATGCCAGCCTTAATGTCACTGACATGTTGCTGGAGAGTCTTTTCTAACATAGGACCCACCTGACTGCCAGAGAAGCCATGAGCCTTGAGATAACTCTTCATCCAGGCCTTCTCACCTATCTTCTTGGCAGCAGTCAGTCCTGCTTCCTCTTTCCTTTGATGTCTTCGGAAGTACTAGACTTTGGGGGTTCTTGGATGGAAGATTCAGGTTGAGTAGTAGAGATGGAAGCTGGAGTTAATGCTGATGTCAGAGCTAAAGGTTGGGTGAGAAAATCCTCCCTATTAACCTCAGATGCAAGTTCCAGGATTGCATCTGTGACTATTAGATCATCGGATAATGAGAATAGTCCTTCCGCAGCAGCAATCTCAACTTCGGAAGTTTGAGATTGTTCTTCCGAGGCTTTGAATTGTGCTTCGGAAGTCTGTGAAAATACACTTTCTGTCCCGACTGTTTCAGTTGCTGGGCCATCAGTCCTTGTTTACCCTTCGAAGTTAATCTCAGGTTCCACTTGGACCTTAGGTTGACCAACTTCCTCGATAGTGGTAGAAGGTGCATTTAACCTCTGAAGCTCTTGAGCTCTGAAGTAGATCACAAACATATCAGGGCTTGGCTGTTCTATAAGAGATTCCAATAGGAACTTGTTAAAGAACCTATTGAGATCTTGGAGCATCCTTTGATCCATTTGAAAAACAACTGGAGGAGGCTCAGGGAAAATTGCAGCTTGTTGCACAGGATACTTTGAGCTCAAGGAAGTGAGAGCTTGACTTTGGGTTTCCTCCTGTCTTTGACTTTGTCTCTGAACACTCTCCCCCTTTTTGGTAGCATCATCCTGAGAGCTTGATAAGCTAGAGGAAGAGGTCAAGGAGACCTGAATTGGTACATGCCTAACAGACCTCTCAATCTGTTTCTCGGCTAGTTTGGCCTTGAGAGTTTCAATCTCAAGTTACTGAGTGGCAGACCTATCCTCTAAAGTCCTAACCTTAGATTCAAGGTTTGAGACTTTAAAAGTAGGTCTTGAATAGTGAGTTGCATTCTTCCCTCATCTTCTTTTGAAGAATCATAGGGAGATGAGGTAACATACCTGGTATGTTCATCCTCACCACCTGATGTGGTTTCTTGGCACCCTGGTTTCCCTTGCACAATGATGTCTCTTTCAGAGTCATCAAAGGGCATGGCTGCCGTAGATTCAGTCTCAGTTCCGTTACCACTTTCCTGAGGATCCATTGAGGCTCCTTCAGTAGTGGCAGTTGAATCTACATGAGTCCCCTCCACATCAGTGGGACTCACCTCAGTAAAGCTTTGCTGATGGGGGCTAGAGATAAGAGGTCTCTCTAGGCTCTGTTGATCCTTGAGAGGGTGTTGTGGATCAACTTCATTGCCTTTAAGAGACATAATCTCTTCACCAGCTCCAGTCAAAAGGTCAGTAAAGGATATGGAATTGAAACCTAATGACCCGGGACTTTGATCAATGACTAGAGGCATTGAGCCTGTGATAGGGCTGTCCCTTTTTGGCTGCTCAGGGGAGTATAAAGACTCTCCCTGAGGGCTATCAGCTTGGGTTTCGGGCTCATGGGTCTGAGACTGAGGAGACTCAAGACCCATATTGAGGTCAATTGTGAAGGATGGTTGGACCTCAGGTTGAGTGGGAGCCCTTTGTTCCACTCTAGCCTTTTTGGGTAGAACATGAGGAGCTTGTTCAATCAGAGTAGATTGAACAAGGGTTCGTTTATGACGTCTCTGATAGGTAAATGTAATGGGTGGAGAAGGTAGATTTGGCAGAGTGAGGGTAGTTGCTGGTGTGGGTTCATCACCTGTGGGGTTAACAGGGATGTCACCAGGAGCCATTGGCTCAATCATACCTGGAAGAAGTGCAGTATCTCTTCCGGTGAAGTTGGTGGACACTCTCTTCAAGGTTTTGAAGATGGTCGGCCTCATTTGAGGAGCAGTCAGAGCAGCTGCACAGACAAGCTTGCCTTGGTCCAGCTCACAGTTGATTATGTGTTGGAGAAACCTGGGATACATGAAGAATGTGTCCCTTTGAAGATTTCCCATTAGGTTAGTCAGCACAAACCTTGAATAGTTGAAGCGGAGGCTTTTTACCAACCCATGAACTAGGCACCCAAGTTCATATGGGATTTGATCCCATCCCCCAGATTTATTAGACAAACAGTGAAGAACCACATGCAGCAGGAACTTCCATTTGTAGGAGAAGTTGAATTTGTAGACAGTTGACCTGCTGACATCTCCACCATATCCCATTTGGAGATAAGAATTATCCAAATCTGTTTTGGGGAATTCCATTGGAGCGCCCTCATCATGAAGCTCTAGATGCTCCCTGATGATCTGTTCAGATATGACCAACTCCTGGCCACAGATGCTCGACCGAATAACACGAACCCCATTTAGGGTTTCAATCTTACCATTTGCCCAAAATTCAGACATTTGGTTTGAGTAAATCGAGGGGTTTATAGTCAGAGCGGTGTAGTACGAAGATTGGGTCAGAAAGGAGATGATGTCTGAGAAGTCAGCATCCCTTGAAGAATCAAGGAGTGCGACTTGGTTGTGCTGAGGGTTTAGTGCCATTGAAGAAGATTACAGAAAGATAGTTCGGAATAGGGTAAATTGAAGATGAAGAAAGCTTTTAGGTCAGTAATTTGGGTAAAAAGGATGTAAGTGATTAACCAGAAGTATTTAAATGGGTGGAATGGCGGTTTAAAGGGGGTTTTGGATAAGACGATGTGAGGTTTCAGTGGATGATGTGACATGGGCGGTAAGGTTAGTCCATTTAAATAATCCAACATCATTAACAAAATCTTTACTTTTTACAGAGTGGGGCCCAAAAGATTTCCGTTACACAGTAAAATCTTTCTTCTGAGTATAAAGCATTTCCAAAGGTAATATTCTTCCGAAGGCAAATTTACTTCCGAAGGTAAATTGATTACTTCCGAGAGTATATGTTGCTTTTCAAGTGGAGTGTGTTAAAAGCTTCGGAAGTAGATCTGATATGAAATCAATCGCTTCTTCCGAGACTTAACACTCTTCCGAAAAGAAAATTATCCTGGGAGAAATTTGCTTCGGAAGATATGCAAAATATCTTCCGAGGGTTAATTTCTCTTCGGAAGAATTTATACTTAGATAAAATTTAGAAAAAGATCTTTTGTAACAGGGCTTAGATTGTTTTGACATGAGACTTTACACATTAAAAGGTTTTCGAATGAGATTAACTAATCAATGTTTATCATCCCAATAACTGTAATGAGATATTTAAATCTTTGTTCATCAAAGGCTTTGGTGAACAAATCAGCATATTGTTCATTTGAGTCAACTTTGATTAGTTTGATAAGATTTTTCTCATGAATATCTCTAATGAAATGATACCTGATATCAATGTGCTTAGTCTTGGAGTGCTTCACTGGATTTTCAGTAATGGATATAGCACTGTTGTTGTCAATGTGGATAGGAGTGCTCATGAAGTTGAATCCGTAGTCTATCATCTGGTTTTGAATCCACAGCAGCTGAGCACAGCAACTAGCAGCAGCAATGTATACAGCTTCAGCAGTTGATGTAGAGACACAGGATTGCTTCTTGCATTGCCATGAGATGATCTTTCCACCAAGAAATTGACATCCACCAGATGTGGATTTCTTGTTGATGTTGCAGCCACCATAATCACTGTCAGAGTAACCATAGAGATTGAAATCACTATTTCTTGGATACTAGAGACCTAGTTTAGGTGCTCCTTTGAGGTATCTAAGAATTCTCTTGGCAGCTATTAGGTGAGACACCTTTGGAGCAGCCTGATATCTTTCACAAATGCAAGTTGCAAACATGATATCAGGTCTACTTGCTGTGAGATACATCAGAGAACCAATAATCGCTCTGTACTGATGTTGATCGGTATCCTCCCCCTCAGAATCAGGGCAGAGATTGTGGTTTCTGGGTATAGGTGTTTTTGCTGCTTTACAATCCTTCATATCAAATCGTTCTTAGATGTCATTGACATACTTAGATTGATTGATAAAGAACCCTTCCTTCACTTGCTTTACCTGAATTCCGAGGAAAAAGTCCATTTTTCCCATGGAACTCATCTCGAACTTCTTCTTCATAATGCTCTCAAAGTCTTTACATATTTGGTCATTTGAGGAACCAAATATGATATCATCAACATAGACTTGAACGAGCAAGATGTCTTTCCCAAACTTTCTTATGAAAAGAGTCTTATCAATGGTACCTCTAGTTTAACCATTCTTCAGGAGAAACTGAGACAATGTCTCATACCACAGCCTAGGTGCTTGGTGCAGCCCATATAGAGCTTTATCCAACTTGCACACATAGTTTGGATGTTGTGGATCTTCAAATCCTAGAGGTTGGCATACATAGACTTCCCTATCTATTCCCATATAAAAAGGCACACTTGACATCAAGCTGGTAGACAGTGAAATTCTTGGATGCAGCATAAGCAAGGAAGATCCTAACTGCCTCAAGTCTTGCAACAGGTGCACAGACATCAGTGTAATCGATTCCCTCCTCTTGAGTGTATCCTTGAACCACCAGTCTTGCCTTGTTCTTGATAATCAAGCCTCTATCATCTCTCTTGTTTCTGAATACCCATTTAGTGCCTATAGGTACTTGACCAGATGGTAGCGGACATAGGTTCCAAACCTTTTGTCTTTTGAATTGAAGCAGCTCCTCTTGTTGATTCAACCCAGCTACTATCTTTCAAGGCATCTTCCACCTTCTTGGGTTCCATTTGGGATAAAAAGCATGAGTACAAATAGACATTCCCATTGTGAGTTTGTCCTCTTGTTCTCACGCCTTCAGATACTTCCCCTATGATGTTTTCAGCTGGATGAGTATTATGAATCCTGAGTCTAGGAATCACCTCCAGTTGCAAAGATAAGTCCAAATTGGACATATTTTTCTCAGGAGCTTGAATACTTGGTCCAGCTGTTGTTTCAAACTCATTCAATGAGGACTGATTGAATGAAAGAGAAACATCATCATTTGTTTGCTGTGAAGCATCATTAACAGTTCTTGTTCCTTCAAGATGGTGCTTTCATCAGCCTGGTGTTGTGCCGGGTCACCTGAAGAGATTTGAAAGTCAGCAGGAGAATCCCTTGTTGAAGTACCACTATCTCTTGAGATGGTTATACTGTCAGATCTTTCAATAGTGGGAACTTGATTTGTTGCAACTCTTGGAGAACTTGGAATAGGTCTGGGAAGCTCAAACAGTTGATCTTCATCAGAGTCACTTTGAGCACCTGTTCCAGCTGAAACATTCTCACAAGATGGTTTAGAATAGTTTGGAAACAATTCTAAATCAAAGATATGATCAGGGCCATTCCCCCTAACACAAGGAGTGTGCTCATTAACTACAATGTTGGAAGATTCCTCAAATTGTTGATTTTTAATATTGTAAACCCTATAAGCTTTAGAGTAAGAGGAATATCCAACAAAGATAGCATCACCCGACTTTTCAGCAAATTTTGCCAAATTGTCTTTTGTGTTAAGTATGGTACACCTGCTGCCAAAGGACCTTAGAAAGACAATGAACGGTGGCCTCTTGTTCCATAACTCATAAGGGGTTTTTCCATGTGGCTTTACTACAAGAACTCTGTTCTGCACATAGCATGCAGTGCTAACTACCTCTGCCCAGAATGTTAGAGGCAGCTTTGAATCAGCTAACATAGTCCGAGTAGCCTCAATAAGTGTCCTATTTCTCCTCTCAGCAACACCATTTTGTTAAGGAGTTCTGGGAGCACTATATTGTCTTGTAATCCCTTTTGAGTTACAAAATGAGATAAGAACTAGGTTCTTAAACTCAGTCCCTTGATCACTTCTAATTATTTTAACCTTGTGATCAACTTGATTTTCTATTTTAAGAATAAAAGATTTCAAAGTTTCAGCAGTTTCATCTTTGGTTCTTAAAAAGAATACCCATGTAAATCTAGTAAAATCATCAATAATCACAAGGCAATATGATTTCCTTCCAATGCTCATTATACTTGTGGGACCAAATAGATCCATGTGCAATAAGTGTAATGGAGTGGTGATGGAGTTCTTTGGATTTATGAGATGTCCTGTGTTGTTTCCCTTTTAGGCAAGCAACACATTATCTTTACAGAAAAATTCCTTTTTAGGCAAACCATGTACCAAGTTATTTTTAGCCAATTATTCATTGTCTTAAAATATACATGACACATTCGTTTATGCCATAGTGTTGACTCATCACCATCAGCTTTGGAAAGAAAGCATGATACTTCTCCCATTGGGGAAGCATTGTTCATATCCAGCTTGTACATATCCCCTTTCCTGGGAGATCTAAGAAGCACCAATTCCTGAGGAATTGTCATCCCGGGTTTGAGGATAATGCACTCATGTTCTGTGAAGAGCATTTGATGCTTTTGATCACAGAATTGAGAAACACTTAACAGGTTGTGTTTAAGCTGTTTGACAAAATTAACTTTGTCAACCTTTAACTTTCCATTGGATATACTTTTTCTGCCAGAAATATATCCTCCAGCCTCACCTCCAATCTGGACAGGACCTCCATCATAATGAAATTGTTGAAGGAGAGATCTGTTTCCTGTCATGTGCCTGGAGCATCCACTATCTACAATCCAAATGTTGTTATTCTTGTCATATGGATGTCCCTGCACATAAGGTGAGATAATTAGTTTTGATTGGAAACCCAAGCCTTATTGGTCTTGGGTTCTCCAATGATAATGACATAATTGAACCAAAATTTATGCATGGGGGTTCAATGGATGTCTTTGAAGAAGAGGTTTGGGCTACAGCATCTCCTTGATCTTCCATTCCTTCCCTTGGTTGATCATAGAGGATAGCTTGTTGAGCTTTTGTAGCTTAGGCATTCTTCCGAAGCTTCTTTCTTTCGGAAGAAACCTTCACCACCTTTTCTTCCGAAGCAGTCTTCTTTTGGGATGGTTTCAAGGGGACTCTTTTGCTTTTCTTTGCATAATTGTGTGCTAGCAGGATTGTAGTAACAATCTTTGGCCATGTGGTTTTGCAGACCACACATTATGCATGCAATGTTTACCTTTTGGGAATGTTGAGGATTGCTGGTTCTTGTTCTTTTTCTCTTCATCAGCAACTTTCCCTTAATTTCTGATCCTTTGGTAGAATAGGAGTACTGGTACTGCACTCTTTCCTGAATCAGAATTTACAACCACCTGGAATCAAAATGAGATGAATACACCCTTTTGCTTTGGGTCTATCTTTAGCTTGGACTCAGCCACTTTCTTGGAGTTTTTTTCTGGCTGCCTTGGCTCTGTCTTCTGGCTTTGGGGGTCAGGGTTTGATCATCATGGGCGGGGAGGGCATAATTACTGGTTCTTCCCTGTGATGGTCTCCATAGTTGCATCATTCTTTGACTCATGAGAAGGTGGTTAACAGATGGAACCTCTTGCTCTTCAGTACCCACACCTTGGTTATCTTATAGACTCATAAGAGTGTGGTGGAGCAATTTATTGGGTTCCCAACCACCTTTGTTTTGTAACAAGTTTTGAGTGAGAGGATGATGCAAGAATGGCTTGGAAGTTTTGCTCGGAAATAGCATACTTTCTGGCTTGAGCCTCAGAGTGACAAGCTGGGCTTGAGCCTCAGTCAATTTGGATATTCAAATCCTTTATTTGAGTCTTATAGTTTGTATGTCATGTTTTAAGAGGGACATAGTTTTCTCTAACTCCTTAATTTTCTTTGGTAGTCAGATTCAGCCCTTTTAAAGTCAGATTTTAAAACATTTAAAGACTCAATATCATATTTAATTTCCATATTGTAGTCCTGATATAGTTTAACCTTAGCCATACAGGCAGGAGTACAGAGATGTTCATATACCTTGTTTTCATCTGTTCCGACCATGAGTGCTTGAGCAGGAGTCACATCCTGTACCATGAAGCTCCCAGTCAACTTCTTGAGGCATTGCAGTAGTTTCTGTTGACTTTCCGGTGGGCTTTGATGTAGAGGGATGTTGGAGGCCTGTGGGGTTCCCGGGTTAGACTTGGGAGCCTTGCATTCCCTTGCAAAATGACCAAGTTGGTTACAGTTGTAACATTTGGCCTTGGTTTTGTCAAACCCAAATTTGCTGTTGATTGGTTTTGAGGAAATTGCCTTCCATTCTCTTAAAGAACTTCTTTGCTCTGTAGGTTAGAAGAGCCATTTGTTTGACTATCCACGTATTCCACGCATCCGGGCTAAAACACTCTAGATCATCAAAGCAGTATTGATAGTCATTTGAGTGTCCACTTCCTGAGATAAAAGCACAGCTGTCCTGAAAGGAGCTTTGCTGAGCTTGTGAGACCTTGGAGTCTCAGGAATATGATGTAAGGCCTAGAAGAATAAGATGGCTGCTGGGTGTAAGTTAGGTATTGCTGAGACTGGGAGATTCCTGAGCCTTCAGCAACCATTAAGCGTTGCTAGCAGGAACACTCAAGGGTTGCTTGTCTGATGACCCCTCTACTTTCCATTCCAAAACGGTATCCATCAAGGCTCCCATAGAGTTCGGTCATGGTGAGTGTATTCAGATTCTCTGTTCTCTTGATAGAGACACAGTAGAATATCCACTCATGGGTAGAGCACTCATGAACTTTCTTGTAAGGTCTCTGAGTTATGAGTAATTCCCACAGATTGAAGGGAAAGAAATGAGATCCATGTACCTGATATTGCTGGCTAAGAGTTTCTCCAGCAACATAGGTGAAGTTTCTCGAACTGCTGCTTCAGTGAGTCCTTCTTGGAGTCATTTGAGCTTGAGTACATTTGAGCAAGTGCATCAAAGAGTTCTTGGCAGACTTACAATGCTCAAACCCAACCATGATAGAGTTTGGGATTGCAGTCATAAGAACAGTCATAGCATTGCTATCTATGTCAAGCTCCGTCTAGAAGAAGATCTTCCTGTCAATTCATCAAAACTTCAAGCGGTTTCTCAATCCACCAGCTACTTTTGGCTTATACGGGCCATTGACAATGGATTGCCACATCTTGCTGTCTTGATACCTGATGAAGCCTTCCATTCTTCTGCTCCAAGACCTGAAGTTTTCAGGGGTGATGATGGGTGCTTTGGTCATCGTCCCATCTCTACTTCAAAATTATTAAGGGCCATTTTTGAGTGAGGTATAAGGAAGAGTGAAAACAGTTTGATTAGGATGGTAAGATCTCACAATCAAGAGCCTAAAAAGCTCTGATACCAATTGCAGGATCGGGTTTGTCACTTAAACACTTGTATTTCTCTTAAACTCACTTATAGAAACACTCAAATCAGATGAAGTAATGTCTTTTACAAGAGTTGATAATAATATAATAAGTAGCAAAGGAACACGCAGAAATAAATTTTCAAGGCACTTGTATATATTACTTCTCAACTCAAGATATTACAAGACTCTTACAAGCATGAAACAAGAGTTACAATGAAAAACTATATATACTAGATCCTACAGCCGGATATACTTTGATACCAGCTGGAAACCTAAGACTAAAGCATATACTACAATGCTAAAGTGAAGGTATCTTAGATAAAGTATTATCTAAGATATAGTAGTCATGACATGTTCCATGACTTACCTTTTGTCACCAACTAAAGATGGCAACTGTACTAACATAAAAAGGTAAACAGTGGATTAAAGTATGGTCAACTACATGGCTTTTGAGAAAACACCATGTAGTATCTCAGAGATTTGCAGCGGAGTGTCAGAGAGACCATACTTATGTCCATTGGATAATAGAAGTGTCTTCCGAAGGTTAGTTGGCTTCGGAAGAACATGTTCTTCCGAAGCCACTTATACTTCGGAAGAGGCTTCTATACTTCCAAGGGTTTAAGGACTTCTGTACTTCGAAAGTTGACTTTAGATCTTTCTTTCTAAGTCTTGATCTTCGGAAGTAGGTTCTTTGTATTCGGAAGTTTGGAGTTTTCCTTCGGAAGTGAGTTTTACACTTTGTCTTCGGAAGAGCTCCTTCTTCCTTCGGAAGTTCCATACTTAGCTTCGGAAGTCCTTTGTTTGTTGTACCAAAATCTTCTAAGTGACTTGGTTTTGGTTGCACCAGCCTTTCTAGATCCAACAAGAATTGTACTCACGAAAGAAATCAAGAGAACCTAGCCACGCATCATCTTTATTAAATAATCAATCTTGACTTGATGATGATCAATGATGATTTGGTATGAGTTGGGAAGCTTGAAAGCACCCAAAATCTCCTTGAAATCACCTATTTTTGGCTGGGAAAAGTTGTTCTTCGACTTGGGTTTGATGTAGCTTATATAAACTTGAAGATCCACGAAATTCAGAAGTTTGTTGGTGACCGGCGTATGATACGCCCAGAGTCGGCGTATCATGCGCCCCCCTCAGCTTTCATACACCCAACTTTCTATTATTTTGATCAAATATGCCCACAAATACGCCACCAATACGCCGCCCAGCGTATTTACGCCCATACCCCGCGTACTATAAGCCGATACACCTAAATTTGTGCCTTTTCTTGTAACTTTTGATATTTACATCTTCAGTCCTTATAGTTCCGTGTTTTGCTTCTTTGCATCCAAAAAGCATCCTTTAGCTCCAAACACCTATAATTCAAAACACAAACAACTTGAACTTGTTCCACCATAATAATGATGTAAAATCAAGCTTTTAAGTTAACTAAACACTGAATTATCACCAAGCGATCAACTACAGCTCTAGCCGATCAAAATCCTTAGAGCATTCATTAAATCTCAAAATTTTGACCCCAACCTGATACAGGTCAAGGTTTCACCTACAAATCATTTCTCGATTGTAAGCCCAATCCATTTACTAGTGCTGAAGGAGCGGTTAGACTCCTTTGCTAGTTTGAAAAGCTGGAGTTTATGTTCGAGATGTGCAACTGTCCGGTCGTGAATCAGGTGAAATATGCCATTGGTACACTAGATGGTCCCACTCTAATTTGGTGGAACACACAAGTACAAATTGTGGCAACCACCCAGACCGACAACCACCAACGATGACAACCACCTATTACACCTGCTATAAAACTAAATACCTCACCTCCCCCCTCATCGCCATTTCCTAACCACCACCATCACCTGTGTCGACCACCCTAACCCCTCATTTCCCCGACATCACCCGAAGAACACCAACCCCAAATTGAACGTTAGGCCATTATCACACCCAAACCATGATGGACCTGCAAATCCCTTGCAACGATCGACCTAATCACCAACACTCTCTCCATATGCACCAACATCATAGCTATCCACCCTAAGGACCATCCATTTCCCTAGAAGACATAGCATATGTCGGAGGAAAACTATATCCACTATTGATAAACCACCGGCGAAGGCAGTGGTGCTCCTAAATATTAAGTTTTGGATATGGGCATCACAAATAGCTTGTATATGGATATATATTTATATTGATTACATAATAATTTTAACAAGAAAACATAACAACCATCAAAGATGCTTAAAGTTTTAACAAGCATGACAATTATGCATATTTTAATTGTTTTATTCAAGATTGTTTATATCCTCTAAAAGACTATCACGAAGTAAAGTTATGAAAGTCCTAATTAAATTACAAAATGATTAACAGTTAAATATTTTAATTATATATTTATATGATTAATAAGAAGTTTAAACAAGAAAAAATAACAACCATCAAAGATGCTTAAAATTTTAACAAGCATGACAATTATGCATAAGTCTTTTAATTGTTTTATTCAAGATTGTTTATATCCTCTAAAAGACTATCACGAAGTAAAGTTATGAAAGTCCTAATTAAATTACAAAATGATTAACAATTAAATATTTTAATTAGTTTATCTCTTTCTTTTAAGTTTATATTTTGGTGTGACTTAAAATGTTAAAATGAAGATATTTATTACATTAAACTATTTAAAAAGAACCAAAGAAAAACATAGTAGGACTTCAGCAAAGAATAACACATTAGTGACATGATGGGGGATAAGAGATGTAGGGGTGTAGAGACTGTCAAGGTTGTGGGATTGCTCACGGATCTAGCGCTCTTGCACTAAAGATGAACAAAGCTAAGATTTTCCAAAGCTGTGGGATGTTAAAATACATCGGTACGGGAGTGTTTGGTCTTAATGTGAAGCACCTGCGTGAGTGTTAGTAATGAAGTGGAAGTGAGAATTTCGGCTTGATTAACGCAAAAATTGGTGAGAATCCAATGCCCTGAAATCTTAAGTGCTCCTCCATGAGGTTTGTCAACAAGGTGAATCAGGGCCTAAGATTAGGATAAAAGGCATGGTGGATGGAAAACAAGTGAATATTCATGTACTAAACCTTGTTGGTCTGGAGGGATAGAGAAATCTAGGTTAACCAAAAGATGGTTATTAGTTCAATGAAATAAGGTGACCTGTTTTTTCATAGTAATAAGGGATAGAGAAAATGCCTTGAGCCACTACAATGCTAAAGTAGCCCATGTCATACGCCTAGGAAAAGCTCGAAAGACCTACAACAAAAGGGTACATATACCCGAAACCGATGCAAATAGGTAGGTAGCGAATACCTATGGACACATGACAACTTATTCTGAGGAACTTGACAAAATTGCCATGTAACTTTAGGAGAAGGGGTGCCTCCTTATAACATAGTTATAGTGACTAGGCAAAGGCCTGAGAAACTATTTACTAGGTTTTGTAAACTCGTAAGATCATGTATGGAGGCTGATGCCTGTTTAATGATGGAAGGTTAAGGAAGTTGGGGAAAAGAGCTGAAGACCAAAGTCCCAATGAATGACAATCGTAACTATAATGATCCTAAGGTAGTAAAATTCCTTGTTGGGTAAATTTTGACTTGCACAAAAGGCATAACGATCTTGGTAGTGTCTAGGAGAGGGGTTGATGAAATAAATATGTCTATGAAGATGTAGAGTACCTACACCTGGACATAAGGACCCTGTGAAGCTTTACTATTCTCTGGGATTGGCTTTAAGCCTTTCCCGTGAAGCTTAGGTGGAAGGTAAAGAAGGCCTCCATTGGAGAGATCTGAGCCATCAGTGATATACTACCATGAAAGAGCTAAAATTTCCACCTCGTGTCAAAACATATATGCCAAGGGACAATCTCAGTTAGACGGTTTCTATGGGGAGTAGGCTTCTCAAAAGATAATGGAGGCGTGCAAAGGTTTTGTTGGCTGGATGGAGATTGGTCCTCGAGTGCAAAGGCAAAAAGGAGATTGACTGCAAGATCCACCCGTAGAGCAAGGACGAAAGTCGGCCTTACTGATCTGATGGTGCTGAGTGGAAGGGTTACTGATCAATGGATGAAGATTACTCTGGGAATAAGACACGGATATTCTCTAAGAGCTCACATCGAGGGAAAGGTTTGGTACCTTGATGTCAGTTCTTCCCCACCTAGGGAGGTAGTATGTTCTATGGGATGGGTTGATTGCCCATTTAAGCGGTACATGAGCTAGGTTCAGATAATAGTGAGACAGTTTTGTCCATACCCTATGTGGGTGTTAGAGTATTGAGAGGACCTTTTACTAGTAGAGAGGACTGCGAGTGATGCACCTCTTATGTACCAATTATCTTGCCCATGATAAATGCTACGTATAAAAGTGCAGAATGAATAACTACTAAAAGCATCTAAGTTGTAAACCCACCCAAAGATGAGTGCGTTCCTATTCGGACTTCACCAAAGCCTTTGGTAGCATGACTGAGACTTGGACGGGTTCCTTGCCCCTACAAGAAGAGTGACAAAAGTTTTAAGAATTTAAGAGAAGGTCACGCAAAAACAAGTTGCTTATCATTATGACAGGTGTCAAGTAGAAGTGCAATGCTATAAGCAGTTGAGGCATCCTACTAGACCTACAGACTTGGACCTTGGTCCTACATGACCCAATCAATTCGGTTGGGTACTCACCATCTGTTAACTCTTTGACAACATAAAAATACCATTGTTCAATTCTCTAACAACATAAAAACCAAAAGCTTTACCCTTCCTCACTTTCTATCCAAGGGAAGGCAAGGTAGCTTTAGTGTCCTCTAGACAAGGATTAGGGCCTCATAATCTCTACTTTATCTCATGTCTTTTCTGATCATGGTTGAATATTCTAGTATCCTAGGCACAAACGAACCACACAAATCCATCCCAAATTTGGTGGTTAAACTCTACAACGGTAATGATTCCGTAGAGAAAGTCTTGTGGAAAAATAGCTCATCGTCATGAGGAAAGATCTCCGCACCTTTCATTCATCATAGGCAAAACAAGTCTAAAGAATTCATTTTAGGTAATTTTAGACTATTTTAAAACTTAAATGGGCAGGATGGGTCAAAAAATATCTATAGAGGCCCGAGTGGGTTGAGAAATTCAATCATGTACATATTATGGGTTAAGATGGATGGTTAATAAATTAATCATGGTTCAAGATGGGTGATTAAGAACAAAAGAAAGAATACCGTACAGTGGCATAATGGACAAAATGGTGGAGCTTAGCAGGAGGGACAAATGGGATTAATAACTCCATAGCTGACGTTTTGGAAAAATGATGGGTGGGGATATGGACGAGAAGGATTTTAGGAGAAAAAATAGAACCTTCTTTTGTTTTGAAAGAAAAGAGAAAATGAGAAGATTTAATTGCATTGAAATAAACTTCATATTTGATATGAAAATCAGTTTATCCTTTTTTATAAAAGAAGTTTATTTTACTTCAGCGATGCTACAGATTCGTACTCTTTAATTAAGATTTAAAGTGGAACGTAACCCACACATGACAGTTTGACTCAATGATGGGAGTAAAAATATTGTTACATGTGATGTGGGGTGACATTCTGTATGTAAGATTTAAACCGTTTGAACGCACGTAGCGGCACGTTTGTGAATATAGTAACACGTGTTGTGGCGGTGACATTCCGTATGGAGCTTGAAACATAATTAGAAAACAATATTGTTCGCACGTTACGGTTTTATGTTTAAAAAAGGAATTTAGAAAACAAAAATAAGAAAAGTAAAAAGATTAACTAAAATAAAAATGTAACCCGCCTATTATGGCATGACCTCGCGTACCACCATAGTTGTGAATCTCATTACATGTGTTACGAATGTGACATAACGTATTGAATATTAAAATGTAGATAGAAAACAATATTAAGTCTCGCACGTTACGGTTTAGTAATTTAAAAATAATTTAAGCGTACATATATATATAAAAATCAATAAAAACACTTCCACGAGTTAGAACCCATGCCACCTAACAAATCTTACATGCCACTAAGGCACCAATCACCTACACTACATAGAAACCTTTGTTTGTTGACATCTACATACTTTAATAAAAAGATATCTTGGATAACAGGTGGTAGCACCATAATCATTTTCATAAAAATTTTCCCGTCTATCTCTCTTATTAAAAATTACCTTAATTACTAATAATATTCTTTACCATCTTTTAGATTTAATAAATTAAGAAAGAAATATATTTATTAATGTTATTTCTAAATAAATAATTTTTTTATAAAATAATAAATTTTTCTAAAGAATAAAACTTTCTTAAAAATACAAATATTTTAAAAATTAGTATTTTTAACAAGACATTTTTTGCATAAACAAAAAATAATCAAATTTGAGAGTTATAATAGGAAAATTTTAAAAATGATGTTTTTATATGGTTTGCTTAGAACAAAATATTTATTTTTTTGAAAAAAGTTTTTAAAAATAAAATTTTAAAAAGTTGATATTATTGTTTTATTATATATTAGATATCATTTTATAATTAATAAAATTTAATATATTAATATTATATTTATTCAATCCGTGTAACATACGGGTTTACTAAAGCTAGTAAATTATATATAAGTTATGTATGCATGTAATCTTTCTTACTCTACTAAAATAGTAACTTGATATGGCAAGCATTAGTACCATAATCATTCTTAATCAAAATTTACGTCACTCTCTCTCCTATTAAATAATCACATTAATTACTAATAATATTATATAACACTCTTCTAGATTTAATAAATAAAAAAGAGATCTATTTATTAATAAATAAACAAATTTTTTATAAAATAATAACTTTTTCTAAAGCATAAAACTTTTTTAAAAATATGAAATATTTTAAAATTGGTATTTTTAAAAAATATAATTTTTTAAAACCAAAAATAATTAAATTTAGGAGTTATAATAAGAAAATTTTTTAAAAATGTCATTTTTATACGGTTTATTTTAGAGCAAAATATTTATTTTTTATTTTGGAAAAAAAATTAAAAATAAAATTTTAAAAAGTTGATATCACTGTTTTATTACTTATAGTAATTTCTCATACGTAATTTCAGTCATATCGTATATTAAAATATTATTTTCTAATTAATAAATTTTATTATATTAATATTTTATTTATTCAATCCGAGTAATACACGGATTTACTAAAGCTAGTATACTAATATATACATAAAGATAAGTAAAAGTGACTCCAACCCATCTGATTATTACCCATCCTAACTTATACCTATTCTAACATATAACCTTTTTGTCTAATCAGACCAACTTGACCCAAACTAATGCTAACCTAAACCCATTCTAACCCAACAACCAACCCAATTCAACCTGTCCATTTTACTACCTCTAATAATAATATTTCAATTTCAAAAAAAATTAAAAATAAAAAGGTCATCTTATTCAAAACCCGACCTGGACCCTATTGACCCAGGTTGGCCCCGGTTTTTTTCCTTTTTTCCCGAATTCAAAAAATTAGCCATGTGAAGTATTTTCGACCAATTTTTGTATCTTAGCATCCCTAACTTAATATAAATAGGTATGGGTTGATATAGTTGAATACTCAACTTCAAAACACAAAAACACACGCAAAAAACACAAAAATACTCTTATTTACTCTCATGGTCCACTTCTACTCTTGTTATACACAAAAACACAAAAATACTCTTATTTACTCTCATTCCACATTGTCCACTCTCGCTCTACACATAATAAAACATGTATGTTTGGTGCAACTGGGATTTGGTTGAGTTTACTGATGGGTCTATAAAGACTCGTTGCAAGTTTTATGTAGATTTTCTAGCCAGAGATTCAAACACAACTTTATATAAACACATTACAAAGAAGTTTAGTAAGGCGTTAAAAAGTATTCCAAATTCCGAACAACATAAAATCAGGTGGAGCAAGTAGAATCTTTTATTATAGCATTAACACGGATCGGGATCAGATCGTGAAGTTTGGGATTCAAGAAGGTTTACTTTTTGGGCACCTCGGCCACCCTTGATTGATTAAGATTATTCGAGACTCGCACTACATTCAGACGTTACTGTTTAAAATTATGAAAAATGATTTAACTACACCTTTCTAGTGATGTTTGGTTGGCTCCACATGATTTACCCGAATCATATTTTTCTATCACCGCTCATTGTATAGATCTTAATTTATGGAAAATGACGAAACATACGATTGCATTTTATCTTCTTTTTTTTTTTTGTATCCACATACCAGAGAATTTTTGTTTCAATTTTTTGGATAATGTAATAACTACTTTTAATTTACAACCATGGTAGACGAACTAAAATTAAAATATCATTCGATTAACAACGGCAATGTTTTTCATACTCGATGTGTTGTACATAATATTAATTTAGTACTGAAAGATGGTCTAGCCGTGAAATTTGTTGAAAACTTTTTAAATCAAAAATATTTATAACATTTAAAAAAAAGTAGGAGTCGATATTAAGATTATAAACAAATTTGTAAGGATATGAATTCTTGATTTCTAGGTCTTAATTGAGATGTATATACTCAATGAAATTCGACTTGTCACATATTTGATTATGATTTAACAAACAAGACTTTGAAAGCTTTTTATAATAGTATTTTGAAAACTTGTAAAGATTGGCTAGTTTCTGGACGTGGGTTTGAACAATATCCAATATCTCATCATTTTCTTTGTGTTTTTAAAAACTCAACTATAAGTTTTGGGAATTTTATTATCCCACTAGTTATTTGGTGTTTTGGGAATTATATATATAATGGCTTTAAATTTATTAAAATTTGAACAATAAAATTAAATGTTTAAACAAATGATAGCAACAATAAAAGACTATGATTGCAAGATCCATTACCATCCGGGCAAAGCCAACGTGGTGGCGGATGCCCTTAGCCGAAAGGAGAGACCCGAGCCGATTCGGGTGAAAGCTTATCAATTGATCATGACATCCGATGTAATGAAGCAAGTTAAGGAGTTTCAAGATGAGGCACTGAAAGAAAATCATCTTAACTCTGAAAGAATGAGAGGTCTGATTGGGGAATTGGGTGAAAACACGCTCGGTGTTAGAACCCGATTTGACGTGTGTGGATCCTCGTTTTGGGGATTTACGCGTGAGGATCATGGATGAAGCTCACCAGACTCGATACTCCATTCACCCAGGTGCCACGAAAATGTACCAAGACATGAAGAAGGATTATTGGTGGCCGGGTATGAAGCGCGATGTGGTGGAGTATGTGAGTAAGTGCCTTACTTGCTTACAGGTGAAGGCCAAGCATCAAAAGGCGTATGGGAAGATCCAACATTTGGATATACCGGAATGGAAGTGGGAGCACATCACCATGGATTTCATTACGAAGTTGCTGCGTACGCCGAAAGGGTACGATGCCATATGGGTGATAGTTGACCGTCTAACGAAGAGTGCTCACTTCCTACCGATTCGCGAGATATATTCATCTGAGAGGTTGGCTGATATGTTCATCAGGGAGATTGTAACTCGTCATGGTGCACCGGTGTCTATTGTATCCGATCGCGACACCCGGTTTACATCCAAATTCTGGAAGAAGTTCCACGACGCTATGGGGACGAGGTTACATATTAGCATGACTTATCATCCCCAAACTGATGGTCAGTCAGAAAGGACCATTCAGACACTGGAAGACATGCTTCGGGCATGTGTGATTGATTTTGGGGGAAGTTGGGATGACCACCTACCGTTAGCCGAATTCTCATACAACAACAGCTATCATGTCAGCATTGGTATGCCACCGTATGAGATGCTATACGGTAGGAGATGCAGAACACCGGTTTGTTGGGGTGATATTGGTCAGAAGGAATTGGGGAGCGTCGAGGTAATCGAAGCTACGAATGAGAAGCTTGAGAAGATTAAAGCCTTCATGAAGGCAGCCAAGGACAGACAGAAGTCGTATGCTGATAAACGATGCATGCCGATTGAGTTCCAGGTGGGTAACCGGGTTATGTTGAAGGTCTCACCTTGGAAGGGTATCATCCGCTTTCGAAAGCGGGGTAAGTTGAGCCCAAGGTATATAGGCCCTTTCCGAATCATTGCTCGAGTAGGAGAGGTGGCCTATAGACTGGAGTTACCGGATGAGCTAAGTGGAATTCACCCGACATTCCATGTATCTCATCTAAGGAAGTGCTTGGCAGACGAGGATATATTTGTTCCATTGGAAGATATCGAAGTAGACGAAAGGCTCAATTACGTGAAGCAACCAGTGGCAATCATCGATAGAAAAGAGAAACGAACAGTGGAAGCACAGGAAGGGATCCGAGTCAACGTGGGAGACTGAGGAGGAAATGAGGCAACATTATCCACGTTTGTTCGAAGAATAACAGGTTTCGGGGACGAAACCTATTTAAGGGGTGTGGACTTGTAACAACCGGTTATTTGTTATTTTGAAGCCAACGAAGGAAGAAAAAGAAATAAAGTCCAAAGTCAAGGGACCAAACTTGCCAACGAAAAAAAGTCGGGTGAGTGGGAGTATATAAGGGAGAGGGCAGCCCTTACCCTCTCCCCCACACTCACAAATCAGCCATCAAAGAGAGGAGAAGAGAGAAAGGAAGAAAAGAGGAAGAAAGTGTCGGTTCGGGTTGGTTCGAGTGGCCAAAATCATCGTGTAGCAAGCTAAATCGAAGCCCTTGTCGTTGTGCTCGTTTGTGTGAGTTCTAGGACCCCACTTTTACTTGTTTTCAACCGATTTTGGGGCTGGAAAGCATCAAAAACCCGTTTTTGTATGTGTATGTGTTTGACCCATTTGGGTGTGTTGCGTGTGATGTGTTTAGAGTATGTTTCCGGGCTTGTGTGTGCTTGTATGGTGTTGTGGTATGCATTCCTAAGGTCTAAGATGGTTGATTTAGGCTTAGAATGGGTTTGGATGAGCTTGGAGGCCGAAAATGGCAGATTGGGTTCGGGATGAACTCCATTCTGCATCAGCTAGGGCTATGCGACCGAATGAAGGCCATACGGCCGATTGAGAGGCGATTGAGGTTCATTCGCACGATTGGGATTCATTCGCACGATTGAGGGTTCAATCGCACGACTAAGGTTTGAGTTGCACGATTGAGAGTCCAGTCGCATGGGGAGTCATACGACTGAGGGTCCAGTCGCATAGGTGCTTAGTCGCATGAGTTCATTCGCATGAGGTCAGTCGCATATGTGCTCATTCGCATTAGTTCCATCCGCATGAGGTCCATATGCTAATAATAATTGTATTTGCTCTACTATTCTACGACATCATAGATGAGGAAGAGTTATGGGTGCATAAAACAAAAAAAATATGCTTATAAGGGTGGACACTATGTGTTACGATTCATTTATTTACAATAAATAATAAAAAATGGCTATTCTATTTCAACGAAGACCCACAGTGAAGTTCCCAAGCTTTTGGTCTCATATCATGATCATAATTTTCCTACCACCAGAAGGAAAGGCCCTTCCCTTTTAGGCTGGTTGTAGGCGAGGAGGGATTCAAACCCCCGACATCGTGGTTTGTAGACATATTCTCCAAACAAGGTTCAGCCTGATCAGTTTGTTTTTGTACGGCCTCATTCCCGGGACACTTACAGTTGGATCCTTATCGCACATAAAACATATAATTACATTTGCCTTAGGAAAATATTGCAGTGGAAACATTCAAAAGGGCATCTCATTTCATTATAAAAACTTTTGCCAAATAATACATCGTTAATCAGTTACAGAATATATTGTTGCATTACATCACAAAAGCCCTATACAAATGGATGCCATCAAAAAGAGCTGAGTAGCCACCTCGTGCCATCCTCAGCAATCATTACCTGCCAACTAAAAAACATATAAAAAGTCAGCGTTGCTGAGTGAGTTCTAGTTTTATAATAAAACATACTTTACTTTCATTTAAAACCGTTCGTTACTTTTGCATGATCACACATCATACGTACATATGGATAATATCTTTATTATCTTCTTGATTCATCCATTCATTCGTTCCTTATAACTTTACTTGCGCATCGGATATCTCCCGTACCAATACCATATGCTACACGCCGAACTATTTAGCTACTAGGCCGAAGTCAATAAATGAACAGCTGAGCGTATGCCACAGTACTATGGGTAAGCGGTAGAGGTTCTACATAAATGGTCGATCACAAAGAAGGACCCGATATCCGATACATGCAAGACTTTTTATTTCTTTCTACTTTACGTTACATAATACTTAATTTCATTCATTATCATAACACGTAAAGCCACATGAAAGATAAACATACATCATACTAAGGAACATTAACATGCACTGACATCACGTCATACAGGGCAAAATCATACATATCAAATATTTTTTGATTTCTTTTTTATAATTAATTGAAAATACACCGCATAATTTACAAGAGTCAAATAATTCTTGCTAAAAGTAACCATACTTATAAATAAACTAATTAATATACCCATGTTCTTCATTTCAATTCTTCTCAACATTCCATAATTCCATGGAGATATACACTCTCTCTTTCATCTTCATCTCCCTCATAATCCCACCATTAACATCACAAGCTTGCAATCACATCGACCATCAAGCACTACTCAACTTCAAACACCAAATCACATTCGACCCTTCAAATCTCTTACAATCATGGACCCCTCAAACCGATTGCTGCAAATCATGGAATGGAATCGCCTGCAACTCCGCCGGAAGAGTCATCAACCTCACCTGCTCCGGCACCGTCTCCGGCGACGACTTCATCCTCGAAACCTCCATCTCCGGTACCCTTTCTCCTTCTCTCTCTAACCTCACGTTTCTTCAGCTTCTTGACCTCAGCAACCTCAAAGACTTATCGGGTCGGATCCCGCCGGAGTTCGGAAAGCTTTCACGTCTCACCCACCTGTTTCTTGACTCCAACAAGCTTTCCGGTACAATTCCGGCGACTTTCCGACGACTTTCGAAGCTCAAAAGGATGTATCTTAGTAATAATCTGTTATCTGGGGTGATTCCGCCGGTGATTTTCCGATCGTTTAAGTCGTTATCGGAGATTGGTCTCTCCGGAAATCGGTTCTCCGGCGAGATTCCGTCCGAGATTGGGGAAATGCTTTCGATCACTAAACTTGATTTTCATGAGAATAATTTAACTGGGGTCATACCATCAACCATTGGGATGTTGAAGAAGCTTAAATTTCTTGACTTGTCGGAAAACCAGATCGCCGGAGCTATACCGGAATCTCTCGGATCATTGCCGGAGTTGCAGCTTTTGTACCTTAACGAAAACCAACTTTCGGGTTCGATTCCTTCGACAATTGAAGGTTTGAAATCGATTCAATTCCTCCGGTTGTCGGAAAACAGATTATCCGGCGACATTCCACCGTCGATCGGTAAGCTTCCGAACATCCAACGGTTGATATTTGAGAACAATAAGCTCACCGGAAAACTACCCACCACCATTGGTGATCTGATTACTCTCACCGATGTATACTTCTCCGGCAACTGTTTCACCGGAGGTATTCCTTCAAGTTTTGGTAACTTGAAGAATCTTCAAACACTTGATCTATCAAGAAACAAACTTTCCAAAAAGATTCCTTATCAGATTGTTAAACTGCAGAATTTACAGACTCTTGATCTGTCATTCAACCCTTTGAACCTGATCACATTACCAAATTGGTTTTCAAAGCTCAAACTTTTCCGGTTAAAGATGGCGAACACCGGAATCCGAGGTCAGATTCCGGGGTTCTTATCATCATCATCAACAATATCAGAACTTGATCTGTCCAGCAACTCTTTAACAGGTGAATTACCGAATTGGATCGCAAACATGACGAATCTTTCATATTTGAACTTATCCAACAACGGGTTTAAGAACGCGATTCCACGTGAATTCAAGAATCTTTCGCTGTTGATGGATCTTGATCTTCATTCCAACAACTTTTCGGGTGACATAAATACTATTTTCAAGAAGAATGTACAAGACCCACTTGGTCATTACAACTCAATTGACGTGTCATGTAACTTGTTTTCGGGACCTATAACTATTACTGATGAACCCGCGATGGATTCAATTGTTTCGTTGGTGTTATCGCGCAATCCGATTGGCGGAATGATACCGGAAAGTTTGAGCAGTAGCAAGGAATTGGTGAGGATCTTGATTTCTAGTAATAATTTGATGGGTGAGATACCTAAGGAGTTGTTGAGTTTAGAGAAATTGAAGGAGTTTGATGTGTCTAGAAATAGGTTAATTGGGGAAATTCCTAAGCATAATGTTAGTATTCCTGCTTCTGCATTTTTTGGTAATGCTGGATTGTGTGGGACCCCACTTCCGCCATGTAAGCATTCTTTCTGACAAAGTATCATTTTGATGTACTTTTATGTGAACTTATTATATTTTTTTGAAAGACACGCATGCTTTAATACTATATATTTTACACACACCGTTAAACTACAAGAACATACGGGTGTTCAAAAATATCCGAATTCGAGAATCTGATCCGAAAATTCGAATCCAAGAATCCGATGCGAAAATCCAAATCCGAAATATCCGAATTTTCGGATATCCAAAAATTCGGATATCCGAATTTCAGATATCCGAATTTCGGATATCCGAAAATTCGGATTCGGATTCGGATAGTTATTTTCAAAAGTTTCGGATATCCGATTATCCGAAAACTGAATTTTTTTTTATTTTTTTGAATTTTAGATATATTTTTACTTTAGGTTGAGATTTTTTAGTGTATATTGTGACTTTTATGATATGAGTTGGTTTTTTATGTTATTTTATAATATTATATGTTTAATTATTGTAAAAAATAAAAAAATATAAAAAAATAAAAAAAATAAATTTCGGATATCCCAATCACTATCTGAATCTTTATCCGAAATTTCGGATACGGATTCGGATAGTGATTTCCACTATCTGAAATTTTCAGATTTCCGAAATTTGGATATCCGAAATTTCGGATATCCGACTTTGAACACCCCTACAAGAACATTAGTGTGTAATAAATTTGTGAAGGAAATTGCAAACATAATAGTGCCTATAGGTTATAACCAAATGAGTGTATCTAGTGAGTAATTATCAGTGATTCGCAACGGGTTTAAAACGTAGATGAAAATAAAGAAGATTTGATGGTATATTATTTATTCATCATTCGAAAAAAAATGCACGTTAAAACACTAGAAATGTATATAAAAATAAACAAAAACAATAAAAGAAAAAAAAAGCCAAATAATAAAGAAAAATTAAAGAAAATGTAAGGAAAAAAATAAAAAGTACATACAAAAATAACTTTATTAATGTGGAAATGAATAAAAAAAAATAATAGCAATAGCTGATTAGGAATAATTGTACGATAATTTTGTTAAGTTTAGGAATAATAGTGGATATGAATAAAAATAAGTTGATTAAAGTGTTCGGGCCTAAGGGTAAGATTATAAAACTACTAATATAAGCAACAGCTTCAATAGATATATAGAGTGTGTTTGGCTAAGTTTATTACTTATGGCTTATCCATAAGTCCTTATACATCCTAAAAAGTGTTTGGCAAAAGCATAAGTCCTTCTCATTTTAACTTATCAACTTGGCTTGAAAAAAAGAAATCCATAAGTTGGGTTTCCCCAACTTATCAAAACAACTTCTTCTTATCCCACACTATCCCATACAAAAGCCCTAATTACCCTTTTTACATGAATAAGCTTACCCAAACACTTTTCAGAAAACAACTTATTAACTTACTGGCCTCCCCACCTCATAAGCTAATCCAAACATTTTTTTAGAAACTCTTTTTCAAAAAGTCATAAATTAATAAGTCATTTTACCTATAAGTCCTTATGTCTTTCCATAAGCTTTGCCAAACATGCTCATAGTAATATACCCGTTCATTTGTTGTGTTATTATTACTTTCTAAGTCGGTTCTTATCTGTAGGAAAAAAACAGATCGGGTGGGTTTGTATGTGTAAGAATATAAAAGAAGTTTGATGGGTCATTAGACTAATCCTATTAGCAACCCAACCAACCAAATTATCTATTAAAAAACTAATTTCTCTTTCTTTCATCTATACAACCTAACTAACCTTAATTTTTCCACTCCCATTAGCAACCAAACCAAACTAGTTTTTCATTTAAATAAATATGCTTTCATGACTAACTTTTAGTCTATTAAAAATAAATTATTTTATTTCAAAAAAGTAAAAATATATTATATGTTTATATATAAAAATATATAATCCTCTCAATCTTTAAAATGAAGTAAAAAATTGAAACCATAGACGAAAATAAGAATCACAAGAGATTAGAAACTAGAATTAGAAGTGATACGCAAGTATGCTTAATATTATACCTTGTAAATATATAAAAGAAATTATGAATTTTGGTATTTTATAATTTTTTGAACTAGATAACGTTAGTCCGCTAGTGTTAAACTTTAGTCCGCTAGTGTAAATTTTTATATAAAACCCGAGTTCAAACAACCCCCCCCCAAAAAAAAAAAAAAACAAGTTAATTTTGCCTCTTGCCCCCCTACGGGAGTATTCAAGCTCCGCCACTACATTTACATGTATATTTTAATTACTATGTGAACATATATATACTCGTACTATGATAAGAAAAATATTTATTACACAAGTTAAATAAATAAAATATTCAATAGTAATTAGTTAGAAGGTTAGTAAATATTAAATATTTGCAATCTCAAACAAAATTAAGTTCTTAATTTATTCTTCAGTGATAAACCTATGAAAATGAAGAATAAATTTTGGATGAGATTATAAAGATTTTATGTTTGCAATCAATCGTTCTAAACGTCGGTTCATAAACTTTTGTTGGAATTTATCATTGTTTATCATTTTCTGTTGATGTAGTTTACGTTTATTTTTACATTTTTAGATTGCTCATGGAAGAGATAATTTTATTTAGAGTTATAATACGTTTTTCATCCTTGGGGTTATATTGAAATTACCATTTGAGCTTAAAACTTTAATATTGTCATTTGCATCCAAATGTTGTCATTTGAGTCCATTTAACTACTTCTAGAGTAAATTACCATTTGCATCCCTGACGTTTGTTCATTTTAACCACTTGCATCCCTGCGGTTTCAAAATTGCCATCCGGACCATGACGTTTCATGTTATCTTTGTTTGAGTCTATATTGTTTTATTTTTATTTCCATTTGAGTACGGAATACTAACACCGTTAGTTTTCTTGTTAAAATTATTGTTAAGAAGACTAAATTACCCTTCATCACCACCATGACAACTAACCATCACCATTTTCACAACCATCATCACCACCTCCACAGCCCCATCACCACCACCGCAGCCCCCATCACCACCACCGCAGCCCCATCACCACCATCGCAGCCCCATCACCACCACCGCAGCCCCATCACCACCACCGCAGTCCCATCACCAGCATCGCAGCCCCATCACCACTAATCGCAGCCCCATCACCACCACCGCAGCCCCATCAGCGGGCCAACACAAGGATCCGAACCCGAAGTCGTTGGAGCACCCGAGGAGTATTTCAGATGGGTCGGATCCTTGGAATATGGTACCCGAAAAGCTTGTCGGGTCGTAAAGGTCCGATACGAAATCAGAGAAATCAAACAGATCGGAGGTTGTGAAATGGTCGTCGAATGGCTGGAAATCGGAGATGTCGCCGGAGAAATCGCCGGAGATTTCAGAACGAGTCAGATGAGTCGACTCAGCGATGCACTCGTCTTTTGATGGTGAGTCGAACCGGAGAACTGATTTCGGTGACGATACTTTGCTGTTGGTCTGTGATTCTTCGCCGAAGTTGTAACCGGAGTCAAACGACGATACCTTCTTCTCCGGCGACGGGAGACTTTCCGGCGGAGATCCTCACAACTCTACCTGAAGCAAGTTCTCCGGTGGGTAACGACGGTTTCGTCACCATCGTTGTGGTTCTGGTCGTTGAGGAGCGTAGAGCAGGTGGGTGATGGGGTGGTTGTGGTTCTTCTAGTCGTTGAGGTGTGGTGGTGGTGCGGCGACAACGACGGTGTGGCGACGGTGGCGGAGCGTAGAGCAGGTGGGTGATGGGGTGGTTGTGGTGGCAGTGGTGGACACAAAGAGGGAGAAGAGAGAGAGACATAGAGAGAAGATGAAAGGGGTGGGGTGTGAGTAGATGAGGGGTATTAAATAAGGGTATTTTTGTTATTTTATTAAACTGAAAAATCTAACGTCGTTAGTGTGTTGGACTCAAATGAAAATAAAAATCATACGTCAGGGGCCGGATGGTAATTTTAAAACCGCATGGATGCAAGTGGTTAAAATGAACAAACGTTAGGGATGCAAATGGTAATTTACTCCTACTTCTAATTAACACACAAGCGAAATGTAGAATTAAAGATAAAATGATAGCCATTATGATGCTTTTCTATCAATGTTTTTTTTATTTGGGGCGTTCATCTTCGTGTACTCTCCGTGTTTTGTTATTTGGATTGTTCCTTGTGCAACGCGCATGGAGAACATTTCTCTTAACCTTAAAAAGTAAGCTTGGTTTCTAAGATTTTATGTTAAGTAGTTTTTATTTTCAAAGAAATTCATCTTTATATTAATTTGCAGGACCGTTTAAGGGCTTTAGCACAATTACAACACAACTACACAATGAGGAGATTAACTAAACTTTAATCAAACAGTGAACTGGGTTAACCAAAGTGATACAAAGAACACAAGTAAAGCAAGAGACAGAACAAGAGAGTATGGGTTTCAAGGAGGCAGTATATTGCTTTCTCAAGTTCTTTTACAAGTGTTACAAAGCATAAAGAAAGATACAAGAACTTGGAATACTTATACTACAACCTACAGCCGGCTATACTTTGAAAGCCAGCTGGATACAATTGACTAGACACTAACAAAATCAATTGTAGGATCAAAAGGCATATCTGCCTTTTGACCTTGTGACTATGACATGCCATAGCTCACATCCTTATACATTACAAAAGGGATAAAGTACATAAAGTGGAAAGTTACAGACTCAAGACCTCAATGTACAGTTACCAAAAGCATGGACCTTTTCACCAACTCATGTAAGTTGGTGACTTTACAGAGACGCAGCGGAAAAGGTGCTTTATGGAACAGTACATCAGATAAAGCATGTGTACTAAAAGTCTTCGGAAGAAATCTGTCTTCATAGGTGAAGCTTCGGAAGACTTTGTCTCTGAGGCTTCGGAAGACTTCATGTTTGGCTTCGGAAGATATTGGTCTTGGCTTCGGAAGATTTTACACTTAGAGTATTTTCTAATGCATTGTGTAAAACTTCCGAAGCATTCTTCACTTCAGTACTTAGTGCATGTTGCTGAGACACTTTGGATGTTTTGGGTTGCATCAGACTTAAGAAATCCTTACATAATTGAAGTGCGAATGAACAATTAAAATTTTGTCTCTATATTCCCCCATATTTTGTTTACTTATGGCAGTCACCGCCTACTTCTAGTCCCTCAATATTTTGTGCAGTTTCAGTAGTCGTCACCTATCTTCGGCGTCTTTTCTAATGGTTGGGTGCCTTCGGGTTTGCTCTGTGCTTGGTGTTTTGATATTTTTTTTCTATCTCCGCCCCACACCTTTATGCTTCAGTGATTACCTTGGGTTTTTTGGTTTTGGAAATAAAGGTATTGCTTGTGCTTGCCACCATCGCCTTACTTCGGCTCCTTTACTGGTGGTTGCATGCCTCCAGGTATGCTTTGTACCGGGTGCTCAGACCGTTGCCACATACCACCCATCTTTGTCGTGTATGCTTGAGAATAAGTGTAGCGCCACCTTTGGCAAGCAGGTGTGCTTTCTGTACTCAAACATGGCCAATGGAGGTGTGCATGGTGGTTGGTCAACCGTTGCCGCCTATGGATGTTTGGTGTTCAGTGAGGGACCCTGATTTATCGATGATGGTTCGTTGGCACACATCTGAAACATTGATTCAATTTGTTCTAATTTAAAACCCTATATCGATGCTACGATTTGATGTTGTGGAGGTTTGTTTCGTTTGATATCTTATGTCTATGATGATGAAGGTAGTCTCATCTAAGATAGTATAGCATGATGATGGTCACAGTTATGTGTTGGCTGGTGGCAGAATGTTAGGTCCATAATGATGATGACCCAACTATCTGAAACCATTTTAGACATGTAAACATTGGGTGTTGGTATATTTTTGGTTTCATCACATTTCATATGGGTTGTTCTGATGTTAATGGTATGAATCTGGCGATGACATGGAGTTTTAGTTTAATAGAGGCGAGATTTCACATGTTGGCAACAATGATATTTAAAGGATACGTCGTGTTGGTCTTTTTGGCATGATAAATGGTTGTTTGTGGCTATAAAAAACCGACACTTTTGAGCCATTAATATGTTGTTTTGGCATTAATATGTTAGATTGAAATTTGCTATAAGAATTAGGAATTCAGAAGATTTGAAATCCACTAAGTAAGTTAGAATTTGTAATACATTTGAGTGCCAAATCAATAATAAAAAATTTAAAATATATCATGGCAACCACCATTATTGGTTGCCACACCACCCTTCCCCTCTGGTCGCATCTCCTTTCCCACCATCCTACTTCTATCGTCACCCCCTTCATCACCACCATGTTGTCACTTGCCTAACCTATCATGTGTCACCTCTGTCACCACCTATTGTTGGTTTGTGCAATAATTTCTTTTTGTTTCCTCACATCCACCACCATTAGTAATGCCAGTGGTAACATAGACGTGTGAAGGTGAGGCTCGAAGGACATCAAAAAAGGCCATAATTGTCATGTGGTGGGGGTGGGGTGGGGGTTGAGGCATTAGTGGCGGGGTGAGGTGGACAACATTGAAGATGCAGGTGGTGGTGGTAGTAAAGCTGGTGGGGTGATGGCGGCAGCAACACTGAAGAAGAGGGGGTGACGATGAAGGCAGGGGTGGCAGCTCGCTACATAAATAGAGCATAAAGGAGATAGAAGATGCTAATGTTGAAGTTGAAAAAAATGTAGCTTACAAATAGTTAGAGATACAGTAATATAGACTATGTAAGTGAAAACAAACTTATATGATCAGAATGGGAAAGAAAAGACTAGACATTTGTAGGAATAAGTGGAAACATAGAATAAATATGATACAATATATTTAAAACTAAGTTAAGAAAAACATGAAAGGACAAAAAATACATAATTGTGGACAAGAACATGGTTAAGTTAAGGCCAATTGTTAAAAGAACCCAAGTTCAAACTCAAGGTAAGCATTAAGTTGTTAAAGTCAACAAGAGAGAGAGACTCATGTTATAAGTAGATCTAAACATGAGTTAATATCTCCTCACTTACCAAGACTTTTGTAAAGAAATCAAAAACTAATCTAAATAGGGGTTGATGAAGTCATTATCAAACACTCAATGGATTATAGACATACTTATACATTTTCGTTACTTCTTTTTCTTATCATTAGGAGTAAGAAGCCTTAGTTTTACTATTTTCAGTTTAACGGGAGATTTTTGTAGGAACACCATTCACAAAAAAAAAACTTTTTTATTGAATTATTTGAATTGTAAAACAAAGATGAAAAGTCTTTCTATGCATCCTTTGAATTACTCAAAAGAAACAAAACTATAAACAAATTACAAGATGCAAAATAACAAAAAGAAACTGGGTTTTGGGTGAGGATTAACTTTAACAATGGACCCTTAAAATAGATTTTAGACTATCAAGATGAACATGTCTATCTCCCAGGATACAACAACCTAAGCAGATGATACACTCGATATTATCAATGACAAAAATAGGTATGTAATCTAATTTAATTGAATGACGCATTAGACTAAAATCATGACCAAGAAGACCATGTTAAACATTAGACAACTCAATCAAGTAAGCAAAATGAGAATTATTATTATATATATTCTTTTTACTACAGTTACATTAAGGTCAAACATATTATTTTAGGCATATCCTTTCCCAAACAAACATGCCATGCTTAGATAAAAAAAACTTGTCACTTTCAAAAATTAGGCAAAAACTAAATTTGTTAAGCAACCATCCTGACGCAAGGCTCTTGCGCAAATGAGGACCATAGAGCATGTTGCTTGGTGTGAGCTCCTTCTCTAAAGTCCACTTCAAGATCATATCACTTTCACCCTTGGTATTGGTTTCTTCTACTAAATGCCAGCTTGAGAATTTTAAATGTTTGTTTGAGTAGTTTGAGTCTTTGTGATACTTTTGATGGGTTTGACATTTCAAAAGTACTAAGATTATCTGGGTTGTACCCGTATGATATCAATGAAGATGATAAAAGAAGACTTCGGGATGAACTAACAATCTATATTGATGATTTAAAAGCATATACAAGATTTTCCAACTTTGATGGTTTATCAAGTCTTGTACAATTAATGGTTGAAACAAAGAAACATCTTTTCATCTACATCGGTGTATCATTTATTAAAGCTAGCTTTCATATTGTCCGGTGCAACTGCAACCGTTGAAAGATCTTTTCCGGAAATGAAGTACGTGAAGTCCGGGTTCATAATCGGATGGGTTATGAAAATTTAAGTGATAGTTGTATTCGTTTTACTAAGAAAGACTTAAGAATGTGTCTTGTATAGAACAACTTTAAATATATTGTATTTTTATTATGTTTATTGTAATGACATTTGACATGCTTTAGTTGGTTTTTCGAAATTTTGTTTGGTTGCGTTTTATTTTATTAAATGACCCGACCTGATCCGAGTTGAAATAGACCATAAATGGACCAAAAAATTTATTATATAGCGTTAGTCAAATGATCCTTAAAAATTTTCCGGCCTCATAAAAAGTTCCTAGATTTGTTAAGTGGTTACTACCTAATATGGTGAGTTGCTAAAAAATTATAGGAATATGTGTTAAGAATAATAACTTATATTTTTTTAAATAATCAAGTTATGAGCCAAGCCCCTAGCCACACATCACCACCACCACAACCTTCCATCACCACCATCACAGCCCTCATCACCACCATCACAACCGCCTATCATGGCACCATAATCACTACCATTACAACCACTCATCACCACCATCACATCCCTCGTCACCACCACCACAGCCTAAGCACCGCCACCATAGCCCCCGTCATCGCTGCCACAACCCCTGTCACCGCTGCCACAGCCCCCGCCACTGCGATTATTCTTAAAACCCTTGGCCGCCATCATGTTTCAGCCTTCCACCACCAGATCTGGTTCACTAGATCTGTGATTTCATGTCGGTGGTGGTTGTAGGGTACTAATCAGAGAGAGAGAGAGAGAAAGAGAGTAGAAAGAGGGGTGGCGGTGGTTGTTGTGGTTATGGAGGTTGTGATGGTTGTTGTGGTCATGGAGGTGGTGGTGGTGGTCGCACCGGTGGTGGTGCACTACATGTGCATAGAGAGAGAATAAACAGGGGTGGGTGAGGATGGATGTATTTATTTGATGATTAGGGTATATTTGTCTTTTTATAAAAATTAACAGAAATATCTAATGTCGTTAAGGTTTTGCATGCGAATGGAGATAAAAATGAAACGTTAAGGAGTAGACGACAATTTTGAAACATCAAGGATACACGTAGTTAAAATATTTAAACATCAAGGACGCAAATGATAATTTACTTTTAATCTCCAAACCATAGAGATTCTTCACAGTTTTCCCATGCCTAGAACAATCGACGAACCAAAAAGTTTAGTGTTACAAAAATTCTATCAAAACTCAATCAATCACCACAAAGAACATATCCTTGTGTATATATATAATTTGAGGAAGTAAATACTAAACAATCAGCAGCGATGTACAACAGACGGTCTCAATAGCTAAACATCAACATAATTGAACTGCTTAAACCATTATATCAACAATCACAGAATCCAATTGTTGAATCCACTTGTTATATTAAACAATTATATCAACAATCACAGAATCCAATTGTTGAATCCACTTGTTATAGCTAAAAAATACTAGGGTAGTTCTCAAGCAGCTTGTGGCGATGCAAGCATGCGAAGTACGCTATCAAAGCGCCAATATAAACCATATTAGTTTTTGTCGCTCCTTCAATGTGGGACAACTCGATATCTAATTCATCATAGCTCCATTTTGGACAAAGTTTTATTCGTTGTGATAATATCATATTCTAGAATACAAACCCGGTAAATAATTATTATATTAGTACCAGATGCTAGTTATCATTAGTATATAAAGTTAGTGAAAAACTTGTTTTAGCGCACACTTCTACACTATAGTGTACAACGCACACTTTTGTGTACTTCATCCAGATTCTCACCAAATTTTCAACAATTATCTTATTCACTATCTTGTTATCAGTTTCTGTAATGAGTAAATAGTATATAATGTTCCAAGATGTTACAATTTTATATGATTATTTTATAGTTTTCCTAATGTAATAATTCGACTCACGATATTCATTAAGAAAAGATTTTAAAGAAGTCTTTGTTCACGATTATCGTTTTTGCTTGATCAAATATGAATTATTTCACACATCAACTTGTTTGTGCACAGATTTTAATTTAATCAAGAATAAAGTAAATTGGGTGAATGGATCGTTGACAGAATTATCGTGAGATTTTAAAGTATCTATCTTTTTTATTCTTCTTGCGTCGTGCTCTTAAATCAACATCTGCTTACATATATTTATAATCAAATCAAAGAACATGTTAGAGAAACCAAGAGTCATTTTCTACCTTTGAGACTTTAGCTTACGACATTTATGAGCCACTTACCTTAGTGCTATGGCCAAAGACCCTAGCTCTATTGTACTTTTCTTTTGCTTATTGTTGTTTTTCTACAATTTTCCTACGCTAGATTTGAGTAATGAAGTCATCGTAGGGTTATGATGGTAGTTATGTATTATAAAGTATATGAGAGAAATATTTTAAGATATTATAAAATTAAAAATAATTACTTTATTCAATGTATAAGATACAAACAATTTTGAGGGTAAAATAATATTTTTAACATTATTTACAAATTAACCCTTACAATTAGTTACATAATAACCTTACACTTATTAACACTTATAGAAGATTTTACATTATCTACCTATAAACCAAAAAAAGCTTAATTTGTTTTAAGATTTCATCTATTTCTTTTAATCTATCATGTTTAAAACCTTTGGAGACTAAATTGTAATATGTGTTTTTTTAAACGTTTGTTGTACACTTTTTGTTGAACTGATCTGTATTTTGTGAGGTACAATGGCGGAGCATGACGAAAAGTATAGGGGGCGGATGTCACAACCACGATACCATTTTTTTTGGTATCGCTACGTTTAAGGTTATATTTTCAAGTAATCGGGTCGACGATTCGGTTCGGTTAAGGTCAAACATTAAAAACTATAAATATGTAATATATATTTTTCATTCAAAGGACCAGTCTTACATATAATATTAAAATGATATTAAACAATAAAGCTAGAGAAAGACGAGTACCTTAAAGAAAAATTACAACTCAGCCCGACGACCTTTAAGATCTTTGAAATCATCTATTATGCATTCCGAATCAAAGTTTTCTGCTATTTCTTTTTCTATGTAAATAACCAAACTATTCGCGAGATACTCTTCTGACATTTTATTACGAAGGCGATTCTTGAATATTTTCATTGCTGAAAATCCCCTTTCTGTTGTTGCAGTAGAAACCGGAAGTGTCAAGACTAGCCGAATCACTCTATCAACCAAATAATACGTCTCACATTTCTTAGTTTCCACAAGAGTTTTGCATAGATCAGAAATAGTCGATACACCATTTAATTTGATATTTTCTGTCTTGTCAACATTAAAAATCTTCAATTGATATCTTAAGTGAATCCTCTCATGCTCTGTAAAATCTTCAGGATAATACTTCTCAACAAGAAGACAAATCTACTCAACATCAATCTTTTTTGATACTAAAGTTGAAGAAAGAGATAACAACTCCATTGCACGCTCATTGAATCTACTATTTAACTCATGTAATTGTTTATCCAATGTGGATGTAAACAAATCTACTCGATAGTAATGTTCAAATGTAACATGAAGATCCTTTTTACGAGGCCGGTACCGAGTAGAAGTATATGGAGCGTTCATATCCGGTATTTCTATTTGATGTTTTTTACAAAAAAAGATAACATGTGCAAGGAAAGAATCCCATCCATTGTTTCTGAAATGATCTAAACTAATCTTTGTTGATGAAACCAACTCCATGGCATTAAGAATATCTTGGGATTTCTTTTGTAAAGATTGAGAAAGCATGTCAGTTCTTCCCATTATTTCCTTTATCAAGTGAAGAATAAAAACAAACTCAAATGATTGCATGTGACCGTAAGCTGCATCAGCATATCCACGTTGAGAAAAAGTAGTATGAGATAAGTCTTCAATTATTCCACAAAGAACAACACGAGTGACATCAAACATCTTAAGTAAACTGCAAACAGAGTTAAAATAAGAACCCCAACGTGTATCACCAATAAATTCTTAACCTCATCTGCCTTTGCCTTTTATAACTCATCATGACGCTTACTAGAAGCGCAAACCACATTAATAATAGAAACTAGGTTTGTAAAAAATTGATGTACAGGAATAACTTCCCTTGAAGCATAAACCAAGGTAAGTTGTAACCTGTGAGCAAATACAAAAGCATAATAAGCATTAAAATTTTAATCAAACCGAAGAAAAGAATAGACAAATAAGTAAGTAATTAACCTATGAGCAAAGCAGTGAATATAATATGCATAAGGACAATCCTTAAGAACAAGTGCTTGTAATCCGTTCCATTCTCCTCTCATATTGCTAGCTCCATCATAACCATGACCGCGGATTTTACTAACATCAAACTGATACTGCAAAATTTGTTTCCACATACTTGTTTTCATGGTTGATGATAGAGTATCTCTTACATGTACCAAGTCTAAGAACCTTTCTCGTATGATCCCTTTTGCATCAACAAATCTCAAAACAATGGCCATTTGCTCTTTTTTCGACTCATCTCGTGACTCATCAACCATGACACAAAAGTATGAATCCCCCACTTCATTACGAATATACTTTCGCACTTTATTTGCAATAATACTAAGAATTTCTTTTTGAATGTCTCCAGAAGTATACTTTGAATTATAAGGAGTGTTTCCTAATATAACCTTTGCAACCTCATCATTATAAGAAGCTAGAAGTTTTAGTAATTCAAGAAAATTACCCCGATTCTTTGAAAGAGAAGATTCATCATGTCCTCGTAAAGCACAAGCTTGGAATGTCAACCACCTCACTACATCAACTGAAGCTTTCAATCGTAAACGATTCTTTAATATTAGATCTTCACTTTGTTTTGCAAAGACATTCCCAATGTGTGTTGATTGGTTCAACAAATTTTCACTATATGCTACAGCATCTCTATGTTGAGAAGAATTAATATGGTTCAAGTATGCATAATTTTTTCCATCATTAACTTTTTTCCAATTGTCAAATCCTTTAACTGTAAATGCATCATAACCGTTGCATACATTAGGTTTATCATTAAACAAATAACAAAGAAGACAATATGAAGCATTTGTTGTTGGAGAATACTCTAACCAACTAGGAAAAACCTTAAACCAAGCATATTGAAATCTACGATTCTTTTTATCTTTAGGATACTCTTCAAGATGAATTTGGAAAGGTCCCAAATTCAAATAAGCTCGTCTTACTTGTTCCCTCACACTAACTGGATAATCCCACAATTGTCTTCATTTAGCGGGGTCTCTTTCAAGATTATTAAGATCAACTTGGTTAGCATTTGATTCTTTTGATAAAGGAACTTCACATGCTTGATGCTCTTGTTGATTTACATGTTTTTCCGACTCACTAGTTGAGGTTTTTTGATGTTTCTCATGATTTGAATCATCTATTTTTCCATTAACATCCTTTCTTTTGAAAAAAGAATCAATAGTTTTCCCCCTTTCCCATGATATATCAATCTAAATTCAATAAAAAATCAACAATTAGTCATATATGATAATTGATACATTCAACAATTATTTATTATCCAAAACCTTTAAAATCAAAACTGAATCATTCATACTTTAAACTCTAAAAACCCCAATTCAAAACCCTAGATGGTTACATTCAATCAATGTATGATAACTTACATTCAAACTTTAATCAACCTAAGTAAACCAATAGCAGTAGCAAGCAATTAGCGATGAAGAGGAAAGAGTTCGAGATTGTGAAATGTGAATGACCACTTACTGGTCGACGGGTCGTCGGTTTGCAGGCTCTGGTTTGAAGCCGGTAGCAGCTTGCAGACGGCAGGGCTCGACAAGTACTTAGCAGCAGCAGGCCAGCAGCACTGCGGCAGGGGATGAGGGCTGAGGCGAGCCGGCGAGGGCCGAGGGGGGGGGCACAACAGTCGACTGTCGTCTGTCGACTTCCGAACAGTAGCAGAAAGCCAAGAACTCCCGTTTTTTGTGTTTATTGGACATTTGGATAATTGGATGATTAGATGTAATGTGTTGGGTTGGACTTGGGCTTTAGTTTTTTTTATTTAAATAACTACATAAGTGATAAGCCCAATTCAAATAACTAAATAAATTGAGCCCAATTTGTTAAATATATATAGTTTTTTTTATTATTTTTGTAAATAAATTAGTAGATGTAAATTTTTATATATTTACGGGACTTGTATATTTTTTAAACATGTGTCTATTTTATTAGGGGGGGCAAATATAACATATGTAAACTTTTTTAGGGGGGCGAATTTACTATATATATATATATATATATATATATATATATATATATATATATATATATATATATATATATATATATATATATATATACATATATATCATATATATATATATCTATATATATATATATATATCTATATATATCTATATACCTCTATATACTACTATATATATCTATACTATATATATATACATATCTATCTATATACATATACTATATATACATATATATATATATATATATATATATATATATATATATATTACGAACCGGAAAATTAACACTACGGACGAAAAAAGTAGGGGGCGGTCGCCCCCCCCCCCCCCCCGACCCTTGCAATACTTCACCCCTGGTGAGGTACAATAAGTTAATGCATAAATGTACAAGTCGTCATGCAGAAACTCATTATTTGGTGTTTTGATTTTTAGCTTAAAACATAATAGGATTTTATAAAAATACTACAAGAATATATTAGAAACATGTGTCGGATGTAAAATGTCACTCCGCTGCATTGCGCGGGCACCCCTTTAGTTTATAAATATGAGTAATACCCATTGACTTACTTTACTGACAATTTAAAGCATCAATTACAAACTCAAATAAGTTCTTTTTATTGTAATTGATGTCTTTTTAATTATTTTTTTAACTTTCATTCTCGATTAAAAATTTACTTTTTAGCATGAGATTTAGTAATTGAATGGAATTGATAGGGAATTATAGAATGAGAATGAATAGTTAAAAATGAAGAATTAGATAGGGTTGTGTTAATACAAACACTTTTTTTGTTATTTAAACACTTTATTGTCTCCATCTCTCTCTATGTATCTATATGTATGTATAGAGAGAGATAGAGAGGATGGAAATAAATTAGGTGTATCAATAACATACCTGTTGGGTATTCTACCTTGGAAGAAATTGAAGATTTTAATATTATTGAAGTTGAAGACTTGAAGCACAAAATCAACAAAAATATTAGTCTAGGGTTTATATTGTAATTATTTTTATTGCTAGACTAGTATAAATATTTGCATATATTATCATTGTAAAGGGTGAATAATTCACCACTTGTTAGGGTGAATTAGGTCCATCACCAACAACATCATATAATCATCCTTCATTGATGATGATTTCAATAACATATCAATAAACATCAATCATTAAACAAGTTTGTGTTATTCATCATGTTCGTCATTATTATATTTTAGCATCTAATCATTCAAGTTTTGTCTTTATCAATATGAATCCTAAGATCCATGCTCATTGTTCCGTTCATATCGGGAACACACAATTGGTATCAGAGCCGGAGTTGATGGATTCATATTAATTTTGATAAGATTTTATGTTTAGTTTGCTGAAGGTATAGAAGATTTGAAGAAAACAATTCAACAATCACGTCAACATTAGGGTTTGCGGCTTCCTCAAGATCAAACAATAATGGTTGCGGCTGCGGATTAGGGGTGCTTCGAAACCAAGCCGAATAGAGGCTGTCGAAGGCAGCCCTTGCAAATTAAGGGCGGCCGAATGAAGATGCCCACATTAGGGCAGCCGAATAAGGATGCCTTGCGACCCAAGTGTTGCAGCCGAATGGGGCTGCAAATAGGGCTGCCAAATGCCATTTGCGGCTGCCAAAATGGGGCTGCCGAATGAAGGCTCTTGCGGATTAGGGTTTCTTACGAATAAGGCTGCTCCCGAACCACATTAGGGCTGCCGAATGGGGATGCCCACATTAGGGTGATGCGGCCGAACATGGCTGCCAAATGCGGCTGCCTCATGCGCCTTAGGGATGCCCTAATTAGGGTTGCCGAACCAAAGTTCGTTTGCCGCAACATTAGGGTTGCAAAATTAGGGTTTGCAACCTAGGGTTGCAAATGGGCTCGAGAACATAATTGAGTTTGTTTCTTGGGTTCCATCATTAAACAAAAACATTAGTTGGAATTGGGCTCAAGAGTTGAAGATTGGGCTTATGATCAACAAAACAGAATTGGGCTTCGTGTTTGGGCTCAATTATTAAACAAAAACATTAGTTGGAATTGGGCTCAAATGTTGAAGATTGGGCTTATGATCAACAAAACAAATTTGGGCTTCGTATTCGGGCTCTCATCAATAAAACAAGTAACATTGTTACATAATATAGTGGTACCAAAGTTTTGAAGACCTCGCTTCCGCATCAACAACAAAATTTCATAACTTTGGACAACTATTCAACAAAAACAAGATCAAGCTTCAATTCACATTGAAAATCTACAATTTAGGGGGAGTATTATTGGTATTCTACCTTGGAAGAAATTGAAGATTTCAATATTATTGAAGTTGAAGACTTGAAGCACAAAATCAACAAAAATATTAGTCTAGGGTTTATAGGGTTTATATTGTAATTATTTTTATTGCTAGACTAGTATAAATATTTGCATATATTATCATTGTAAAGGGTGAATAATTCACCACTTGTTAGGGTGAATTAGGTCGATCACCAACAACATCATATCATCATCCTTCATGGATGATGATTTCAACAACATATCAATAAACATCAATCATTAAACAAGTTTGTGTTCTTCATCATGTTCATCATTATTATATTTTAGCATCTAATCATTCTAATCTTGTCTTTATCAATATGAATCCTAAGATCCTAAGATCATGATCCTCATCATCCCTCTGTTTTGTGTAAACAAAGACCTGGGTTAAAGGCACCTCTGTTTTACGTGAGTAAAGACCTGGTGACTTGATGATGATCATATCTAAGCTCTCAAAAGAATCCTATGTGATCAACTGTATATTATCTTGAGCTTTTATATCAAGGCATCAATGAGATGCCAAATGCATCTCAAGATAGATCTTATAACTTAAAGTACATAGTTCTTAAGTGTGAAAAAGTGATGATTTGACTTGCAAAGGGAGGACAAAACCTTTGTGAATTGAATGTGAAGCCCATAACAGTTATTTCCAAATCAATATGAAAACATGATAAACAGCTTGCCTAGTTGATACATGAGCTCTTGTATGGATTTATGTGGACAATATACTTGCAATCAGAACTTGTTCAGGTATCAAATCAACAAAATAACTCATCAGGAAGAGGCTTAGTATTATAGTATGATCCCATCATATGTGTATATACATCTGATCATTATCATACAGTTAAAAATCATGTTATTCCTCTTAAAGAAATTTATGATAAATGCTTAATTTCACCATTAATTACAAATTTAAGGGGGGTAAAATACATGAAGTTAAGTGTCTCAATCAGCAGCAGCAATGTCTATATCATTATCAATTTGAAGGAATTGGAATCTGAGCATCATCTTAGCTTCTGGATACATGAAAATTTTAGTAAAAATCATTTTAAACTTTCTTGTGCTAAATTGCCATGTATACAAAGCCAACAAGGTCCTAAAGCAATAAATGGTTCTAACCAATGAAGTTGGACCATACATACAACAATATTTCTCTGCATTGTGCTACTTTAAGCATCAGCAGAAGCTACAATGTGGAAATCTTAAATGTTTATCCGTAGATTGGTAAACTACGGATGAATAAAGATCAACAAATGTAATTTAATGTTATAGTTTGGTAATCAGCAGATGTTGTTGATCCGTAGATGTTCTGCGGAAGAATACATTGAGAGTCCTACTTAATAAATGAGATAAATTAATGTGTCTGAGAGTATAAATGATGTGATTGACTTCTCAAATTCATTATTCGCTTTTTCAGCTCACTTTTCAGACCTAGAAAAACACACTTAACAAACTTTTTCCCACTTCCTTAGCATTCAAATTTTACCAAATCAAAACATTAAACAAACATATATCTGTGTTCTTAATCCGCTGTTATTAAGGTAAAACATGTTGTAATATTCAAGAAAGAACCATTTGATTCTTGTTTTATCTCACAACTGTTCGTATTCTCATATCAATAATGTGATTTTAACGAAGTCTTTTTCTTATGAACAGATGGATAATCGATTTGCGAGAGAACACAATGTGTGTGCCTTCTTAAACCCTGATGATCCTGTTTCAGAAGGGTGTCAAGAAATTATCAGATATCTAAGAAGATCGAGGCTGTTCTATGCCCTATCAGCAGAGCCTGTGATTTTTCGATCACATATCATAGATTTCTGCAACTCTGCATATGTAGAAGAAGACGGTGAAGGTATTGTTGCTAATGTTAGAAATCGAAGACTGAGAATTGATGAACAAACAATAAGAAGGGTTCTTGAGTTGGGAGATGTGGAAGTCGGACACCCTGATGTGTTCAAAAACGAATACATAGAGAAAGTTTTTCTCATGATGGGGTATGATGGTGATTTTGAAAAGGGAGAAATCAAGAAAGGAAGACTCTGTAAGCCATACAGATTTATTTGTCATACCTATCTGAAGTGCATTTCAAACAGAAAATCTGGGCTTGATAGATTTTCAAGACATATCTCCTCTGGCATCATTGGTATTTTTGAGGGAAGAACCTACAATTACTCAAAGTACATCTTCAACTGTCTATGTGATCACCTTAAAGTACAGTAGGTTGATAAGATGTATATGTTTCCGAGGTTTATTCAACTAATCATTAATGCGGATTTGCTTGGAACTTCTGTGGAGGGTGATGTGTTTATTCAAGCACACCTTGGCAGATTTGTTCTGAACAAAATTTCTGAGAAATATGAAGGAGGTGACATGGACATGTTTGCACATGTGGTTGATGCTACTGCAAACATTCCTCAAGAGCTTGTGTGAGAAGATGAACAAGAGAACTCCTCAACCAACTCTGTTCAAGACACTCACTCACCAGATACATCACCCATACATCCAATCTCCAGCCAGCCAAAATACAGAATCAATCCCACCTATCCACCATCAATCACCAAATCAACAACAAACACCCCAACCACAATCTCCAGCCAGCCAAAATACAGAACCAATCTCTCCCATTCAACCCCAATCACCAAATCAGCTTCAAATGCAACTCTATCAACAACCTCCAAATCCTGAAAATTCAGCCACTGAGAGTATTTACACTGGGAAGACAGAGTTAGTCTCACAAGCAAGTACAGTTAAACTATCATTATCCAAAGATGAATCCCCTGTACTCTCAAATGAAACTGAACAAGTATCTCCAGTGACTGATCATCAACAACAACAACCTCATCAAGAACTTGTGGATCAAGCCATTGAGCCCAGTTCAAGCTCAGCAAGTGTTGACCGGAAGAATTTAAAGATGATGAGATTGATGCTCAACATCAGGAAGAAGAAGAAGAAGCAGACTATGTAGATATAATTGCCTACAATGAAGATGATCTAAGTGATAATGATATCCCTGTCAGCAAGAGTTATCTGGTTGCTGAGTATAACAAGCTAGTGCTGAAATCAAACAAAAGAAAGCAAAGAATACATGAGCTGAAGGGAGTGATAAGAGAAAAGGATGAAGAGTTGATGAGACAACAAGCTAGAATAAAAAGGCTGAGAGAAGATGCTCAATGCGATAAGGAAGTCATTGATGCTTTACTTGATAAGGAGTCTGAGCTTAAAGAGTCAGCAGCAACTAAAAATGAAGAAAAAGAAAGGATGATGATGAAGTTTGAACAAGCAAATAACACTATGTCTGCTCAGTCAAATGTGATAAAAAGAAAAGAAGAAGAGATTAAGCAGCTGAAAATGAAGATCTGTACATTAGAGTCTAATGCTAATGTTTCAACTGTTCAAACAAAACAATCTACTGAGGCATCAAAAGAACTAATTCTGTACTCAAGGAAGAGAAAGTATCTTGGTATTGCAGAGAAGAAGAGGGCTATTGATGAAAGTTTTTCCAAGAAACAAAAGCTCACATCTCCTGAACATACACCTTCAGTAGATTTATCTACTGTGAAGTCTATCTCTCATCAGGATGATGACAGTGATGAGGAGTGGAAAGAGCTGATCAATGAAGACTCTCCACAAGATAAGGAAGTCTCAAAGGCTGATGATCTTCTGACTACAAAAGACATATTAGAAGAGAGACCTGAATCAACCATGTTCATGACACTCATAAATCATGGTTTCCCTTATGATATAGTTGAAAGGCTAAACATGACTGAGATGAAGAATCTGCTGAAAGAATTTGAGCTTGCATGCTTTATGATTCCAAATTGTGACTACGAAGCTTTCAGCACCTTTCAATCCATCCAGAAGACAAAGAAGGAGTTGGGACATTGTGACACAGCTAAGCTGAGCAAATACAACATGACTTGCTGGTTACAAGGCCATAACTACAACCACATAAGCTTAAGGGAAGGTCAGTAGGAGAACTTAGAAGGATGATGGAACATGTGATGAAAGTTGAGCTGGATACTGGTGTAAAATTCAAAACTGAAGCTCCACATCCATCCTTTGAGCAACAAAGCAAACTTCCTGCTGAACCTATAACTGTTGAATCTAAAGATCATCACAAAGGGAAAGACAAATTGATTAGAGAGCCAAGAGAAGTAATACCTGGAAAAGTATGGCCACTTGGGACTACAGTGAGGGAGATAACTGAACAGAAATCCACTCTGATACAACTAATAGACCACCTCACAACTCCCAGTTCTGTGGAAGAGAACAGGATCATGGCCTGGAAATATGATTCAGACTGGGATTGTGCTATTATTAAAAGAACATCTGGAAGAGTTGAATACTTCCATGATTTATTTTCAGTGGTGAGTCTGCCAGAGAATGACATCAAGGATCTTCAAAGCCTGATCATCTGCAATTATCCAATTCACCCTAGAGGAAGAGACTTCTCAACTCTGGTGGGAAAGCTCAAGACTAAATTTAAAGATGATGTACTCATAGAAGCTAAAAGAGAAGATGTAGAGCATCAGAAGAGAATCAAAGGACTCAAAAGATACAAGTCCAATGCCTCAGAATATGTAGATGATGAATTCTTGAATAGGGTTGGCTACAAAAGTAGAAATAAAGCAGCAATCAAATGCATTGAAGGGACTCAATTCACATACCCTATCACTGAATGGGGTTATGTTGAGAAGACAAAGGAGTTGGTCCTGCTAAGAAATGCTGAAAACAAGAAAGCTGACAGGATCAGGATTTTTGATCCTGTGGAAATCAAATTACTCCACCCCAGCTACACCTCGTATCTCAATGACAAATTCTTTCCCAAGCTAACTGATGAAAAAGCTCAAAATGATTTGTTCCTGCATGTCCATGTGATCCAAGTTATTGACAAATTACATGCCAAAGCCTACAAAAGAAGAAGATTCAATGCTGGACTGCTAAAGGGAACAACTTTTGATGAAGTAACAGAACTCAGAATTTCAGAGCAAGATGAGCTAGAAGTGGTGAATAACAACAATGTGTTAGACACACTCACTACGAAGGAAGATGTTCTGGGGATAAGTTTTGAGACTCTGAAGAAGTTTAGCAAGATGAAGATCAACTACAAGTATGATGATCAGAAGACTGCTGTGTCTTACTTCTACAAACAAAATCATTGTCAGAGTCAAGGAACTTTCAGTTTTGAAGAACTGATTGCAAGTATCTAAGCCTAAGGGGGAGTATTGTTAGGTCTAGGATCAGTAGATCTAGTTCATTATGTATAAGCTTAGTACTTGAATTAATATCTGTAATGAATATTTGTAATTCATTACTGTGTATGCATTAAATATATAGGTTAACCCATTTATGTGTGTGTTGATGTATGTATGGTTGCAGGTACAAACATTATAATTTATTAAACACAATTACAACACAACCACACAATGAGGAGAACAACTAAACTTTAATCAAACAGTGAACTGGTTTAACCAAGTATGATACTGAGAACACAAGTAAAGTAAAGAGACAGAACAAGAGAGTTTGGGTTTCAAGGAGGCAGTATATTGCTTTCTCAAGTTCTTTTACAAGTGTTACAAAGCATAAAGAAAGATACAAGAACTTGAAATACTTATACTACAACCTACAGCCGGCTATACTTTGAAAGCCAGCTGGATACAATTGACTAGACACTAACAAAATCAATTGTAGGATCAAAAGGCATATCTGCCTTTTGACCTTGTGACTATGACATGCCATAGCTCACATCCTTATACATTACAAAAGGATAAAGTACATAAAGTAGAAAGTTACAGACTCAAGACCTCAATGTACGGTTACCAAAAGCATAGACCTTTTCACCAACTCATGTAAGTTGGTGACTTTACAGAGATGCAGCGGAAAAGGTGCTTTATGGAATAGTACATCAGATAAAGCATGTGTACTAAAAGTCTTCGGAAGAAATCTGTCTTCATAGGTTGAAGCTTCGGAAGACTTTGTCTCTGAGGCTTTGGAAGACTTCATGTTTGGCTTCGGAAGATATTGGTCTTGGCTTCGGAAGATTTTACACTTAGAGTATTTTCTAATGCATTGTGTAAAACTTCCGAAGCATTCTATACTTCAGTACTTAGTGCATGTTGCAGAGACACTTGGATGTTTTGGGTTGCATCAGACTTAAGGAATCCTTACAAACTCCCCCTAGGCTGATGCTACCAAAACACTTAGAAGATCTTCAGATGTTGGTAGTCTTCAGTACAATCATGACCATTCCTTTCTTCATTAGATGGCCAGAATCATCAAGACTCTCATAGTATCTTCTCATTTCAAAGAGATCATGCAGAGGTAAGTTGATTATGTCTTTCCAGGAGTAGACATTCTCAACACCTTGATCTCTGATAACATGCCATCTTTCTGGATTGGTAGAGTAAGTCCAGGACAAGATGGGTGTCTTAGTTGTTAAAGGAGCCACTTGCATAGGAGTTGATTGGGCTGCCTCATCATGCACTTCCTCAGGTTGATGTGATTCAGCCTGAGGTGTAGAGGTAGATGACTTAGGCTTCTTTTCTTTGTCTTTGGTTTAGAAGCCATTCTCTTCTTCCTCTTAGATGACTTTAACTGAGAAGACTGGTCTGCAGCACCATGTTGATCATCATTGTCTTTCTCAGTTGGGTGTTCCTCCCTCATAGGTTCAAAAGGAGAGGGAGTTTGACCCTGTCTTGGATCAGAAGATGAAGCTTGCTGAGGCTCAGCTGGAGGTTCTGGTTGAGGTGTCTCAGGTTGTTCAAACTTGACCTCCACTTCAGGTGGGACTTGACTTGGAAGAGAGTGCAAGTCAATCAGTTCACCACTCTTTATCTTCTGCTTGATCACCCTTATATGCTCATCCATTGTGGATAGAGACATGGGGCCAAGTCTCCTTCCGGAGAATCCATATAGCTTCAAGAAGCTCATCATTCTTTGTCTGTCAGCAGACTTCTTTACACTCTTTTGGATGATGGCTCTTGACTTTGCAGCTTCTTCCCTTAGCTTCCTTTTGGTTGTTTTTCTTTCTTTGACTAGCTCAAGCTCAAGTTGCTTTAGGTACTCAAACTCAATGAAGTCATAGGATAGAGGAAGAAGTGCATTTGCCTGATAGAAGCCTGTGGCACTCAGGTAGTTGATCATCTTGATCTATCTTCTTCTTTATCTACCTGAGGTTCTTGTGGAGCCACATCTTCCTGTGCAGGACTTTCTTGAACTGGAGAGAGAGTGGGAGCATGCTTGTAGAGTCTTTTCTGTCTCTTCTCCTCTTTGAATTGGAGAAGTAGCCTTGCATCCTCTTTCTCCTTCATCTCTCTTGACACTTCCATGTCAGCCAGTTCATTTAACTCTTCTAAGGGGAGGGAGATGATTTCATCAATATCATAGTTCCTGGTCTGTAAATAGGTAATCCTGACTGCCCTTAACTCATCATCTTGAGTATTTGGTCTGGGGGCAGCCCTGATTGCAGCTTGCATAAAGCTAGATGACCCAGAAGAACTTTCTCCCCTTAGCTTCCTTTTCCTCTCTCTCTCTTCCTCCTCAATTTCCTCAGGAGTCATTATCCTTTTCCCTTTGTCACCAACAGACCTTTGTGACTCAGGGTGGATAGAGGCTTGGCCTTCATTGCTTGGTGTAGCTTCCATGCTCTGGCCAGAGAGAGGCTGAGAAACACCTTCACCAGCAGGTGTCTCAGAAGGAGTTTGGACCTCTGCAGCAGTTGTTGATGATGAGACAGGGTCTCAGGTTCTGCCACTGGGCCTTCAGTCAAGGTTTCCCCTATGAAACTAATCTTAGGGTCCACCTCAACATCCAGTTGACCGATGACATTGCCTGATTGCCTAAGTCTCCTTCTTAGAGAGAACTCTGCAAGGATCCTATCTTGGATTCTTTGAGCCAGCCTGTCAGCTTGTCTTGATTGCTTGGATTGACAAGTGGCATGTTGACTAAATCCAATCTTTCATAGAAGTTCAGGCTTTGGAAATTAAACACTTTTTGTTGACCTTGAACTCTGTGAAGGATAAGGGCTCTTCTGTCAGCATCATACCTCCACCTTATGATGTAGTTGTCAGTTCCTTGTGGTGGAGATGAGACAACCCTTGGTATACCTTCCTCAAAGAGACTCCTGATGATTGAGTCTATAGAGTCCACATTAATGTGAACTTGAGGAAGTTGCTGAGAATGCACAACAGCAAGTGAGGATGGTGAGTCCTCTATGTCCATTCTCTGTGAAGAACTCCCAAGTTTTGTGGTTGTAATAACTTTCTCCCCCTTTTTGGTAGCATCACCCACTTGCATAGGTGAGCTGGAGGATAAGTCAATCACTTCCACAGGTTCTTGTGTTCCTGGTTGAGCTCTCCTTAAAGGTCTCCCAGCTAGTTTTTCCTTTAGATATGAAATCTGAAGTTGCTGATCATTGACCCTATTATGTAAGGTAGTCACCTGAGATTCCAAGTGACTAACCTTAGAGACTAAATAGGAGCATGTTTATGACAATTTCTGCACCTTTAGTCTCAAATTCCCCTCATCTTCATCAGAAGAATCATTGGGGGATGAGATTGGACCAAAGTCCTCTCTCTCACCACCAGCTTGAGGTTCTTGGCTGCTGGTTTTCCTCTGCTCACTGGTAACCTCATTGAGATGCCAGTGGGCTGAGTTGCCATGGTTGAGGTCTTAATGATGTAATCACTTTCAAAAGTGAGAGCCTCTTCCATATGGACATCCTGAACATATTCAGAAGTGTCCACCTCAGTAATAGGTGACTGATGTGGGATAGACTGAGGAGAGTCAGAGGTACTCATCTCTCTTTGAGTAGGGGAGGAGAAGAGAGACTCATGGTACTCACTGAAACCTAAGTCTTCATCAGTATAGAAGGATAGGTTGGGAATTGGTTGGTTGAGATCTAAAGGCTGGGGATGGTAACTGTCCCCTGAAGGTTGTTCACTTGAGTGTTGAGACTCAGAGTGAAGGCTTAAGGCTGTTGGGCTTATGAGCTCATCAGGGTGAGCATGAGGAACCTCAGCCCTGATAGGTGAAGAAATGGGAGTGGTTTGCTCCTCAGGAGAAGTGGGAGCTCTAGTGTCCACTTCCTCCTGTAAGGTTGAGTATATGGGGGCCTGCACAGACTCAATAGCCTGAGCAGGGGTTCGTTTGGATTTTCTTTGGTAGGTGAGGGTGATTTCTGGTCTTTTTAGAGGTAAGGATAAAAGAGATGTGGGCTTCAACACTAGCTTGTGTTGCTAGGTTGTCACCTTGAGCAATGAGCTCTAACATTTTGGGGACTAGGGCTGTTTCTACCCCTGAGAAGCCTACAGTTGGCTTCTTTATTATTTTAAAGATGCCAGACTTCATCTGTCCCAATTTAAGAATATTACTTGTTTCCCTCAACTGTGAGCCCAGTTCACAGTTGAGAATGTGTTGAACATATCTAGGAAACATGTAATACTCTAAGGAGTCTAAGTTTGCAAGTAAATTAGTATAAACAAATTGTGAATACCTGAACTTGACCCCCTGAACCATTCCATGAACTATAAAGGAGAGATCCTCAAGAATCTGGTCCCATCCACCATGCTTGTTTGATAAGCTGTGGATAACCACATGGAGCAGGTATTTCCACTGGGATGAGACCTTCCCTTTCCTGAAGGTCTTTACAGAGAAATCTCCCTCATAGCCCATCTGCTCAAAGGAATGATTTACAGCTTTCTTTGGGAAGGACAACTCACCTTCTTCATCATCCAGCTGCAAGTGTTGGTTAATGATGGCCGGAGTGATGAAGATTGTCCTCCCTTGCACTGTGGCAGATAGTGCCTTCTCTCCATCCATAATGACCTCTTGGCAGGTCTTCCAGAATTCAAGCAAGTGATCCTCATATAGAGTAGGATCAATGGTCAGGGAGGTGAAATAGTTGGATAGAGTTAAGAATTGGCAAATCTCTGAGAAACTTGCATCTTTCTCATAGCTTAACAGAGCAACTTGATTATGTTGCCTGTGAAGTTGCATGGAGAAATCTGGGTTGTTTCTGCGGTTTAGGTTGGCCATTTCAGAAGCTTAAGGGTGAAGAAAGGTAGAAAGCAAAGGCGGTTTAGAGAATTAGGTTAGAGGAATAATGGAATTGAGGAAGATAGTGGGAAAGAGGGGGAACCGTTGGGTATTTATGTGAAAAGGGATTTGAACCAAAGTTAATGAAAGAGGATAAACTTTGAAATCTGGAAGTCGGTCCCACCTCTGAAAAGGTAGTTTACTTTTGCTCAAAAAGTAGTTTTCTTGGAATTCGAAAAGCTTCCAAAGGTAATTTGTCTTCGGAAGATTTAATTGAAAAAGCTTTCGAAGCTAAAATGGCTTCGGAATATTTCCTGAGAGTCTTGAAAAATTTATGCTTCGGAAGAGAAATAAATCCTTGGATGCTTTGTATAAGAATAAACAAAGCTTCCGAGAGTTAATTTTGCTTCGGAAGGAAAAAGTCCTTAAAAATAAATAAGTGTCTGAGATAAGAATTTTTAAGCTTCGGAAGATGAGTTTAGACTTCTTCCGAAGGTAAAATCTCTTAGACAGTTATTTATTTTGAAGACATAATTTTCTTCCGAAGATAAAATTTTATCTTCCGAAGTATCAAAAATTTTAAAGAATCTAAGAAAAGTCTTCAAAAGAATTTTACATCCAAAGAAAAACATGAGCTTATGAAAGTGATGAACTAGACAACTTAGGACACACATATTTTAAGAAGAAATAATTAGTATTAGTTTTAAGAAAAAAATCTACTTAAAGTTAATCATCCCAATAGCTGATATCAGATACTTAAATCTCTGTTCATCAAAAGCTTTTGTGAACAGATCAGCATATTGTTCATCTGTATGAACTTTGACTAGTTTAATTAATCCCTTTTCATAGTTATCTCTTATTAAATGATACCTGATGTTGATGTGTTTGGTCCTTGAGTGCTGCACAGGGTTCTCAGTGATAGAGATAGCACTATTGTTGTCTATGTGATAGGAGTCTCTTTGAAGTTAAATCCATAGTCCAGCATCTGATTTTGACTCCAAAGCACTTGAGCACAGCAGCTTGCAGCAGCAATGTATTCAGCCTCAGCAGTTGATGCAGACACACAGGATTGTTTCTTGCATTGCCATGAGACAACTCTTCCACCAAGGAATTGACATCCCCCAGATGTAGACTTTGCAGTCATGTTGCAACCACCATAATCACTATCTGTATAGGCATACAGATTGAAATTAGGATTCTTTGGATACCATAGACCAAGTGTTGAAGCACCTTTGAGGTATCTTAAAATCCTTTTCACAGTGATTAAGTGAGACATCTTAGGGTTGGCTTGATATCTTGCACAAATACATGTAGCAAACATGATATCAGGCCTGCTAGCTGTAAGATACATAAGAGACCCAATCATAGCCCTGTATAAGTGTTCATCTACACACTCCCCCTCAAGATCAGGTCCAAGGGAGTGGTTTCTGGCTATGGGTGTCTTAGCAATCTTACAATCAGTCATGTTGAACCTCTTGAGTATGTCTTGAACATACTTTGACTGACTTATGAAGATGCCATCTTCAACCTGCTTCACTTGAATTCCCAGAAAGAAATTAAGTTCTCCCATTGAACTCATTTCAAATCTGTCTTTCATCAGCTTCTCAAAGTCTTTGCAGAGCTTTGGATTAGTTGAACCAAAGATGATGTCATCTACATATACTTGAACCAGCAATAAGTCATTTCCCTGTCCTTTGATGAAGAGAGTTCCATCTATAATACCTCTCCTGTATCCATGTTTACAGAGATACTTTGATAGTGTCTCATACCACTTCCTGGGTGCCTGATGCAGCCCATAAAGAGCTTTGTCAAGCTTGCAGACATAATCAGGATGATCAGGGTCTACAAAACCAGGTGGCTGTTTGACATAAACCTATTCATCAATCACTCCATATAAGAAAGCACACTTTACATCAAGTTGAAAGACCTTGAAGTTCTTGGATGCAGCAAATGCCAGGAATATCCTAACAGCTTCTAGTCTTGCTACAGGAGCAAAGACATCAGTGTAGTCAATCCCTTCTTCTTGTGTGTATCCTTGAACAACTAGTCTTGCCTTGTTCTTGATGATGATTCCTCTATCATCCTTCTTATTCCGAAAAACCCATTTGGTTCCAATGGTAGTCTTCCCATGAGGAAGAGGACAAAGGTTCCAAACTTTCTGCCTTTTGAATTGAAGCAGCTCTTGTTGCATAGCTTCAACCCAACTTCCATCCTTTAGAGCTTCATCAACTTTCTTTGGCTCTATCTGAGATAAGAAACAAGAGTGAAGACAAACATTTGCTTCATGGGTTTGTCCTCTTGTTCTTACCCCTGTGACAACATCTCCAATGATGTTTGTGGTGGGGTGAGACTTGTGGATCCTTAGCTGAGGGATCACAACAAGTTACTGAAAAAGATCCAAATTTGAGAAATTTAGATCTGGCCTGGAAGATTCACCCTCCACATTATCACACTTATCAAGATCAACTTGATCCAATGAGTGTGTGACATCATTGATGTTGTCATCTATGGTGTGGTTATTAGCATCAAGGAATTCCTGATCACTATCACCATCACCATTATTGTCTTCTACAATTGAGGTGTCTTTATCTGGTTGAGAAGCCTCTGAGTAGGAATTTGAAGGCATACCAGATGTATCAGCTGAATTTGTCATTGTTGTGCTAATAGAAACCTCATTTGCTGAAGTAGTTCCAACTGGAGCTGAAGATGTATGAGTTGATGATCTTCCTAGCTCAAATCTTGGATCAGGATCACCTGTATTTAAATTTTCTGCAGATCCTGAAACATGCTCACAAGATTTGTTAAAACAGTTGGTAACTAAATCAAGATCAAACAGCCAATCAGGACCAGAACCAGCCACAAAGGGTGTGTGTTCATTGAAAGTCATATTGGCTGACTCCTCAACAATTCTAGTTCTGAGATTGTATACTCTATAAGCCTTAGCTTGGGAATAGTATCCAATGAAGTGTCCATCATCTGATTTCTCAGCAAACTTGGCAATTTGATCTTTGGTATTCAAGATGATGCAGGGACATCCAAATGACCTGAGAAAACCAATGAAAGGTTTCCTATTGTTAGGTCTAGAATCTGTAGATCTAGTCATTATGTATAGGCTTAGTACTTGATTTAATATTTGTAATGAACTTTTGTAATTCATTATTATGTATGCATTAAATATATAGGTTAACCCATTTATATATGTGTTGATGTATGTATGGCTGCAGGTACAAACACAATACTTGATCAATTATTGAAATTGACCAAGTGTAAGAAACATCTACGGATGAACATATTATTCTTCCGTAGATGTATATCTTACAAGTAACAATACATCCGAAGATCATCTACGGATGAACAAAATCAACTGGAGTTCCAAGTGTTCAAGAAATGCTGCGGAAGAACAAAACATCTGCGAAAGAACAAAACATCTGCGGAAGACAATGTTTCTGCGGAGTCCAAACACTTGCAAAATACAAGTGCTACAAGTCAACAAGTCAACAAGTCAACAAGGCGGTTATACGAATCCCGAGAAATCCGATGATTCCTTATCAGAAACAAATCAAATCCCAAGAGATCCGGTGTTTCCTATAACTGAAACATCTGTCTATAAATATGGATCCTAGGTTTCGATTCAAGGACGATTGAAAACAGACGATTGATTGATTGAGAACAGCAACAGCATTACAACAATCATCAAAAGTCTTTCGATCATCATAACATATACAACATCATAGCATTCATTGTTTCATTCTTTTGTAATCTTCAATACATTATAATAAAACATTAATTAAACTTTAATTGTGTTTTGTGTCATGTGTTCTTGATATTTCATTAACATTGAATGTTGTTTAAATACAATTAAACCAAATCAACGTTAATTCCGCTAACGTTGACTTGAAATCAATTCACACTGATAATTCCTGTCGACGATCCTTGGATTCACAGGTGGTATCAGAGCCAAGTGCTCATTGATTTAGATCAATTGATCTATCAGTGTTAGTTGTGTTTAATTGTGTTTGTTTTCGTTTACCAATCTATATTCAAATCAATTGAATAGTAGATCTTGTGAACATCATGAGCAACTTTAGTGGTTCATCTTACCAACCCCCGAAGTTGGAAACAAAAGCAGATTTCAAGTCATGGAAAATCAAGTTCAGGAATCATGTAAACTATACTGATTCTGACCTGTGGATTTCCATTACTGAAGGTCCTTATATTCCACCCACTCTTGGGCCGGATTATAATGACAAAAATCAACCAATCAGCACAAAAGATCTATCACCTGATGATGTCAAAAAGGTTAAAGTCGATATAAAAGCATACAGTCTGCTTAGTATGGCTTTACCTGAAGAGATATTAATCAGGTGTGAGAACTATAAAACAGCTCACTCCTTATGGAAGATTCTTCACACTCTCTGCGAAGGGAGTGATGAGATAAGAAGCATAAGGAGAGACACCCTCAGATCACAATATGAAACCTTTCATCATATTGAGGGTGAATCAATTCCTCAGCAACTTCATAGATTCATGCAGTTAGTCACTGAGATGAATATTCTAGAGTTGAAGTATACTAGTGAGGAATTAAACAAGAAAATGCTCCACACTTTGCCAGAAAGTTGGAAGCATACTGTGTCCATGTTCAAGAATACTATAGATCTGAAAGCAACTGGTTTAGATACTCTGGTTGCAAAAGTGGAAGCACTTGAAATGGATGAAAAATCAAGAAACAAGAGTGTGAGAACTCATGTCTCACCCTATCACTTCAAAGAAACAAATAATGTAGGAAGTGCATTTATTTCAAACAATGAAAGTGATAACTCTTGTGTTAGGAGTGATGATGAGGAGGAAGTTAGCTTCTATGCTTCAAAACCCTCAAAGAAATCATCTCAAGACAAGCAACAGAAGAATAAAGGAAGAACTACTGATAGACAAGATACATCTGCAACAACAACTAAGTCTTCCTTTTCAGCAAATCAGTCAGAACCAATAACTGTGATATTGGACTCTGAAGAACAAAGAGCAGCCTTTGCAGCTTTTAGCTCAAGTTTTCAAGCATACCTGGGAAGCTCTCTAACATCAGCCAATATCTGTCAACAAGACTTAGAAGAACTACCCCCAGATGTAGTGGAAGAGATGGATCTACAATGGCAGATGGCCATGATTGCTTATAGAGCTAAGCAATATCTCAGGAGAAATAAGAACTTGGCTTCAGCAAGCAGAACATCAAAGATTGGTGTTGACAAATCAAAAGTGAGATGCTACAAATGCAATCTCTATGGACATTTCTCAAGAGAATGCAATCAACAGTCTTATCCAGAGATGAGACAACATCAGCAGCATCAACAACATCAGATTCAAGCAAATCAACAATCTTCTCAAAGACCTCTGCACAAGCAATCTCAACTGATCAATGCTTCCCCACCAGCCACCAAAGAATCAGCAGGACCAAGTAACTCAAAGGAGTCAGGGCTGATCATACTTCAAGATGGAACGTGTGACTGGAGTCTGTATGAGAAGGAAGTTTTGGAAGAAAATCAAGCATTGATGGCTCATATGGATCAAACAGTGCCACCAATGGCTAAAGAGGAACAATATTGGAGAGCTGACAACATGTGGTATGTTGACAGTGGTTGTTCCAGGCATATGACAGGAAACTGTTCTCTTCTCCATGATTTCAAACATAAAAATGCTTCTTATGTGGCATTTGGTGGGGATAAAAAGGGAGGTAAAATTGTTGGTGAAGGAATGATAACTAATGGTGTACTTAAATTTGATAAAGTAAATTACTGTAAAAACTTACAGTATAATTTACTAAGTGTATCTCAAATCTGTGATCAAAATTACACTACACTGTTTGATGACACTAACTGTTACATTCTTAAGCCAGGATTTATTGTCCCAGAAGATTGGATTCTCCTCAAAGCAGCAAGAAAAGGAAACACTTATGTGTTGGATATGAACAACACTTCTCTCACAAAACATGAAACTTGTCTTATTTCTAAACTTTCAGAAGATTTGTCACAATTATGGCATAGAAGACTTGTTCATTCTAACATGAAAAATATGAATAAATTGGTAAAACATGACCTGGTCATTGGCTTACCAAATAAAGAGTTCCATTGCTCAACTCATTGCTCTTCTTGTTACAAAGGAAAACAACACAGAGTGTCACATAAACCAAAAACAATCAATACTAATACTACACCACTCAAATTGCTTCACATGGATCTATTTGGTCCAACCAATGTAATGAGCATTGGAAAAAGGCAATATTGTTTGGTGATAGTTGATGATTTCACTAGATTTACATGGGTCTTTTTCTTAAAACAAAAGAGTGAAACATCAGAAACATTAATGGACTTTGTCATCAAGATTGAGAATCAACTTGATACAAAAGTCAAAATTTTCAGGAGTGATAATGGTACTGAATTTGTTAACTTTGAACTAGATTCTTTTTGCAGGAGCAAAGGAATTGCAAGACAATTAGTGCACCAAGGACTCCACAACAAAATGGAGTTGCTGAACGAAGAAACAGAACTCTCATTGAAGCAGCAAGAACAATGCTAGCTGATTCACAACTACCTATTACCTTTTGGGCTGAGGCTGTGAATACTGCATGCAATGTTCAAAATAGAACATTAATTGTCAAAGAACATAACAAAACTCCTTATGAGCTCCTATTTAAAAGAAAACCTTACATAGGATATCTAAGAGTATTTGGGTGTCAAGTAACTGTTTTGAACATCAAAGAGTCATTAGGAAAATTTTCAGAAAAAGCATATGATGGTTTCTTTGTTGGATATTCTTCAACATCAAAATCATATAGAGTGTACATTCCACAGCATAACATTGTGGAAGAGACACCCAATGTATCTTTTGATGAAAATGTATTCACTAAGTCAGTTAAAGGATCATCATGGTTATTTGACATAGATGCCTTGTCTAAATCTTTTAACTATGATTATTTGACAAATACAGGTTCTGATGAAGTATGCTATCCATTTGTTCCACCGATTATGACTGAAGTACCTTTATCTGCTGATCCCCCAAGGATACATACATCTACAAGTTCCAACAATTCAACAGAAGCAGATACTACATGTGGAACTGAACAAAATGCATCAGTAGAAGCTCCTACGGAAGAACAAAATGCATCAGGAGAAGCTCATTCAGAAGAACAGCATGCATCAGGAGAAGCTCCTTCGGAAGAACAGCATGCATCAGAAGAAATTCCTTCGGAAGATCAACATGTATCCGGAGAACTTCCTTCGGAAGACCAACATGTATCCGGAGCAGCTCCTACGGAAGAACAAAATACTTCCGCAGAAGTTCCTGCGGAAGAGCAAAATCAAACTGCGGATACTTCTGAAGCTCAATCAACAGAGACTCAATTTGATTATTTCTTGAATTCTCAAATTGAGATGAATCAGTCAGAGGCAATGGAAATGACTAATCTGGAATCATCCATTCCAGTTGAGTCAACTCCCTCAATGAGAATTCATAAGTCTCATCCACTTAACAATATCATTGGAAATCCTGAAAAGAGAATTACAAGGAGCCAAAGTGGTACAGCCAACCTTTGTCTATTCAACTGTTTTCTTTCTCAAGTGGTGCCTCCAAACATTACAGCTGCTTTAAAAGACAATAGCTGGATTGAAGCTATGCAAGAAGAGCTTCAACAGTTCAGAAAGCAAAAAGTATGGTGTCTTGTTGACTTACCTGAAGGTCAACATCCTATTGGAACTAGATGGCTATACAAAAACAAACTGGATGATAGAGGTATTATTGTCCGAAACAAAGCAAGGTTAATAGCACAAGGTTACACTCAAGAAGAAGGCATAGATTATGATGAAGTTTTTGCACCAGTTGCAAGAATTGAGGCAATAAGAGTGTTCTTGGCATATGCATCATACAAGAAATTCACTGTGTATCAAATGGATGTCAAGTGTGCTTTCCTATATGGAAAAATAGATGAGGAAGTTTATGTGTCTCAACCCCCCGGATTTGAAGATCCTCATTATCCTCACAGGGTATACAAACTAGATAAAGCCTTGTATGGTCTTCATCAAGCACCAAAAAATGGTATGAAACATTATCATCCTTCTTACTCAAGCATGGCTACAAAAGAGGAACAATTGACCAGACACTCTTTCTCAAACAAGAACATCAAGATCTCTTAGTAGTCCAAGTATATGTTGATGACATTATATTTGGATCAACTAATAGGAGATTGTGTGTGAATTTTGAAGAGCTGATGAAATCTGAATTTCAGATGAGCTCAATGGGTGAATTAACATTCTTCCATGGCCTTCAAGTTCATCAAAAAGCAGATGGAATTTTCATCAATCAAGAAAAATATATACATCAAATTCTAAAGAAATACAATTTTGCTGAAGTCTCCTCTTGCAAAACACCAGCATCAACAATTGATAAGATTGCACCTGATCCCTCTGGAAAATCTATTGATCAAAAATTATTTAGATCTATGATAGGTTCACTTATGTACTTAACTGCCAGTAGACCTGATATTATGTTTGCTGTGTGTGTATGTGCTAGGTACCAATCTGATCCAAAGGAGTCACATCTCAATGCTGTCAAAAGAATTTTCAGATATCTCAAGGGAAAACCAGGACTTGGTCTATGGTATCCCAAGGATGGAGACTTTACACTCTACTCATACTCAGACAGTGACTATGGTGGATGTAACAGCAATAGAAAATCAACAACCGGTGGATGTCAATTCATTGGACCCAGGCTAGTGTCATGGCAGTGCAAGAAACAAACAAATGTTTCTGTATCCACAGCTGAGGCTGAGTACATTGCTGCTTCAGCCGGGTGTTCTCAAGTGCTTTGGTTACAAAACCAATTGCTTGACTATGGTTACAACTTTCTTCAAACTTCAATCTATATAGACAATTCTGCTGCTATGTTTATAACTGCTAATCCTGTGCAACATAGTAAAACTAAACATATAGAGATTAGGTATCATTTTCTGAGAGATTGCTCAGAAAAAGGATTGATCAAGTTAGTCAAAGTGGATACATCAAATCAGCTTGCTGATTTATTCACTAAAGCCTTTGATTCTGTCAGATTTAATTTTCTGATAGAGTCTCTAGGTATGATTAACTTAGATTAAATAAAGTTCAAACAAACAACATGCTGTGTGCAATAATGCATCAGTATGCCTTATGCATGGGAAATGATAGTAAACTATAGCTTTGCCTATTTCTGCATAATCAAATATCAATAAATCTCAACAAGTTTCTTGATATGTGAGTAGGTTCAACTTGAGTGGAAACAAATCTTAGTGCTTGCATAACATAATATTGTCATAATTGTCTGTGGGAAACTTCATTTTGAGAAAACAAAGTGAGTCTTATCCTAAAGTAATCAAATCATTCATCTGCACACACTATGTAAAAGACTTTATACTATCTATCTTTGCAACTCATACTCCCTCTGTTTTGTGTGAACAAAGACCTGGGTGTATGATCACCATACTGAATCTCAGTATCAAAGGTGAAAAGATCATGTTCATCATCATCCCTCTGTTTTGTGTGAACAAAGACCTGGGTTAAAGGCACCTCTGTTTTACGTGAGTAAAGACCTGGTGACCTGATGATGATCATATCTAAAGCTCTCAAAAGAATCCTAAGTGATCAATTGTATATTATCCTGAGCTTTATCAACATCGCATCAATGAGATGTCAAACACATCTCAAGATAGCTATTATAATTTAAAGTACATAGTCTCAAGAGTGAAAGAATGATGATTTGACTTACAAAGGGAGGACAACACCTTTGTGAATCAATTGTGAAGTCCATGACAGTTATTTCTAAATCAATAAAACATGATAAACAGCAAGCCTAGTTGATACATGAGCTCTTGTATGGATTTATAAGGACAATATACTTGCAATCAGAACTTGTTCCAGTATCAACTATACAACATAACTAATCAGGAAGAGGCTTAGCATTATAGTATGATCCCATTTTAAGTGCATCTGATCATTATCATATATTGAGCGTTTATGTTATTCCTCTTAACGAAATTTATGATAAATGCTTAAGTTCATCATTAATCACAAATTTAGGGGGAGTAGTATTCATGAAATAACATTTATATCAGCAGCAGCAATGTCTATTTTTATCAAGTTGAAGAAATTGAAACCTGAGAATCACATTAGCCGTTGGTTACATGAAATTTATTTTAAGTTTCCTTGTACTAAATTGTCATGTATACAAAGCCAACGAGGTCCTATAGCAATAATTGGTTCAACCAATGGAGTTGGGCCATACATACAACTGTGTGTGAATCAACATTAGTATATTAATGTTTATCCGTAGATTGGTAAACTACGGATAAACAAAGATCAATCAGTAGAAGTTGTTGATCCGTAGATATACTACGGAAGAGTAAATTGTCGATCACAATTAATGAGATATTACTTCTACAGAAGAGTACAATGTGGGACCCACTGAATAAATCCGAGAAAATTAATATGTCTGAGGGTATAAATAAAGAGATTTGACTTGTCAAATGCATTATGCACTTTTTCAGCTCACTTTTTCAGACCTAGAAAATCTCACAACAAATTTTTCCCACTTTCTCAACATTCAAAATTTATCAAATCAAACCTTAAGCAAACGTATATCTGAGTTCTTAATCAGCGTCTATTAAGGTAAAACATGTCGTAATCATCAAGAATGAACAAGTTGATTCTTGTTTTATCTCACAACTGTTCGTATTCTTATATCAATAACATGATTCTAATGAAGTCTTTTCTTATGAACAGATGGATCATCGATTTGCAAAAGAGCATAATGTATGTGCTTTCTTGAACCCTGACGATCCTGTGTCAGAAGGATGTCAAGAAATTATGAGCAAGATGAAGATCAAGTATAAGTATGATGATCAGAAGACTGCTGTCTCCTACTTCTACAACAAGATGATCGCTAGAATCAAAGATCTTGCAGTTTTGAAGGAATGAGTACAAGTAGCTAAGCCTAAGGGGGAGTATTGTTAGGTCTAGAATCTGTAGATCTAGTCATTATGTATAGGCTTAGTACTTGATTTAATATTTGTAATGAACTTTGTAATTCATTATTATGTATGCATTAAATATATAGGTTAACCCATTTATATATGTGTTGATGTATGTATGGCTGCAGGTACAAACACAATACTTGATCAATTATTGAAATTGACCAAGTGTAAGAAACATCTACGGATGAACATATTATTCTTCCGTAGATGTATATCTTACAAGTAACAATACATCCGAAGATCATCTACGGATGAACAAAATCAACTGGAGTTCCAAGTGTTCAAGAAATGTTGCGGAAGAACAAAACATCTGCGAAAGAACAAAACATCTGCGGAAGACAATGTTTCTGCGGAGTCCAAACACTTGCAAAATACAAGTGCTACAAGTCAACAAGTCAACAAGTCAACAAGGCGGTTATACGAATCCCGAGAAATCCGATGATTCCTTATCAGAAACAAATCAAATCCCAAGAGATCCGGTGTTTCCTATAACTGAAACATCTGTCTATAAATATGGATCCTAGGTTTCGATTCAAGGACGATTGAAAACAGACGATTGATTGATTGAGAACAGCAACAGCATTACAACAATCATCAAAAGTCTTTCGATCATCATAACATATACAACATCATAGCATTCATTGTTTCATTCTTTTGTAATCTTCAATACATTATAATAAAACATTAATTAAACTTTAATTGTGTTTTGTGTCGTGTGTTCTTGATATTTCATTAACATTGAATGTTGTTTAAATACAATTAAACCAAATCAACGTTAATTCCGCTAACGTTGACTTGAAATCAATTCACACTGATAATTCCTGTCGACGATCCTTGGATTCACAGTTTCCTCTTGTGCCAAAGTTCATAAGGAGTCTTACCATGTCTTAACTACTAAAACTCTGTTTTGCACATAGCAAGCAGTATTAACTGCCTCTGCCCAGAAGGTGATGGGCAGTTTAGAGTCAGACAACATAGTTCTTGCAGCTTCAATAAGTGTCATGTTTCTCCTCTCAGCAACTCCGTTTTGTTGAGGAGTCCTGGGATCACTATATTGTCTTGTAATACCTTTTTCATCACAAAATGTATCAAGGATTTGGTTCTTGAATTCAGTTCCTTGATCACATCTTATGGTTTTGACCTTGTGATCACATTGATTCTCAACTTTTAAGATGAAATTCTTCAGAATCTCAGGGGTTTCATCCTTAGTTCTAAGGAAGAAGACCCAAGTGAATCTTGTAAAATCATCTGTGATCACCAAACAGTAAGAGGTCCTTCCTAAACTCATTACACTGGTGGGGCCAAAGAGATCCATATGTAACAAGTGTAGGGGAGTAGTGATGGAGTTCTTTTCCTTAGGCTTGTGTGATACCTTGTGTTGCTTCCCTTTCAGGCATGCAACACAATGATCATCACTTGTAAACTCTTTCTTTGGCATTCCAGTTACCAGATCATGTTTAATTAATTTATTCATGTTCTTAAAGTTTACATGGCACATTCTTTTATGCCATAGGAAAGACTCATCACTATTTGCTTTAGATAGAAAGTATGAAACTTCTCCAGAGGGAGATGTTTCTTGCAAATCCATCTTGTACATGTTCCCTTTCCTGGGGGCTCTGAGCAGGATATGCTCATGAGGAATGACCACTCCAGGCTTGAGAACAATGCACTCATGCTCAGTAAAGAGCATGTTATGACTCTGATCACAAAATTGGGATACACTCAGAAGATTGTACCCCAAGCTCCTTAACAAAGTTTACCTTCTCAATGCTGAGCTTACCATTTGTGACCTTGCCCCTTCCAGAGATGTAACCACCTTCATCTCCTCTAAAAGCAACTGGTCCTCCATCAATTCTCTCAAAATTATGGAGTAGAGACCTATTGCCTGTCATGTGCCTGGAACAGCCACTGTCAATTATCCAGACATTCCTATTTGTCTTGAGATGTTCCTGCACAAAGAAGATGATTAGTTACATTTGGAAACCCAAGCCTTACTTGTCTTGGGCTCACTAAGTGTAATAGAAGGTAATGCAACAGTAATAGATCCTATGGTTGTACTATGGGGATCTTCAGCTGTTGTTGATGGAGAAACTTTAGTCATTTGGTCTTTCTTAGACTTCCACACCACCTTTGGAGTCTTGGACTTGACCTTCAAAACCTTAGAAGCTTTTGGGACTTCACAAGTTTTGATGACTGAATCTTCGGAAGATTCTACAGTCACTGCAGCAGACTTCAGTGATTCGGAAGAATTCCTTTCTTCCGAGACCAGTTTTACTTCCGAAGGTAATTTTCCATTTACCTTCTTCTTTGATTTGGAGCTTCCGAAGGAAACAGACTTTCCTTCCGAAGCTTGAGACTTCTTGAGACTCTTTGAAGTCTTTGTATTGATCATGTTGATAGTACTTTTAGGATTGTATGGGCAATCCTTATCAATGTGAGAAGTACTTTCACACATGACATATAACATTTTCTTCTTCAAAGGAGTCTCCTTTTGAGAACAAGACTGACTTTGGTCACATCCCTTCTCCACCTTCATCTTGGATGATGCTGAGACAGTTCTTTTGGGCTGTGAACTGTTCTTGGAGTTTGATGGTCCAGGCTGTGCAGCAGTGGTACACACCAGCTCAGTCTTCTTCTTTGCACTGAGATGATTTGAACAAAAACCAGGACTCTTAGCTGAGGAGTCTTGGTTGATGTCTTCAGTCCTTACTACTTTGAAACCTGCAGAGATAAAAACTTGTTTCTGCTTAGCATCAAAAGTAGCCTTGATCTCTTGAGCCTTCTTTGCTTTCCTCTTGCTCTTCCTGATCAAGTTCTTTCTCTTGGACTTGGTCATCACAGTAGATTTCTTCTCCTCAGAAGGATAGTGGCCCTTGGAAGAATCCTCTTCTTCACTCTTCTCAGAGGAATTCTTCACTATCACTTCTTCATCATCCTCACTTATAGGATCTATGAGAGGAAGCTCATCTTCACAAGTTCCACACCTAGGAGATCTTACAGACAAGATTATGTGTGGAGGAGCTATCTCATTTGATCCCAGTCCCTGTCTATTTTGATAGCACACTTTGTTGTGCAGGGATGAGGGTATCATGTTCTTGAAGGTCTCTTCTTCAAGAACACTCTTCTCTGCCATGGTTTTGCTGATCACAAGCTCAGCCTGGCACTCAGTCAACTTAGTTATGAGATCCTGGATCTGAGTTCTAAAATCTGTGTGTTCATGTTTTAGTACTGAAATGGTTTTCTCCAAGTCCTCTATCTTTAACTTGTAATCATTTTCAGACTTTCTAAAATCAGATTTTAATATGTTTAGTGACTCAAGATCAGATCTCATCTCTAAGTTGTAGGACCTGTATCTATTTACTTTAGCAATGCATTCAGGAGTACAGAGATGTTCCAATACCTTGGCTTCATCATGGTCAGCCATCAGTGCTTGGTTTGGAGAAGCATCTTCCACCTGAAAGCTCCAGTCAAAGCCTCCCTCTTCAACAGCAACAGCAGCATGTTGCTTTGGCTTCTCATTCTGAGGGGCTTTGTCAGTGTAGTTTGGTCTGGGTTGTGTTTGGCCCTTATTTGTTTTAGGTGCCTTACACTCCCTAGCAAAGTGGCCCATAAGGTTACAGTTGTAACACTTAACTTTGCTTTTATCCAGCCCAAACTTTCCACTGGTAGCATTGCTTGGAAATCTTCTTCCTGTTCTCTTGTAGAACTTCTTGGCTCTGTGAGTGAGGAGAGCCATTTGCTGAACTATCTCCATGTATTCCAGATCATCTGGATGGATACAGTCCAGGTCTTCAAGAGTGAAGAGATAATTCCCACAGCTTGCATCAGTAGACACAAAGGCTTGAGAAGAACTTGTCTCTTGGAATGGGCTTCCTTGAGTAAAGTTCTCCCTTGGTGTCTCCGGGAAGGTGATGAAAGGACCCTTTTGTGAGTTATCAGGGTAGCATATGAGATGATGTTGGGGTTCTATGATGTCCCTTTCAACCACATGAAGGGCTAAACCCATTTGATTGTTGGAGTTGCCAGATGAACCTTGCATGTTCATCTCCATCTGGTATCCACTGAGAATCCCATACAACTCTGTCAGAGTAAGAGTTTTAAGGTTCTCAGTCCTCTTGATCACCACACAGTAGTGTGTCCATTGCCTAGGAAGTGAGGACATGAACTTCCTTACAATGTCCCTGTTCTCAAGAGGAACTCCTCCATCCACTAGGGTATCCACAATCTCAACATACCTGAAGTATTGTTGAGTCATGGTTTCACCTGCTTTGAAGGTGAAGTTTTCAAACTGCTGCTTCAGAAGATCCTTCTTGTTCTCCTTGGCTTCAGAGGAGCCTTCATACATCAGCTTCAGTGCATCCCACAGCTGTTTAACTGTTTTGCACTTCTTAAAGCCTCTGTATACAGAGTTTGGGAGAGCAGTCTGAAGAGCAGTCATGGCCTTCCTATCAATCTCTACTTTTTTTCTATCTTCATCTGAGTAGTTGGCCACATCTTTTGGAATCATACCAGCACCAGTAGCAGAGGGGGTGCTTGGTATGAAAGGTCCATTCTCAACAGATTCCCACATTCTTGAATCAAGAGACCTGATGAAACCTTCCATTCTCATATACCAGGTGTCAAAATCATCAAGAGTGATCAGTGGGGATTTGTTCATGGTTCCAGTCTCCATATCAGTCTTTGAGATGGATGCCATTTGAAGAGTTTAGTTTTTGTGTGTGTGAGGGATCTTAAGATAATGAGATCTTATATCAAGAGCCTGGAATGCTCTGATACCAATTGCAGGATCGTTTAAGGGCTTAAACACAATTACAACACAACCACACAATGAGGAGAACAACTAATAATCAAACAGTGAACTGGTTTAACCAAGTATGATACTGAGAACACAAGTAAAGTAAAGAGACAGAACAAGAGAGTTTGGGTTTCAAGGAGGCAGTATATTGCTTTCTCAAGTTCTTTTACAAGTGTTACAAAGCATAAAGAAAGATACAAGAACTTGAAATACTTATACTACAACCTACAGCCGGCTATACTTTGAAAGCCAGCTGGATACAATTGACTAGACACTAACAAAATCAATTGTAGGATCAAAAGGCATATCTGCCTTTTGACCTTGTGACTATGACATGCCATAGCTCACATCCTTATACATTAAAAAAAGGATAAAGTGTAACATCTCGTATTTTTGTTAAGTAAAAGGGTAACTTCGTTAAGTTTATAAAAGGACCTTTTATGTCTTTTGTGAAACATTGAGGGTTTATTATGCTTCATAATTAATTTGGTGGTTAACAAATTAATTTAATAAATAACAATAACATTATAAGTGTTATAATGTTTACTTAATATTATAAAACTTAACTTAAAGTAATAAAAATCTTAAAATAATTGTGATTAAAATAATAATAACTATGTTATTGTTATTATTACTAATAATATTATTAATGATGATAATAATAATTAATAGCAATAATAATAGTAATAATAATACGATTAATGGTAATAATAATAATAATGTTAACCATAATAGTAATGATAATACTAGTGATAATATTATTGTTAACTATAACATTGTAACAATTTATAAAGTTGTTAAAACTTAAAAATGTTTAAAAAACTTGAGTTACATAAGTCTAGGGGTTTGTTATGACAAATTAGAAACTTAAACCTAAGTTTTCACATAAAATAACAACATTTCAAACTACAGGGACCAAGGATGTAATTAACCAAAACCCAACCCCCCTTTGCCCTTCACCCCCGCTTTTCCGGCCGGTCTCCGACCACCGCCGGAAGCGGCTCCGGCGAAGCCCAAAAAACTGGGATTTAAGCTTTGATTTCGACTGCAAATCACACCAACCGTTCCACGAAACAAATTCGAACCTGAACGCATCAATTAACCACCTTTAATCGACGGTTACTAGACTAATCGAAAGCAAAACCGAAGCATCTTCAAGCTCCTAACCGTTCGAGCATTAACACTTCATAATAATCCAATTAAAAGCACCCAAACGATCGATTATCTACACTCAATCGTATACTAACTTCAATTTCATCTAAAATACGCAAAATCATTGAGTTCAATCATCTCTTCAAACGCAACCTGCAACTTAGTCGTTGACCATCTTATGGATTCCATTACTCAAAATTGAGAGAGGGCAATCGATCATTATCATCATACGAAGCTCTCCAAACGTTTAATTGAATCACAACACCACGAATCATCCAAAGTTAAACCTACCACAGTCGCGACCCTGTTCATCGAACTCACCGATTTCTTCTTCAAATCCAGGTAATTATATCTAAACATAACCTCGGTTTTACTGGGCAAATCAAAGCCCTAACTTTAATTCCGTTAACGACTCCGAATTCGTGGTCAATTTGATGCGAATTGATTCTAGGGTTCTTGAGAATTGGGGGTTTCTATTTAGTTTTGTATATAATGTTTGAGAAGCAAGAACCATCGCGGCTGGAAGCCTTGGTTTACTGGTTCCACACCCACATCCCACACTAGAGGTCCCGGGTTCGAACCCGGCGACCTCCATTATTTTTTTAAAAGGCCTTTTCAGCCTCTAAAAAATATAGAAAATCACTAAAAATTGTTAAAATCAATTTTTGTAAACCTTATTATTTTTAAAGTCACTCAAGTAATTTCTGTAAATTTATTTCTCCAAATAATTTGATATTTCAATGAAACAAAGGTTAAATCTAGATTATTTTTATAAAAATGTATACATATATTCTAAGTAAAATTGTAAATCACTAAAATTATTATATGTTCAAATGTTATTGTTTGAAAACCATAATTTTTATTAAGCGTTGGCAAATATTATAAATTCTTTTCTTTATGACAAACTACTTAATTAGTATAAATCATTTCCATTAAAAAATAAAGCTAAAGTGTTTTAATTATTAGGTATTATTTATCAAAACCCCAAATTCCACTTGAAACCCTAGTTTTCGTTAATTCGTAAAACTTAATATCATTAAACTTAAACCTTGTGAATATATGTATACTTAGGTACCTTGTGAAGAACTACGTTGGAAAGTTGCTTATTATATTTTCTTATTAATCATCATTTTCTATACTTATTTCCATGTGAGTTTTCCTTGTCCCCTTTTTACTTTATTTCACACTATTTTGGGGTGAAACATGATACTTATACATGATACACTTATACACATTTGAGACTTGTAATGCACATGCAATTCTACTTATTATTTGGTCATGGTTATTTGTGTATTGTAAGTGTTTATATGAGATACATAGTTTGTTTACAATCATTAACTATTGCTAGCCTGGCGACATCTTAGATCTTTGGGCCTGACAAGCCTATTTGGTGCTAAAGTCGAGGTATTGCCGACTCCTAGGGGCCGTACGCTTGTGCACTAGGGAACCAAATACACTTAGCCAATCTTTTATACTTGTAATCAAGTCGAGGTTTGGTTGTAACGATATGTGTTCTATAACCTTACTAGCTTATAACCTATGACATGAATTGCTACTTGTAACCTTTTCATATTATGTATGAAAACCTTGGAAACTCACCAACTATTTATAGTTGACCTTTTATTTTTATCATGTTTCAGGAAAACCCCCAAGTTTGAAGTGAACTTATGTTGCTGGCATATTCTAGGACTTGGACCTAGTTAATAAACAAAATGATTATGTTTGTTATTTCATGTTGAAACTTATTTCATTATTGAGACTTATGCTTGTAATGTAATTTTGAGACTTATGATAATAATATTTGCAATTTAATTATAGCGTTATGTGGCTGTGAACAATCTTAACCCTCACATCTCGACGTTTCCGCCGTCAAGGTTGGGGTGTGACAGATTGGTATCAGAGCCCATAACTATAGGGATTTAGGTTATTAGAAATGGTGACCTAGACTATAGTTGCATGAACCTCATAGAAAGATTCTTATACCTTTGTGCTTATATGTTGTTTGCATGCTACATAATGCTATGCCTTTTGTGCAACTTGATGCCTTAGCATAGGATTGCCTTATGTATGCTTAAACTTAGTTACTTGTCTCCCTAAACTTACCTTTGACACTTTGACTCTCCCCGACAAATGAACTCCCTAAACTTATTCTCAACGACATGTGGAATCTACACTTATCATCTGGGTTCAATTCCTTAGACTCTATGTCTAATCTATGAACAATCTTAACCCTCACATCTCGACGTTTCCGCCGTCAAGGTTGGGGTGTGACATAAAGTACATAAAGTAGAAAGTTACAGACTCAAGACCTCAATGTACAGTTACCAAAAGCATGGACCTTTTCACCAACTCATGTAAGTTGGTGACTTTACAGAGATGCAGCGGAAAAGGTGCTTTATGGAACAGTACATCAGATAAAGCATCTGTACTAAAAGTCTTCGGAAGAAATCTGTCTTCATAGGTTTAAGCTTCGGAAGACTTTGTCTCTAAGGCTTCGGAAGACTTCATGTTTGGCTTCGGAAGATATTGGTCTTGGCTTCGGAAGATTTTACACTTAGAGTATTTTCTAATGCATTGTGTAAAACTTCCGAAGCATTCTATACTTCAGTACTTAGTGCATGTTGCAGAGACACTTGGATGTTTTGGGTTGCATCAGATTTAAGGAATCCTTACAAAGAAATTTATGATAAATGCTTAATTTCACCATTAATTACAAATTTAGGGGGAGTAGAATACATGAAGTTAAGTGTCTCAATCAGCAGCAGCAATGTCTATATCATTATCAATTTGAAGGAATTGAAATCTAAGCATCATCTTAGCTTCTGGATACATGAAAATTTTAGTAAAAATCATTTTAAACTTTCTTGTGCTAAATTTCCATGTATACAAAGCCAACAAGGTCCTAAAGCAATAAATGGTTCTAACCAATGGAGTTGGACCATACATACAACAATATTTCTCTGCATTGTGCTACTTTAAGCATCAGCAGAAGCTACAATGTGGAAATCTTAAATGTTTATCCGTAGATTGGTAAACTACGGATGAATAAAGATCAACAAATGTAATTTAATGTTACAGTTTGGTAATCAGCAGATGTTGTTGATCCGTAGATGTTCTGCGGAAGAATACATTGAGAGTCCTACTTAATAAATGAGATAAATTAATGTGTCTGAGAGTATAAATGATGTGATTGACTTCTCAAATTCATTATTCTCTTTTTCAGCTCACTTTTCAGACCTAGAAAAACACACTCAACAAACTTTTTCCCACTTCGTCAGCATTCAAATTTTACCAAATCAAAACATTAAACAAATATATATCTGTGTTCTTAATCCGCTGTCATTAAGGTAAAACATGTTGTAATATTCAAGAAAGAACCATTTGATTCTTGTTTTATCTCACAACTGTTCGTATTCTCATATCAATAATGTGATTTTAACAAAGTCTTTTTCTTATGAACAGATGGATAATCGATTTGCGAGAGAACACAATGTGTGTGCCTTCTTAAACCCTGATGATCCTGTTTCAGAAGGGTGTCAAGAAATTATCAAATATCTAAGAAGATCGAGGCTGTTCTATGCCCTTTCAGCAGAGCCTGTGATTTTTCGATCACATATCACCGATTTCTGGAACTCTGCATATGTAGAAGAAGACGGTGAAGGTATTGTTGCTGATGTTAGAAATCGAAGACTGAGAATTGATGAACAAACAATAAGAAGGGTTCTTGAGTTGGGAGATGTGGAAGTCGGACACCCTGATGTGTTCAAAAACGAATACATAGAGAAAGTTTTTCTCATGATGGGGTATGATGGTGATTTTGAAAAGGGAGAAATCAAGAAAGGAAGACTCTGTAAGCCATACAGATTTATTTGTCACACATATCTGAAGTGCATTTCAAACAGAAAATCTGGGCTTGATAGATTTTCAAGACATATCTCCTCTGGCATCATTGGTATTTTTGAGGGAAGAACCTACAATTACTCAAAGTACATCTTCAACTGTCTATGTGATCACGTTAAAGTACAGAAGGTTGATAAGATGTATATGTTTCCAAGGTTTATTCAACTAATCATTAATGCGGATTTGCCTGGAACTTCTGTGGAGGGTGGTGTGTTTATTCAAGCACACCTTGGCAGATTTGTTCTGAACAAAATTTCTAGGAAATATGAAGAAGGTGACATGGACATGTTTGCACATGTGGTTGATGCTACTGCAAACATTCCTCAAGAGCTTGTGTGGGAAGATGAACAAGAGAACTCCTCAACCAACTCTGTTCAAGACACTCACTCACCAGATACATCACCCATACATCAGCAATCTCCAGCCAGCCAAAATACAGAATCAATCCCACCTATCCACCATCAATCACCAAATCAACAACAAACACCCCAACCACAATCTCCAGCCAGCCAAAATACAGAACCAATCTCTCCCATTCAACCCCAATCACCAAATCAGCTTCAAATGCAACTCTATCAACAACCTCCAAATCCTGAAAATTCAGCCACTGAGAGTATTTACACTGGGGAGACAGAGTTAGTCTCACGAGCAACTACAGTTAAACTGTCATTATCCAAAACTGAATCCCCTGTACTCTCAAATGAAACTGAACAAGTATCTCCAGTGACTGATCATCAACAACAACAACCTCATCAAGAACTTGTGGATCAAGCCATTGAGCCCAGTTCAAGCTCAGCAAGTGTTGACCCAGAAGAAGTTAAAGATGATGAGATTGATGCTCAACATCAGGAAGAAGAAGAAGAAGCAGACTATGTAGATATAATTGCCTACAATGAAGATGATCTAAGTGATAATGATATCCCTGTCAGCAAGAGTTATCTGGTTGCTGAGTATAACAAGCTAGTGCTGAAATCAAACAAAAGAAAGCAAAGAATACATGAGCTGAAGGGAGTGATAAGAGAAAAGGATGAAGAGTTGATGAGACAACAAGCTAGAATAAAAAGGCTGAGAGAAGATGCTCAATGCGATAAGGAAGTCATTGATGCTTTACTTGATAAGGAGTCTGAGCTTAAAGAGTCAGCAGCAACTAAAAAGGAAGAAAAAGAAAGGATGATGATGAAGTTTGAACAAGCAAATAACACTATGTCTGCTCAGTCAAATGTGATAAAAAGAAAAGAAGAAGAGATTAAGCAGCTGAAAATGAAGATCTGTACATTAGAGTCTAATGCTAATGTTTCAACTGTTCAAACAAAACAATCTACTGGGGCATCAAAAGAGCTAATTCTGTACTCAAGGAAGAGAAAATATCTTGGTATTGCAGAGAAGAAGAGGGCTATTGATGAAAGTTCTTCCAAGAAACAAAAGCTCACATCTCCTGAACACACACCTTGAGTAGATTTATCTATTGTGAAGTCTATCTCTCATCAGGATGATGACAGTGATGAGGAGTGGAAAGAGCTAATCAATGAAGACTCTCCACAAGATAAGGAAGTCTCAAAGGCTGATGATCTTCTGACGACAAAAGACATATTAGAAGAGAGACCTGAATCAACCATGTTCATGACACTCCTAAATCATGGTTTCCCTTATGATATGGTTGAAAGGCTAAACATGACTGAGATGAAGAATCAGCTGAAAGAATTTGAGCTTGCATACTTTATGATTCCAAATTGTGACTACGAAGCTTTCAGCACCTTTCAATCCATCCAGAAGACAAAGAAGGAGTTGGGACATTGTGACACAGCTAAGCTGAGCAAATACAACATGACTTGCTGGTTACAAGGCCATAACTACAAACCACATAAGCTTAAGGGAAGGTCAATAGGAGAACTTAGAAGGATGATGGAACATGTGATGAAAGTTGAGCTGGATACTGGTGTAAAATTCAAAACTGAAGCTCCACATCCATCCTTTGAGCAACAAAGCAAACTTCCTGCTGAACCTATAACTGTTGAATCTAAAGATCATCACAAAGGGAAAGACAAATTGATTAGAGAGCCAAGAGAAGTAATACCTGGAAAAGTATGGCCACTTGGGACTACAGTGAGGGAGATAACTGAACAGAAATCCACTCTGATACAACTAATAGACCACCTCACAACTCCTAGTTCTGTGGAAGAGAACAGGATCATGGCCTGGAAATATGATTCAGACTGGGATTGTGCTATTATTAAAAGAACATCTGGAAGAGTTGAATACTTCCGTGATTTATTTTCAGTGGTGAGTCTGCCAGAGAATGACATCAAGGATCTTCAAAGCCTGATCATCTGCAATTATCCAATTCACCCTAGAGGAAGAGACTTCTCAACTCTGGTAGGAAAGCTCAAGACTAAATTTAAAGATGATTTACTCATAGAAGCTAAAAGAGAAGATGTAGAGCATCAGAAGAGAATCAAAGGACTCAAAAGATACAAGTCCAATGCCTCAGAATATATAGATGATGAATTCTTGAATAGGGTTGGCTACAAAAGTAGAAATAAAGCAGCAATCAAATGCATTTAAGGGACTCAATTCACATACCCTATCATTGAATGGGGTTATGTTGAGAAGACAAAGGAGTTGGTCCTGCTAAGAAATGCTGAAAACAAGAAAGCTGACAGGATCAGGATTTTTGATCCTGTGGAAATCAAATTACTACACCCCAGCTACACCTCGTATCTCAATGACAAATTCTTTCCCAAGCTGACTGATGAAAAAGCTCAAAATGATTTGTTCCTGCATGTCCATGTGATCCAAGTTATTGACAAATTACATGCCAAAGCCTACAAAAGAAGAAGATTCAATGCTGGACTGCTAAAGGGAACAACTTTTGATGAAGTAACAGAACTCAGAATTTCAGAGCAAGATGAGCTAGAAGTGGTGAATAACAACAATGTGTTAGACACACTCACTACGGAGGAAGATGTTCTGGGGATAAGTTTTGAGACTCTGAAGAATTTTAGCAAGATGAAGATCAACTACAAGTATGATGATCAGAAGACTGCTGTGTCTTACTTCTACAACAAAATCATTGTCAGAGTCAAGGAACTTTCAGTTTTGAAGAACTGATTACAAGTATCTAAACCTAAGGGGGAGTATTGTTAGGTCTAGGATCAGTAGATCTAGTTCATTATGTATAGGCTTAGTACTTGAATTAATATCTGTAATGAATATTTGTAATTCATTATTGTGTATGCATTAAATATATAGGTTAACCTATTTATGTGTGTGTTGATTTATGTATGGTTGCAGGTACAAACATTATAATTGGTCAATTTATGAAATTGACCAAGTGTAAGAAACATCTACGGATGAACATTTTGTTCTTCCGTAGATATATTTATTACAAGTAACTTTACATCCGAAGATCCTCTGCGGATGAACAACCAGAAGTGAAGAACAAGTTTCCTACGGAAGAACAAATCATCTACGGAAGAACAAATCATCTACGGAAGAACAAATTCCTACTGAGGACACTATTCCTGCGGAGTCCAAACACTTGTATAATACAAGTGTTACAAGTCAACAAGTCAACAAGGCAGTTATGCGAATCCCGAGAAATCCGATGATTCCTTAACTGAAACAAATCAAATCCCAAGAGATCCGGTGTTTCCTATAACTGAAACATCATTGTCTATATATATGGATCGTAGGTTTCGATTCAAGCACGATTGTATTAGACGATTGATTGATCGACAACAGCAATAGCAATACGACAATCACTTCAAAGTCTCTCAATCAAACACTAGCAGCTGTCACATCATAACATACTTTGATATCATTCATTTATTATATTTGTAATCATTAACATGTTCTAATGAAATACTGATTAATCATTAATTGTGTTTTGTTATTTGTGTTTTTGAACATTTATTGATATTTAAAGTTATTTCAAACAATTAAACCAAATCAACGCTGATTCCGCAAACGTTGACTTGCCATCAACCAACACTGATAATTCCTTTTTACGATCCTTGGATTCACAATACCCTTTAGTTTTATTTATAAAAAATCATATTTTTTGCTATGGTTATTTGAACACCCATTTGTTTTATTCAAACACCCTTTCTTTTTTATCTCTCTTTACATGTATATAAAAGAGATAGAGCCGACGTCTCAATAACATAATGAGTGTACCTTTAGCAACCCATTCTTTTCATGGAAACATCTAGAAATTTTCTAAGATACATTTTTCTTTGGGTAAGACTAGAATTCACAACTTACTTGTTTGTTTGACACATCTCTTACCACTAGGACTTAAACCCAATCCAAAAACAAATAGTTTGAGGAAATAAAAACCAAAACACTAAATTTTATATATTAAAACTTTTTAAGTAACAACTCTAGAATATAACTATGAACATTTCAAAAACCATTAAACTTAAAACGTGTTTACGGGTCGAACTCTTTTATTAAACTGGTAGTGTTTTACATTTAGAATTGGTGATGGTGCGAACCTTATTTTGGGCACAAATTTTTAAGCCATCTAGATTCTTGGTCTGGTGTTTGTAGGCTCTGACCAAGCCATAGTCTGACCCTGGCAGCCTGCTTTTGTACCCCTTTGGTCACTAGATGCACCATAAGTACGTTACTTTCTATTATTAATCTTCAAGACCAATAAGGATCACAAGAAATAGCAATTTACTTAAAGATGACTAGAACACATAAACGTTCGTGTCGTGATGGTTAATGTTTCCGAGTCGAAGCCGATGGAGAGGGGTGGTGCTCTTTAGTGGCTAAGTCATTATTCTCCCTCAACTTCCCCTGCCTCACCTTCACACTAAGGGTGTCATTCAGGATTTTTGGTTTTATGTTCTTCGGGTTTTTAGATGTAGGAAATCAACCCAAACACCAAATCAAATAAATAATGTTTAATCGGTATTCGGATTTCGGGTCTCGGGTTTGTTCTGGTCTGGTTAATTGGTGATCAAGTCTGTCAACTTGTAAGTTAAAAAATCAAAGACAACATACTTAAAACTCTTAGGCTGCGTTTGGTTGGAAGGAATGAAATGGAATGGAAATGAGAAACTAGTATAATTTTCAAGTAAAATTGTGTTTGAGTGAGCAATTAAAAGTAAACCCAAAAGAATGTTTCACCTCAAATTCTCTTGGTTGTGAGATTTCAAAATCCTTCCACCTAGAGAGGGGATTTAAAATCTCACAACCAAGAAAATTTGAGATGAAACAATCCTTTAGGTTTACATTTCATTATCCACTCAAACATAATTTACTTGAAAATTATACTAGTTTCTTAATTTCATTTCATTCCTTCCAACTAAACACAGTCTTACGGTTGTGCTAATTGGATTTGACATCTTTTTACAAGTAGGTTTGGTAGCCATAGTCGAAAAAAAACTAGAATCAACATGTTACTCGAACATGTTTACCACAATTAAATAGCATAACTACTATTGCTCGAAGAGATATAAAACAATCACATGTTCTAAGGCCAAGAAAGCATATGAGCATTATAGTATTATGCCTGGATAAGTAGTAACAAACTTATACTTTAATCAAATACATGAGAATGCTCGGGTACAAAATCATCATAACTTTTTTGTAGTCGGTTTGAATGGTTCAATATGAAAGATGGGCTAATTGAACGATCAAATTTAAGACTTATGCCATCGATTGAAGATGGACTAATAAAATGATTGATCGAGTTCGTAAGAGGTCAAAAACAAATATGGTCAATTGAAATCCTAGTGTATGGAATATGGATAATCAAATATGATGATATGGTATTCGGGTTCTTTAGGACAACCCGAATTACTAAAACACAACTCAAGACCGGTTTAAATAATAAATTTAGGTTCGGGTATGATTTGTAATCAGGTTTGGTTTTTTTCAAGTATGCCTTAATTGGGTTCGAGTAGAATTTAGTCAAGTTAGGTATTCGGGTTCAGGTAAAAATGATACTCCTACTTCACACACACACACAACAATGATAAAAGTCGATGACACAAGGCTGCGAATCCTTCTTTCGACCCCAAGCCGCATGGCTGGGCAGTGTTCACGGTGGAAATTTATAGCCACGTAGGTCTCCTCATGCTGATCCCCTTCATCGCTCTACCCTCTCTAATAACTCTCTCTTTCGCAACTCAATCATTGCCTTGATGCTTGGTTTAGGCTATGTTATATGTCAAATCATTTTTGGGTAAAACGAGTTGCCTTAACCGACCCCTTCCTTCCTCATATCTCCATGTTCGTTTTAGATTTTCCATGTGATGTATGTCGTATGACTATATTATGTAACTACATAAACAACATCATATACAAAAACTTGAATATGAAATTGATCTTCCTATCTTCGTTTATCCTTGAATCATCAACAAAAACATAAACATAAAAAAATAAAAAAAAATGAAGAAAACCTCAAGAGCGAAGCTTGTAACTTATTTTAATATTGAAAAGACTAAGAGACCTATTAATTGTAAAACACGTAATGAAATTAACAGTTGTATATAAAAGCATTCACTCTAAAACTAAAATCGTAACCTAATTGTGAAAACATAGTTTCTAGTAGATTAATGATGTTGGAAACTAAATTTGTCTAATTTTATTGTACCACATAATCACATATATTAAAATATATCTACTTTGCATGTTATACACCCAAATGGCACTTATCCAAATGATCATTAAAAAACTATAACAAATTATAATATTACACCAGGAGATTCAAAATTTAAAACACCAAGGAGCCAAATTTAACAATTTTCAATTTGAATAAAAAGAAAAAGTCAAGAAAATAATAAATAAGAAAATGAGCGTTTTGTATAAAATGGTATGTATACTTTTGAGGTGTACTAAATCACTTCAAAAGCACTTGTTTCTCATTCAATGCTTTACCAAACACACCACGATATTACCATCACTCCTCCTATCTTCTTTTTCATTATTATCATCATCTTATTATTCTCCCTTTCATCTCCTGCAATTCGCCGGTAATTTCTCTCTTTCATCTTCAACCCATTTCTTTCATTCTCACATCGTTTTCTCCGTTAAATTGAACGCTTTTACGTTCAGGTAGTCATGGAATGCGTTGAAGGGGCCTTAAAAAGCAGTTTCATACCCACCAACAACCATCATTCACAGTGCTTTTCCGACGACTTCACGACCGTAATTGGTGTCGCCGGTGACGATTTCTTCGTCGACGGTCTTCTTGATTTCTCCGACGACGGTGATTTCGAGGAAGAAAACGACGATACCCATGTCGTTGTTGACGAAAATAACGACAAAAGTCTCTCAATTACACCGGTGAAAACCGAAAACAACGACACCAACGCCGGTTACCCCATGCCGGAAAACGACCTTTGTCTTCCGGTAACAATATACTAAGGATATAATAATATTATTCGGTTTATGTTTCTATAAATAGTCTTATAAAAGTTTTTTTATTTTGTTTTTGGTAGGCCGATGACGTTGCGGACCTTGAATGGGTTTCCCATTTCGTCGACGACTCTTTTTCCGGCGGGTACACTTTAACGTGCCCCGCCGGAAAGGTCGTCGAGAAGGAACCGGAGTCGGAAACTGCAGGCTTTGTTAAGCCTGCGTTAACGACTCCGGTTCTCACAAAAGCGAGAAGTAAGCGGGCACGCACCGGGGGCCGGGTGTGGTCCCTGGTGTCGTCCCCGCTTACAGACTCCTCGACTTCAAGTTCCTCATCATCCTCTTACTCTTCGAACCCGTGGCTGTTGTTCCCCGACCCGAACCAAACCGCCGAGTCAATTTTCGGGAAACCGCCGGTGAAGAGACAGAAGAAGAGGAACTCACCGGCTCCGGCGGGTGAACCGGCGGTTCAGCCACGGCGGTGCAGTCATTGTCTTGTTCAGAAAACACCACAGTGGAGGGCCGGTCCGCTCGGGGCTAAAACGCTGTGTAACGCTTGTGGGGTTCGTTATAAGTCCGGTCGGCTTTTGCCGGAGTACAGACCGGCGTGTAGCCCGACGTTTTCGAGTGAGGTTCACTCAAACAACCACCGGAAAGTTTTGGAAATGCGCCAGAAGAAGGAGGCCGCCGGCGCCGGAGTAACTTTTCCGGTGAGGAGTTTTTGAAGAAGAAAGTAGGATTGGTAGGAACCGGGTTTAGTTAGTCGCCCGGTTTAGTGCGTTAGGTTTGTGATAACCGATTATTACGAGACTTTAATGTAACTTTTCATTATAAAAGTCTGTTTCCTTGTTTTATATTTATTTATTTTTAAACTTACACACATGCCGGTGATAAATTGTTGTATTCTCTAACCAAATGATCCTAGGTTTGGATGTTGTAAAGTATGAGTGAGGTGATTTAACAGTAGAATGTTTGTAGAGTGGACGACCGGTCATATTTTGTTAAGCGAGTGTGGATATCATAAACCATAAAGAGTTGTTTCCATTAATAACATTGCAGTTTATAGGAGTATGTAAACGACTCTTTATCGAGCAAATGATGTATGTAACGTAGATGTTATAAGTAAAATGGGATATAAATTTTGAGAAAATCAAAGTTTGGTGTAAAAGTTGCGATTGTGGTAAAACTGAGGGACTAGTATGGAAAGCATTTGTAAGCCCGTGAGGCCGTTGAAAAGCGGAAAATTTATGAATTTGATTGAGGGGTGGGTGTGGGGGAAATGTTAGTGTAGGAAGGTATGCGTGAAAAGTTGGTATCGATGGGGTGATGTGGGCCGTAGGATCGAGATCAACGGTTGAGAATGGGTAAGAGGTTCGGACGTCATGAGGATTGGAGGGAGAGAGTATCTTTCACATGGCACGAGAAAATTTAAAAAGAAGAGGTGGGGGGTGGGGTCCTTTTGTTGGAGTGAAGAATTGTACATATAACTTTCTTTCTGCCACTTTGGTTCTTTCTTCACTTTAAACTTCTACAACAATCACACTAATACACACATTCTTTCTTTGTTTTTTACTTTTATTTTCATTTAACATTATATGTTATTATTACTAAACTTTAAAGTATTAAAAGTGTAAGATGACATATAATTTAGAAAATGAACATTTTTGTAATCTTCTGGATCTAGTTTGTGTAATATATACCTATTGGTCATTGTCGTTTATTCAATTATCACAATTTTTGTTATTAGGATGATTGACAGTAAATTTTCTGTTAAATTCATGTGAAATGATCTTTTAAGAGCTTTGTTTGAAATATGAAAAAAATGCATTGTTTGCATACTGATAACAACTTCGAATATATTATGTATCATTTTTATTCTCAAAACTTGTAGAAGAGATGAGTTTGTGCCTCAACATGTGCTCCAAAAGGTAGTAGTTTGTGCAATCAATCTTATAGGTCCAAGTAACTCAAATTTCTCCCATAATCTATTTGTGTTAATGGATTAGTTTTATCTAAAACAAGAGATAATGGGTATATATTTGTGAACTCTGTCTGTAACTTACTATAAGCAAGGAAATAAAGGAGAAGATGTGCACAATTGAGATGTGCAGCACTGAAAAGGAGAATGATTGCATAGAGGAACTCTCAAACATTTGTTTGTAAGCATTCAAGTGCTTGCTTCAATTTATTTCTTTATCTCCACATGAATCATAATTTTGTAACAATATGGATAGAATTTTCATAACTCCAATTGATTAGACGTATTGTGCTGATCTTAGAGAAGTCAAATATAAAAACCAAATACCTTCGTGAATTCTTCCACAACCTACCACCTCTAATCTTTTTGATGATATGCTCTTTCTCCTCTCGCTACCACCACCCACCTTTTTTTTTCTGATTCTTTCTATCATGGCTACTACCATCCACCATCATTCAAACCACCTCACGCAGATCCTTTCCCATGTCTCAACCAATCATAGTAGACTAACCACCATCGCGGACACCCTCCTCTAAACAACTGTCCCAACCATTTTGGTGCAAATTCTTGCGCTATCGATGGTGTGAGATTTTGAACAAGTATCACCGAGTACTTTTATATATCTCTTAAAAACCATCTAATAATGATAATTTGTGTTGTGTGGCTTGACTTTTGTATTTTGAAAAGACATATTATATATATATGTGGATATGAAATAGATGTACAAAATTATTTTGCTTTTTATGGTTGTAGGGTGAACCTTTAGTACCGAGTGTGATAAACTTTTGTTTGAAACGAAACATGTTATATAATTGTACTATAAGAAGTGAATGTTTTTTAGAAAATAATAAATAAATTCCAATGTGAGTTAAAGTTTGTAATAAATATGCTTAACTACTACGTAAAACACTTCTTCAAAACCATTTAATAATGACTTCAAGTAGAAGTTTTAAAATTTTTGATTTTAAAAATTATTGTAAATGAAATCAGGCAAAAGTTATGAATGAAGGAGTGCCATTTGTCGTATGGGGATCAATTTTAGTTGCAATGTGTAGTCAATGACTTTAATATATCCTTAATTACACCATTAATCTAGTTAATATAAGCATCCAACAAGTTTTTCTCTTTAAAGTTGTTGACTACGAGCATGTCACTCTATCAAGATAATATAATTAATTGATGTTTAATAGTTTGTATGTATTTGAATTTTGTAACTTATTGAGTTCATATTGTTTAGTCCGTTTTTGGTTCTGTCATGTAATGAATTGTTATGTTGTCAACTTCTTGTTAATTGTAGTATTGCATACCGGCCAAATTCAGGTTAATTAACTCATTTGACCCAAATCTAACGCGAATAAATTCATGTTTAATCATATTTATTCTAGTCACATTTCATGTTTGGTAAATATAACTTTATTATGATTTCTAACAACAAACTTACACAATAATATTTGATTAAATTTCTACACATGTGTCGAGTAACTAAACTTGAATCCTAGTCTTTATAATAGAGAAACAACTTTAAATAGATTGTTTACGTTAGCTCATAAACATTAAGTCATGTAGTATACCTTAGAATCACTTAACTCCACGATCACCATCATCACGGTGACTTGGAGGCTATGATACCATCCAGTTTTTTATTCTCTCTCATCCTCAAACGGTTCCTCTTTATAAGAATAGCTCATGTGGTCAAGTTGAGAGAACTATATAATTTTATGGTAAAACTGAGAAAAAGAATGTTTACTATTCTTCATCCTGCTACTTTCGTGTAGATGTTGCTATAGTATTAATTATTATTATCATTATTTATTTATTTATGTCTAATCCTGATAAAATTAAAAGCAAAAGAATGACTCCGGCGGCCGCTCCTCCACCCTTTGATGACGGTGCCACCGTGGGTCAGGCCTGATATTATAAAATATAACACGGAATCATGATGTATAAATTTATCCAAAAACATAAAATCAAAGTTGATTCAGGTTTAAAATTGAAGTATTTTATTTAAAATGTTTCTATATTAAATTATGTCTTTGTTGCATGGCAAGGATTTCGTCTAACACCAACTACACCCAACTACTTTCTATTTGTGTGGTGTGCCAGAGACTTCCACTAAAGTAATTGAGTTCAAATAATTGTATAAATCATTTATTTTTAAACTTTTTAAGAAGACCAGATGAGTGTTCGTGTGATGCGTCACGAACACAACAGTAACACATAAACTGCTAAAGCGTATGAACAAGACATATTGTGAACACAACGTTACCCTCCACTTAATTTATTAAAGTTTTGGAGTGCTTATACAATAACCTTCATCTATTTTATTAAAGTTTTAGAATCCCTTTAATCAACAACTTGGGCTAAGGACACAAAGTTGATAGATTAAATAATTTGTTATTAAAAATTTTGTTATTAGTTGTAATAACTACAAAAATTAAGTTGTAGTCTAACTAAATTTATGGTATTTATAATCAATATTATTTAGTTTATTTTTTTGTATAATTATCATATAACTCACATCTACGTATAAAATATAATTAACGTGGTTATATTGCAGGATCGGTGTTGGTCTCTCAACACAAAGTTTATCTCTCAAACTCACTTAAACACACTCGTATGATGAAGCAGAATCTCTCAACTAAGTTGATAATAATATACTAAGTTAATGAACACAATAATGGTTTTCAAGATACTTGTATATATTACTTCTCAACTCAATATTACAAGACTCTTACAAGCATTACTAAAATGAGTTACAATAAGAAACTATATATACTACTATCTACAGCCGGTTATACTTAGATAACTAGCTTGAACTTACAACTAGACAAATATTACATTGCTAGAAGTAAGGTATCTAAGATAAATTACTATCCTAGATTAGGTAGTCATGACATGTCCATGACTTACCTTTTGTCACCAATCAAAGTTGGTAATTGTACTAACTGATAAAAAGTAAATAGTGGATTAAAGTATGTTCAACTACATGAGCGTGGGAAAGCGTCATGCAATATATCAGAGTTGGCAGCATGTGTCAGTCAGATTATACTATTATCCACTGGTTCATAGTTGGTTCTTTCGAATGTTAAATGACTTCAGAAGAATAAGTTCTTCTGAAACCTACTTCGAAAGAATCAACTTCTTCCTAGACTTCTGCAAGTCTTTATGACTTTGTTCTTCGGAAGGCTTTGTCTTGAATTTTCTAAGTCTTTAACTTCGGAAGGAGAACTACTTAATCTCGAAAGACTGATTTCTTCCTTCGGAAATTCTTAATCCTCGAGTTTCGGAAGATCTTCAACTTAGCTTCGGAAGTGCAGCTTTGTCTTCGGAAGACTTCTTTCAGTTGCACTCAAAATCTTCTAAGTGTAGTTTTGGTTGTACCAGCCTCATATGATCTAACAAACTCCCTCTAGGCTGATGCTACCAAATCTTCACTCTCTTCTACTTCTCAAAACTTTCAACACCATGGAAATGAGATATTTGTCAATCTCCTTGTTCTTTCCTAAAGTGGTGTTGAGAAGTTTGTACAAGTTATTTGTAGATAAGAGATCTAATCTATTGCTCTAGATGACATGTACTCTTTGTTGTGGCCCTCTGAAGAGAGTTAGTTGACGGGAATTGTAGTCATATTCCCATCTAACTATGGAATCTGAAGTAGGGCCTTCAACCATTTGAAGAAATGAACTTCCTTTTGTAGTGGCACCCTCTCCTTCTTCCTTTCTTATCTTCAACTCCTCTTCAGTCTTTGCTTTCTTGGTTAGCTCAGCAAGATGAAGGCTGCTTAGGTGATTTTTGATGTGAGCAGCTACTTGGGAGTTGGAGGGACTGGAGAATGGTTTCTCTGCTAGCTCAACAATATCGAATCTGCTTGAGTGTAACAAAGATGGTGAGTCAAGTCTGTTGACTTCACCATACTTCCTTTCCACAACAAAGTTGTGAGAAGGTTCATCAAACCTCCACTGGATAATTTGCTTCCTAGGGGTGAGGGGCTTGTTTGGCAGTTTGTTCCCTTTCCTGGTGTCCAACAAAGTCACCAATCTTCTCCTCAACTTCTTCTCTTCTTCCTTAAGGGAATCTGAGTTTGTTGCTAGAAGTTGAAGAGCTTGGTCTAGTGTTCCCCTGGGTAGATCTAGGAATGCATCTCTTGTGAGGGAACAGGAAGAGCCATCAATGTATCTCAGTCTTATGGACTCTTCCTCATAAGAGATATCGTTCAGGGTTGTGCAGTTAATGAGCTTCCTCTTGATCTCTTTGAACTCCTCTAAGGTCAGTGGCTTAGATGGTTCAGAGGATGACTTGGGTAATGGTTGGGTTCTGGGTTGTGTCTTGGGCTTTAGGATGGGTAGTGGTGGTGGTTGTTGAGAGGCAATGGATGAGGGTGGAGGTAAGGCTGATGGTGTAGGTTCAGGGGTGTAAGGTTCAGTAGTGGGTTCGATTTTGATAGGGAAGGGAAGAGATGTGGGCTCAGGTTTTGTTGGTTGTGTTTTGGGTGTTGGTTTGGGTACCATCCTCTGTACACCCTGAGCTTGAGATACCTCTTTCCTTCTTCCTAAGCGAATGTCAGCTTTGATGTCACTGACATGTCTCTGTAGGGTCTTCTCAAACATGGGACCTACTTGCCTGCCTGTGAAGCCATGGGCCCTAAGATAAGCTTTCATCCAGGCTTTATCTCCCACCTTCTTGGCAGCCGCAAGTTGGGCCTCCTCCTCCTTCTCCTTCTTTTTCTTTCAACTTTTTCCTGACAGCTTTCTTCATCTCCTTATTGATTTGATCATGTTTTTTTGTGAAAAAGAAACAAGATCGTGTCATTTTCATGAGGAGTCAGCTCCTCCTGAGAATAGCCCTTTGAGAATAGGAAAGCTATCCTCTCCATCCTCTGCCTTTGCTCAGCCTCTTCTTGCCTTCTCCTCTTTTCCTCCTCTTCGGCCAATCTTGCTGCTTCCCTTTCTCTTTTTGTAGCAGGGTTGCCTTCTCCAATTTCACAAGCTCATCAAATGGGAGTAGAAGCATTTCTTCATTGTTCACTCCCAGGCTGATGAGCTTGTCTATCACCTCCACTCTTCTCATGTTATTGATAGACTCTTGAGTTGCTGCTGTTGCTGCTTTGCTGCTTGTAGCCAGCAGTTTCCCAGTGTCAAGTCTATCTTTCTTCTTCAGTTTCTCTAACTTTTCCTCCTCAAGAAGCTCCTCAGTAGTCATCTTCCTTTTTCCTTTAGGATCTGAGGAAGATTCAGCCTTTGTGGATTCTAGCTTAGAGGATTCAGGTTGGGGAGAGTGGAGTTGAGCTTGTGGTGATTGTTGTGTCTGAGAGAGAGTGGTTTTGAGAAAGTCCTCACTGTTTACCTTAGAGGCTAGATCAAGGATGACCTCTGTGATAAGCAGATCATCAGACAAAGATGATAATTCAATAATCCCTTCCGCAGCTTGAATTTCTGCTTCGGAAGAGATTGGAATTGCACTACCTGTCCCAACTGAGTCAGTTGTTGGGCCATCAGTCCTTATTTCCCTTTCGAAGTCAATCTCAGGTTCAACATAGGCCTTAGGTTGACCAACTTCCTTCTCAGTGGTAGGTGGTGCACTCAACCTTTAAAGTTTTTCAGCTCCAAAGTAGGCTATAGCAATATCAGGTGGGGGTTGTTCGAGTGATGAGCTTATCAGAAACTTGGTTAAGAATCTATTAAGATTAATAAGCATCCTTGGGTCCACTTGAATTGTGATGGGAGGTGGCTGAGGGAAGATAGTTGCAGGGTGTTGTTGTGCAGGGTAATATGAAGATAGGGTTGAGATGGCCAAGCTTGGTTCTTCATGTCTTTGACTCTGTACATTCTCCCCCTTTTTGGTAGCATTATCTTGAGAAGTAGATGAGCTAGAGGAAGAACTTAAAGAGCCTTGAATAGGTACGTGCCTAACAGACTTCTCAATCTATGTCTTAGCTAGTTGGGCCTTGAGATTTTCAATCTCAAGTTGCTGAGTGGCAGACCTATCCTCTAAAGTCTTAACCTTTGATTCAAGGTTTGAGACTTTAGAAAGTAGGTCTCTTATGGTGAGTTGCAGACTACCCTCATCTTCTTTTGAAGAATCACGACGATATGAGATAACATACCTGGTATGTTCATCATCATCACCAGATGTGGTTTCTTTGCACCCTGGTTTCCGTTGCATACTGATGTCCCTTTCAGAGGCATTAATTGGCAAGGTTGTTGTAGACTCAGTCTCAGTTATGTTACCCTATCTTGAGAGCCCAATAAGACACTCTCAATAGTGACTGCTGAGTCTACATGAGTTCCCTCCACTGTGGGACTCACCTCAGTTTGGCTTAACTGATGTGGGCTAGAAATCAGAGGTTCCATGGGTTATTCCTAATGACCCGGGACCTTGGTCAGCATCTAGTGGCATTGAGCCAGTGATGTGGCTATCCCTTTTTGGTTGCTCAGGGGAGTGTTGGGACTCACCCTGAGGGCTTAAGGCTTTGGTTTCGGGCTTATTAGGTTGAGACTGAGGAGACTCAACACTGATATTGAGGTCAATGATGGAGGATGGTTGGACCTCTAAGTGGGAGCCCTTTGTTCTACTCTAGCCTTTTTGGTGTGAACAGGGGGAACTTGTTCAATCAAATTAGATTGAACAAGGGTTCGTTTGGGGCGTCTTTGATATGTGAATTTGATTGGGTGAGAAGAGATGATTGGCATTGAAGTGGTGGTGTCTGGTGTGGGTTCATCACCTACAGGGATATCCCAAGGAGCCATTGGCTCAATCATACCTGGAAGAAGATCAGTGAATCTTCCGGTGAAATAAGGGACAAGAAGGATATCTTCATATTGAAGCTTGTCCTAGTCCAGCTCACAATTGATGATATGTTGAATAAACCTGGGATACATGCAGAATGGATTGCTATTGAGGTTACCTCGAAGGTTATTCAACACAAACCTTGAGTAATTGAATCTGAGGCCTTTGACCAACCCATGGACGCGGCAACCCAAATCATATGGGATTTGATCCCAAACTCTGATTTGTTGGAGAGACAGTGGAGAATGATGTGCAACAAGAACTTCCAAGTGTAGGAGAAGTTGAACTTGTATATGGTTGACTTGCTCACATCACCACCGTAGCCCATTTGGGTGTAAGTGTCCTCCAAATCAGATTTGGGGAATTCAGTAGGGGCGCCTTCATCGTGAAGCTCCAGATGCTCCCTGATGGTTCTTTCACTGATAACTAGATCCTGCCCGCAGATCCTCGATCTGATGACCCTTTCTCCATTAAGCATGTCGGTTTGACCATTGGCCCAGAATTCGGCCATATGGTTTGAGTAGATAGTGGGGTTTACAGTGAAGGCGGTGAAGTATGTAAATTGTGTAAGAAACTGGATGATTGGGGTAAAGTCAGCATCCTTGGAAGAGTCAAGGATTGCAACATGGTTATGTTGAGGATTCAAGGCCATTATTTGTGAAAGTACTGTGGGATTGAAGGAATTTGAGAGTGAGTGTAGAAGAAGATAGTGGAAATTTGGGGCTTTTGTGAAGGTAAAGAAATTAAAGAAATCAAGTCAGAAGTTTTTAAATAGGGGGTAAAAGATCAAACCACTAAGGTGAAAGGACATATAACACCCGGAAATTTTAAAAGAAGAGAAAATAGTGGAGAAAAAGGAAGAAGTGCAATAAAACCCAAGTCAAGGGGTTAAATGTGTAAAAGGTACAAAAAAATTATATAATTTTGTATAAAAAGGTGGCATGGCCGGCCACACCTCTTTCCACACCTTTCTCTATCGGATTCTAGAGAGAGAAAGAGCTGAATTCTTTGGGTTTTAGAGAGAATAAGAAGAAGAAGCTGATTCAAGGTTAGTTTTTGGTGTTTTAAGTTGTTCTTGGCTGGTTTTTAGCCTTGGGTATGTGCTTACATGCTTTTGTGTGTTCGGATGTGTGTTTTTGGTGGGTTTAAGGTGTTTAAACTTAATTGCATTCGGGTTTGAAGAAGTCTACTCGAAAGTTGCAAGAGGTGAGTTCTAGATCCTCGTTTTTAATGTTTTAAACTTGTCTTGGGGCTGGAAATGCATGATGTAAAGTTTTTAAAATTGTGGGTGTGTGTACCCATATGTATGTGTATGTTTTATTTTGGGTGGGTGTATGTTTGGGTATGATTTTATGATGTTTATGATTTTATGACTGTTTATGATGCTTAGTATGTTAGAACTGGGCTTAGAACAGGTTAGAAACGGATTTGAGGTTTAGAAACTGATTTATGATGAAAACAGGATGTTCATGCGCCCAAATAGTACTCATGCGCCTTGAAATGTGCCAAAATGCCTAAGTAGTTGCCCAAGCGCCCAAGTGCCCATGCACCTAAGTTAGGCCTAGCGCCTGCATAGTGCCCATGCGCCTAGGAAGTTGCCCAGAATGACTAAGTGTTGGCCATGCCCCCGTATAGTGCCCATGCGCCCAAAACTTGCCCATGCGCCTAAGTTTTCCCCATGCGCCTAAGTGTTCCCATACGTCTAAGAGGCCATGCGCCCGCATAGTGGCCATGCGCCTGTATAGTTCACATGCGCCTAAAGACTTAGAATTTATTCTGAAATTTTGGGAAAAAAGGAGATTTTTAGGCTATGACTTGGGATGTTCCCGGGGATGATGTATGATGTTGTATGTGATGTTGTATGATGATGTGTGATGATGTTATGTATGATTATGATCTGTTTTCTTTATGTTTCTTATTACGTATTATTTCGTGGCTTTACGTGGTGTGATTATGATAATGAAGGTAAAGTATTATGTAATGAAAAGCGGAAGTTAATGAAAATAAAAAGTGGAACGTAAAGAATGAATGAATGCATGCATAAAGGATGAATGAATGAAAAGTCTTGCAAGTAAATGTAAGGAGGTTCACACCCAATGAAGGGTGTTAGCTCAACTGTGTGCGGGTTAGCTACCCCGGAAGGATGCATACTGGGTTCTAATCCTTGTGATTGACCATACGTATGGGACCCTGGTCGCTTGCCCTAGGTACTGGAGTCAGTTTCGTGCATAATGTTCGGGGTCTATTTATAGACCTCAGGCCCAGTAACCAGCTTCGTGCATAATGTTCGGGGTATAGCACATGGCATTGGTCCGAAATGAAAAGTGAAGGATAATGATGATTGTATGGAATGTACGATATGAAAGAGAAAGAATGAATGATAACGAATGATGTACAATGATGAATGATGATGGAAGATAAATATTATCCATATGTACGTATGATGTGTGATCACAAATGAAAGTAAAGGAAAGGTTTTAAACGAATATAAAATATTTTATTTATAAAATTATAACTCACTCAACAACGCTGACTTTTATGTATTTTCCAGTTGGCAGGTAATGGTTGCTGAGGATGGCACGTGGATGAAGCTACCTGGCGAATAAAGTCTGGCATCCATTTTATGCAAATGATGTTTTTGTATGCAACAGATGATATTTTATAATGATAACAATGATGTATTATTTGGAAAAAGCAATTATAAATGCAATGAAATGTTTTTGTTGAAAATATCCCGCTGCGATGTTTTATTAATTATTATGAATCTTAACATGTTTTTATATATTATGTGTAATGGTTGTCCAACTGTGAGCGTCCCGGGAACGAGGCCTTACAGGACAAATTAGGTTTCGATTTGACATGGGCGGTAAGATAAACTATTTAAAATATTACTACATCATCAATAAAATCTTACTTTTTAGAGAGTGGGGCCCAAAGATTTCCGTTGCACAGTAAAGCTTTCTTCCGAGAGTAAAGTTTCTTCCGAGAGTAATATCTTCCGAGGCCAGATTTACTTCCGAAAGCAAACCATGTCCTAAGAGAAGTTTGATTCCAAGAGTAAGGTGGTCTTCTGAGAGAAGAAGTTTTAAAGCTTCGAAAATAGATCTGATCTATTATCAAATTTTCTTCTGAGTCTTAAAACCCTTCGGAAGAGAATACTTGTGCCGATAAATTTGCCTTCGGAAGATGTATAAAGATATCTTCCGAGGGTAAATTTCTCTTTGGAAGAATTTATACTTAGAAAATTTTTGAAGAAAAACTTTTTTGTAACTGGGCTTAGATTGTAGAAAGACAACATAAATAAGACACATTTTAAAAAGATTTTCAAAAGAGATAAACTAGTCAATGTTTATCATCCCAATAGCTGTGATTAAACACTTAAATCTTTGTTCATCAAAAGCTTTGGTGAACAAGTCAACATATTGTTCATTTGAATCAACTTTGACTAGTTTGATCAAGTTTTTCTCATGAATATCTCGAATGAAATGATACTTGATATCGATGTGCTTTGTCTTGGAGTGCTTGATTGGATTTTCTGTGATAAAAATAGCACTCTTGTTGTCTATATGGATAGGAGTCTCAATGAAGTTGAAGCCATAGTCTAACATCTGATTTTGAATCCATAGCAGTTAAGCACAGCAACTTGCAGCAGCAATGTATTCAGCTTTAGCAGTTGATATAGAGACACATGATTGCTTCTTGCATTGCCAGGAGATGATCCTTCCAGCAAGAAATTGACATCCTCCTGATATGGATTTCTTGTTGATGTTGCATCCATCATAATCACTGTTAGTGTAACCATAGAGATTGAAGTCTTTATTCCTAGGATACCATAGACCCAGTTTGGGAGCTCCTTTGAGGTATCTAAGAATTCTCTTGGCAACAATTAGGTGAGACACCTTTGGAGCAGCCTGATATCTTGCACAGATGCAAGTTGCAAACATAATATCAGGTCTACTTGCTGTGAGATACATCAGAGATCCTATGATTGCCCTGCACTAATGCTGATCAGTATCCTCCTCCTTAGAGTAAGGACAAAGATTGTGATTTCTAGGTATATGTGTCTTGGCTGGCTTACAATCTTTCATCTCAAATCTTTCTAAGATGTCCTTGGCATACTTAGATTGATTTATGAAGAACCCTTCTTACATCTGCTTCACTTGAATTCCAAGGAAGAAATCCATCTTTTCCATGGAACTCATCTCAAACTTCTTCTTCATAATGCTTTCAAAGTCTTTGCACATTTGGTCATTTGAGGAACCAAATATGATGTCATCAACATAGACTTGTACAAGCAAAATGTCTTTCTCAGACTTCTTTATGAATAATGTTTTGTCTATTATGCCTCTGGTATAGCCATACTTTAGAAGAAATTGAGAAAGTGTCTTATACCACAGCCTAGGTGCCTGGTGCCGCCCATAAAGAGCTTTATCTAGTTTGCACACGTAGTTGGGGTGCTGTGAGTCTTCAAATCCTGGAGGCTGACACATATAGACTTCTCTGTCGATATCCCCATACAAAAATGCACATTTGACATCAAGTTGGTAAACTGTGAAGTTCTTGGATGCTGCATAAGCAAGGAAGATTCTCACAGCCTCAAGTCTTGCAACAGGTGCAAAGACATCAATGTAGTCTATCCCTTCCTCCTGTGTGTATCCTTGAACTACAAGTCTTGCCTTGTTCTTGATGATCAATCCTCTATCATCCCTTTTGTTTCTGAACACCCACTTTGTGCCAATGGGGACTTGACCATGTGATAGTGGACATAGGTTCCATACATTTTGTCTCTTAAATTTAAGCAACTCCTCTTGCATTGATTCAACCCAATTATTGTCCTTGAGAGCATCTTCATATTCTTTGGTTCCATTTGAGAAAGAAACCATGAATACAAGCAAACATTCCCATTCTGGGTTTGTCCTCTTGTTCTCACACCTTTTAAGACATCCCCAATGATGTTTTCAGCTGGATGAGTGTTGTGAATTCTGAGCCTAGGAATTACATCTAATTGCATAGACAGACCCAAGTTGGAAAAGTTTTGCTCAGAATTTTGAACATTGTTTCCAGCTGATGTCTCATGCTCATTCAATGAGGACTGATTGAATGAATGTGAGACAACATCAGTAGTGTTTTGCTGTGAAGCAACATTAACAATTGCATGTTCCTCCAGAATACTGCCTTTATCAGCTTGGTGTTGTATTCTGGAGTTGTCAGCTGATGAGTTTTAAGGCTCAGTTTGCTGACAACTTGTTGAAGCTCCACTTTTTCCTGAGATGTTCAAGCTTTTAGGACTTCCAGTAGTGGGAGCTTGATCTTTATGATCTCTTGAAGAACTTGAAATAGGTCTGGGTAACTCAAACAGTTGATCATCATATGAGTCATTTTGAGTTCCTGTTCCAGCTAAAACATTCTCACAAGATGGTTTATAATAGTTTAGAAACAATTCTAAGTCAAAAATGTGATCAGGTCCATTCCCCTTAACACAAGGAGTGTGCTCATTTACAACAATGTTGGATGATTCCTCGAATTGTTGATTTTTGATGTTGTAAACTCTATAAGCAATAGAATTTGAGGAATATCCAAAAAAATAGCATCATCCGACTTTTCAGCAAATTTTGCCAAATTGTCTTTTGTGTTAAGTATGGTACAGCTGCTGCCAAAAACCCTAAGAAAACCAATGAACTGTGGCCTCTTGTTCCATAGCTCATAAGGGCTTTTTCCATGTGGATTAACAATGAGAACTCTGTTCTGCACATAGCATGCAATGCTGACTGCCTCTGCCCAGAAAGTTAGAGGCAGCTTTGAATCAGCCAACATAGTTCTAGCAGCACTATATTGTCTGGCAATCCCTTTTGAGTTACAGAATAAGTCAAGAACTTGATTCTTAAGCTCAGTCCCTTGATCACTTATCATGATTTTTACCTTATGATCAATTTGATTTTCAATTTTAAGAATAAAAGGTTTTAAAGTTTTAGTTGTTTCATCCTTAGTTCTTAAAAAGAATACCCATGTAAATCTTGTAAAAATCACAATGCAGTATGATTTCCTTCCAATGCTCATTATACTTGTGGGACCACATAGATCCATGTGTAATAAGTGCAATGGAGTGGTGATAGAGTTCAATCTCTTTAGATTTATGAGATGCCTTGTGTTGTTTCTCTTTCAGACAAGCAACACAGTTATCTTTAAAAAATTCCTTTTTAGGCACACCATATACCAAGTTATTTTTAACCAATTTGTGCATGCTTTTAAAATTAACATGACACATCCTTTTATGCCATAGAGTTGACTCATCACTGCACCGATTTGACAGTACTTAGGGTCCATTAGCTTTGAAAAAAAAACATGATACTACACCCAGTGGGGAAGCATTATTCATATCCAGCTTGTACATATCCCCTCTCCTGGGAGATCTAAGAAACATCAATTTCTGAGGAAATGTCATTTTCGAGTTTGAGGATAATACACTCATGTTCTGTGAAAAACATTTGATACTTTTGGTCACAACATTGATAAACACTTAAGAGATTGTTTTCAAGCTGTTTGACAAAATTTACTTTGTCAACCTTTAAGTTACCATTGGACATAATACCTCTACCAAAAATGTATCATCCGGCTTCACCTCCAAACTGAACTGGACCTCCATCAAAATTATTGAAAAAGAGATCTGTTCCCTGTCATGTGCCTGGAGCATCCATTATCCACGATTCATACATTTCTATTTTTGTTATGTGGATGACCCTGCACATAAGGTAAAATGATTAGTTACTATTGGAGACCCAAGCTTGTTGGTCTTGGGCTCTTCCAGTGTAGATGAGATAATTGAACCAAAATGTATGTATGGGGTTCAATTATGGTTTGTGAAGAAGAGGTTTGGGCGGTAGCATCTTCTTTGATCTTTCATTCCATCCTTTGGTTGATCAGTGTAGATGAGCCTATTGAGGCTTGACCAGCATGACTTGCTTCCGAGGCCTCTTTCTTCTCGAAAGAAGTTGTCACCACCTTTTCTTACGAAGCAGTCTTCTTCTCGAAAGGTTTCTTTTTGTTTCTCTGTTTGTGCTTTGACTTGTCTTCCGAAGCTATTTTCCTTTCGGAAGAATAAGTTTCTTCCGAAAGCAACTTGGCTTCGGAAACAAGCTTTCCTTTTCTTAACACTTGAACCGTATGGTAAGTTCCAAATGTGAAACCCTTGACTCCTTTTTTTCTTAACATTGTTTGCATAATGTGTGCTTGCTGGATTGTAGTAACAATCTTTAGCCATGTGATTATGCAGACCACACATTATGCACTCAATGTTGTTCTTGATGGGGCATGAGTACTGTTGTTTCTTGCACTTCTTTTCTTCTTCAACAGCCTTTCCTTTCAACTTCTGATCCTTCAGTTGGATAGGAGTGTTGGTACTACACTTCTTTCCTGGATCAGAATTTCCAACTACTTGGAATCTGGTTGAGATGAATACACCCTTTTGCTTTGGGTCTATTTTCAACTTTAACTCAGCCACCTTCTTAGCAGTCCTTCTTGCTGCCTTGATTTTGTTTCTTTTGGCTTTGGTGGTTAAGGGTTGATCATCAGTGGTGTGGATGAGGTTTTCTACCTTATCCTTCTCTGTGGTGGTCATAATTGTTGCATCAGTCTTCTGCTCATTGGGTAGTGGGTCAACAGTTGGAACCTCTTGCTCATCAGTACCACATCTTGGCTGTCTCACAGACACATAAGAGTGTGGTGGAGCAATTTCATTGGTTCCCAACCCACTTTTGTTTTGATAACACATCTTTGAGTGGGAGGATGATGCAAGGATGGTTTTGAAGTTATGCTATTCAATGGCATACTTCTTTGCTTTAGCCTCAGCTATTACTAGCTGGGCTTGAGCTTCAATTAACTTGGAAATTAGATCCTTTATTTGAGCCCTATAGTTTGAGTGTTCGTGTTTTAAAGAAGAAACAATTTTCTCTAACTCTTTAATTTTGAGTTTGTAGTCAGATTCTGCTCTCTTAAAATTATATTTTAATATGTTTAAGGACTCAATATCATATTTGATTTCCATGTTATAGTCCTGATATAATTTAACCTTAGCAATACAGGCTGGAGTACATAGATGTTCATATACCTTATTGTCTTCAGTTCCAGCCATGAGAGCTTGAGCAGGAGTGACATCGTGCACTATAAAGCTCCAATCAACTTCTTGAGCAACAACAGCAGTCTATTGTTCAGTTGGCTCGGCAACAGCTTTTGGAGTTGCAGGATGTTTGGAGGCTTGAGTAGCTCCAAGGTTAGACTTAGGAGCCTTACATTCCCTTGCAAAGTGACCAAGTTGGTTGCAGTTGTAGCATTTGGCCTTTGACTTGTCAAACCCAAATTTGTTGTTAGTTGGATTCTGAGGGAACTAACTTCGAGTTCTTTTGAAGAACTTTTTTGTTCTGTAGGTTAAAAGAGCCATTTGTTGGACAATGTCCATATATTCCAGATCATTTGGGCTGAAACACTCGAGATCATCAAAACAGAATTGAAAATCCCCAGAGTGCCTATTTCCTGAAACAAAGGCACAACTATCCTGGAAAGGACTTTGTTGAGCCCATTGAGACCTAGGTGTCTCAGGAAATATGATGTAAGGCCCAAAAGAGGATGATGGCTGTTAAGGGTAATTCAGGTACAACTGGGGCTGGGGAGATCTTGATCTTTCAGCAACATGTAGAGCATTGCTGACAGGAAGGTTTAAAGTTCTGCTCATGTAATGGCTTTTCTGAGTTTCCATCTCCATACGGTATCCATCAAGGATTCTATATAGTTGAGTCATGGTGAGAGTGTTGAGATTCTCAGTTCTCTTGATTGAGACACAATAAAAAGTCCATTCATGAGGAAGTGCACTCATGAATTTCCTTACAATGTCTCTCTTCTTAAGAGTCACTCTCATAGCCTAAAGTGAAGAGATTAAGTCCATATACCTAAAGTATTGTTGACTCAGGGTCTCACGAGCAATGTGTGTGAAGTTCTTAAATTGCTGCTTCAGTACGTCTTTCTTGGACTCTTTGGAATCAGAGGAACCAGAGTACATCAATCTCAAAGCATCAAAGAGATCTTTGGAAGTCTCACAGTGCTGAAAGCCTACTGTTATGGAGTTTGGTATGGCTGTAAGCATCACTGTCATGGCTTTACAGTCGATGTCCATCTTCTTGAAGTCTTCATCGGTCAACAACTTTCTTAATTATGGCACCATTACCAGCCAGGGAATCCACCTTTGGCTTGTAAGGACCATGAGTGATTGACCTTCACATTTTGCTGTCTTGATACTTAATGAAACCTTCAATACGTTTGCACCAGGCTCTAAAATTATCAGGGGTGATAATTAGAGCCTTGGTCATAGTTCCCATCTCAGATTCAAAAAATTTCTGGTTAAGAACCATTTTGAGTGAAATGAGGGAATCAGTGATGAAACAAGGTGATTTGGGATGGTTAGATCTCACAATCAAGAGCCTAAAAAGCTCTGATACTAATTGCAGGATCGGTGTTGGTCTCTCAACATAAAGTTTATCTCTCAAACTCACTTAAACACACTCGGATGATGAAGCAGAATTCCTCAACTAAGTTGATAATAATATACTAATAAATGAACACAAGAATGGTTTTCAAGATACTTGTATATATTACTTCTCAACTCAACATTACAAGACTCTTACTAGTATTACTAAAATGAGTTACAATGAGAAACTATATATACTACTATCTACAACTGGTTATACTTAGATAACCAGCTGGAACTTACAACTAGACAAATACTACATTGCTAGAAGTAAGGTATCTAATATAAAATACTATCCTAGATTAGGTAGTCATGACATGTCCATGACTTACCTTTTGTCACCAACCAAAGTTGGTAACTGTACTAACTGATAAAAGGTGAACAGTGGATTAAAGTATAGTCAACTACATGGGTGTGGGAAAGCGCCATGCAGTATATCAGAGTTGGCAGCATGTGTCAGTTAGATTATACTATTATCCACTGGTTCATAGTTGGTTCTTCCGAATGTTAAATGGCTTCGGAAGAATAAGTTCTTCTGAAACCATTTATACTTCGGAAGAATCAACTTCTTCCGAGACTTCTGCAAGTCTTTATGACTTTGTTCTTCGGAAGGCTTTGTCTTGAATTTTCTAAGTCTTTAACTTCGGAAGGAGAACTACTTAATCTCGAAAGACTGAGTTCTTCCTTCGGAAGTTCTTCATCCTTGAGTTTCGGAAGATCTTCAACTTAGCTTCGGAAGTGCAGCTTTGTCTTCGGAAGACTTCTTTCAGTTGCACTCAAAATCTTCTAAGTGTAGTTTTGGTTGCACCAGCCTCATATGATCCAACATATATTCATAATTTTTTTTAAAACCAACTAGAAATTTTACCTGAGAAACTTAATTACTTTGTTGTGTTAACAAGTCCTAATGGTTACATGGAGTGACCACCTTTACCTAGGGTGTGACATATCATACGAAAAATAAACAAATATCTCTATATTTTACTTAGTTTTATTACTATATAATTCACTTATATTTACCCATCATTATTCTTTATATATTATCATTTTTTTTATTTTGTCTTCACTAAGTTATGTATTATGATAAACTGTTCAGTTTTTTCACATCATGTAGATAAATATAATAAATTAGTAAATGTATACAGAAACTTACAAATATAAACAATTTTTACATTAAAATTTATATAGATTCATAATTTTTTTAAATATGAAAATAACTTGAACTGTATAAATATTTTTAATGAATTTGTATACATATAAATATATACAAAGTTTACCTTTTGTTACAAGAAGAGCAAGAACTATCAAAAGATTGTTGGAAAGAGCTTCTATGTGTTTGTGAATTGCCTGTGAATTTTGTTGTTTGTTTAACTAAAAATATACATTAGGTTTATAGTGAACAACAAATTAACTAAATAAAAAATTAAACAAAAAACAAATCGCATCAAATGCTATCAACAAAGTTTATTATGTTTAACTCTTTGATTATAACACGTCATGTTTTAGCTCAATCGGTTGTAACAGGTTTCAAAGAGATACTAGTGCCTCTTAACATACCTTCAGAGAACTATGAGTGGGTTTTGATCCATGCTTTGGACCATCTTCTGAACTTGTAAGTTGGTTATGATCTATCTTTGGACCAAACTCTGATCAGACTAGTTTCTGATCGTATCTAAATCGGAGACCACCTCTGAACCTCACATCTAGACAACATTTAAACCACAATATAGAGTTCTCTGAACCGTACCCAGGTCAAATGTCTCTGATTCTCGTACACAACTTCAAAAACATAAAGATGGTTCTCAAGAGGTAATGCGAGTCTATGAAGTACAAAGTTTATCATCAAAACGACATATCGTTCAACCGTCATGTGGTGTCTGTTTGGTAGGGTTGCCTTGCACCCTTAAAATCCCTTTTATGCCTAACTTGTGTCCTCTTTTACATAAACAATTATTAATAGAGGCCCAAATTTATCTTGTACCGGATGTTTGAAATATTTCACCCTATAATTGACAAAATACCTTTATCTTGTACTTCCATTACCATATAATATGAATAGGAGCAAATAATAGGGTTCTCTACGTGTACATGGTATGAGTTTTTATATATGTGCACACATATGTGAAGGATATACTATAAAACACATAACAATGGAAGAAAAATATCAAAAGTAAGAATGCATACTGAACTTTGTCTCTCCTTTTGAAAATCGAAAATACGAACAACAAAAATCGTAAAGCCTAACTTGCGAGAACCACCTGAAACTAAAATCGAAAACCACCCCTGAATAACGAGCACACGCAAAAGGCTGGCAAGCACAAGCAGAAGATGCCAATATGTAACGAAACAAGTATGATTTTTACTAAAGTTGTATACCGGTTATATGAAGAATACTTGAGAAGAAAACATGTATTATCAATCCAATAGGGTTAAGGGGTTTAAGGAGAATAGACAGAGAGAATGTTTAAAAATCAATAATTTCATTAGAAACAAATAAAGTTGGTTGGGGTATATATACCCACCAAACGGTTACAACGGTTATACACGACTACACGAGGGTGATGTCGGTTGACTAATTTCACCGGCTAAACTTAGGTTGTAATCAGGGGGGGGAGCATCAATAGGGCCGGGGGGCCGCCGCCCCCCTTATTTTTTCGTCCGTAGTGTTAAATTTTAGCCCGAAAGTGTAAATTTTTGGCCCGGTATTGTAAATTTTTATATAAATATCGAGTTCGCTCCCCTTAAAAAAATTTAACTTCGCCCCCGCCCCCCTACGAGATAGTTCAAACTCCGCCACTGGTTGTAATACATAACATACATCAATAATTAAATACAAACTAGTATTCAAGCTCCACGCGTTGCGGTGAGGGCGTGAAACCGTTTTAAGTAGCATCAATGTCACACTGTTGGTAGTGACCACCAACACCAAAAAAACTCGTAAAACAAATAAATATAGCTGAACAAAAAATATATGTAAAAACATTAAATTACGCATGTTCATTCCGGCATGTTAATGTGTATAAACTAGAACATAACGTAAGACACAACGCGACTGTTAAACAGAAAAAAATAGATGTAAAAATGTTGAACCATGTATGCATGTCACAGTATCTTAACTCGAAAAGTTTAGACCGAGACGTAAAATAAAAAAATTGTAAAAGAATAAAAGTATATGGGACTGAAGTTGAAAGTGAAAAAAGATGTTAGTATTAAATGTAAATGTTGAATATTATAGGGTTGAAGAAAAAAAACATAATAAGATACAATCTACAAAAGATAATGTACAAACCATAATGTCCAGTTAAATTAGTAATTAGTATGATATAAATAGACTTAAGATAATATCAATAACTAGTTTTAGTAAACTCGTGTATTACACGGGTTGAATAAAAAATATTAAATAAAATAAAATTTTATTAATTATAAAACGATTTTTTTTATACAATTAAAACTACGTATGAGTAAAAATAATAAGTGATAAACAATGATATAAAATTTTTATCAAAGTTTTGTAGAAGAAAACCATTGATATATACATGAGTTAAAAATTATAATTAATATAACCTAACGTGACAACTAAAAAAAGAGTAAAATATTGACTAATCTCATCTCGAGCAATTGTAAATGACAAAATACGTAAAATATGATGGTGTAAGTAAAAATTGCATGGGAATTTACTAAAGAAAGAGCCTCATGGAAAGAAGGGTCCGTGATGCATTTTGGTACTAATTATAACCTATAATCATGCACATATTTAGTTGAGTTTACTATTAAACTTACACTCACATAATAATATAAATAAACATGGATAATGCAAAAATCAATTAAAAGAAGCTTCTAAATTCCACACTAAAAAATGCTACTCTATATCTTAATAGACTTGATTAAAGAGTTTTACTTAAATAAAAACTAGTATAATAAAACTGGATAAAAAGAAAACAGAAAAAAAACGTTATCTAATACATTAGTGAAACCACTTATAAAATAAAATAAAAAATTTCTAGTGAAATAAGAACATGTTTCAAAATTTAGTTAATAACATCTTAAATTTTGGACAATAATGGTTTCGTTGATGGTAACATATAAAAAAGAAAAAAAAGAGACGGTAATGAAATAAAAAAATTGAAAACATTGATATCTAATTTAAATACCTTTTTTAATAGTATTTTATTTTAATTTCTAAAACCAATTCTTTGTTTTTACTAATAGTAGTTTCTGTAGAAAAAAAAACATATAAAACATTATAATTAGTATGTCTTTAAGTGCTACTATACAGTCTTATAATAAATATTTATTTTAGAATTATAACTTATTTTGTCTTTTAAAAAAATAAAGATTTGATAAGAAGATAATTTTAAAAATTAACCAATAGAGTTTACTACGAGTAAAAGTAAAAGATATATGTTTTTAGTTTAAAATGGAAGGGTTTTAATTTATATCTTATTAATTTTGGATGGAATTATATTAGGAAACAAAATATGTATTTAATAAATTTAATACAAAAATGGTAGATTTAATTCTTTTGAGAGGGAAAAATATTTATTATTAAATGTCAAAATAATATGTGGCATTAAATGACTCTAAAAAATGACATGTGACAATCCTAGTTATCATTTTATTAAAATAGCAGGATTATTTCAACATTTACAAACATATAAAATGCAAACACGTGTCTAACACACGCAGCCATAGTTTAACATGAGGGTATATTCACTAGAAATGAATTGTAATACGTTTGTCACGAACACATGAAATTTTTTTGGAATTCTATGTTTTCTTATTACATTTCTAATTTTAGTTTGCAACCGTAAAATCCTTCGCAAATATGTCATAATATTTCTATCAAAATATATCAAATTTGTATTTTCCCTAAAGAACATGCCCGTAGAGAATAGTGTGGTATTTGCAGCTCAATCCGTTGGCCTAGTACAATTTTTTATTTCTTTATTTTTTCATATTTAAGAAGTGTATTTTATAGGTTTGATACGAGACATCATGAGATGACATGATATGCTGTCTCCTGGACAATGTCAATCACATTGATTTTGTCAAAATTTGTCATCATTTTATTGGAGCCAAATTATTGCTAACAAATTCACCATCAATGAGAACACATTTATATGTGATGACACTACTATATAGTTAGTTTTTTTATAATTTAGTAGTTACATGTTACAAAATATATTGTCATTTGATTGTGCTGAACAAAACTTAGAATAATTATCATAGCAGTATTTATAATAGCCATCTTATGGATGCACGCAATGTTTTCAGAACCGGATCGAACGTCGAACCGGACGCCTTACTGGTTTGGTGGTCGGACCGGTTGGAACGGATTTAACTATATTTTAATTATATTTATATATGTAATTAAATATAAGTAATTTATATATGATTTATATATATATATATATATATATATATATATATATATATATATATTATAGTTATATATAAAACTTAACTATATTTGTATATCCGACGTACTAATTTATGGTTTAACACCCCGTTTTTACCCATTAAAACTAAAAAAAAAAAAAAAAGGAAAACCGGTCCGAACCGGTCCGGTTTCCCGGTCCGACCAGCGGTTCGGGACGAACCGGCCGGTTCGACCAGTAAAAAACGATTCAACCCAGACCGGACCGGACTAGGCACCGAATCCCGGTCGGACCGGCCGGTCCGATCCGGTCTCAACAACAATGGATGCACGTGACAATCTTCAAGGACACCTTACGATAGATAGCCTATTGGGAATTTGGGATGTAATATCTTTGAAAAAGTTTGTGCACTTTGTCAATATTGAGGATAATCACAAACGAAATACAAGGGTCCATCTAGGTCAATTCAAGAGCTATTATTGAAAAAGTGAAAAGCAATGTATAATTGTTGCAACAAATGTACTGCTTAGGTTTATTGTCAATATAGTACTATGAAACTAAAGTAACATAATATAGTTCTCCTATGAACAATTATATAGATTGTAGATCCTCTAACATCATAGTTGTACTATTGTGAAAGTAATCTTGAAATTGTGAAAAACCATTCCCTTGTTACAAGGCACACCTTGATGTGAAAGAAGAACAAAATTTATTAGCGAAACATGAAATGACGTAAGAATTTTAATAGAGACAGTAATGTATATTGTTGCAATGTGATGATCAACCTCCTCATTTTCTCCCTTAATAGGTTAGTGTCCTCCGTTACATCCCCAAATCCAACAATTATTGTTTCCACCACCTCCCCAACCCCATCCTCCTCCTTGACCACCACCACCACCACCACCATCACCACCACCGCCTCCTCCGCCGCCACCACCTCCTCCTCCTCCGCGGCCCCCTCCACCACCTCCACCTCCTCCACTCCCTCCTCCCCATCCATGACCTTTCCCCTTTCCACTTCCCCCTCCACCACCACCACCGGTACCACTACCACCACCTCCTCCTCCACCACCACCACCACCACTTCCACCACCACCACCACCACCTCCTCCGCTGCTCCCTCCTCCCCATCCATGACCTCTCCCTTTTCCACTTCCCCCTCCTCCACCACCACCGGCACCACTACCACCACCACCTCCTCCTCCTCCTCCACCACCACCACCACCACCACCACCACCTCCTCCTCCTCCTTTCCCTCTTCCACCACCACCACCACCACCACCTCCTCCCCTCTCTCCTCCCCATCCATGACCTTTCCCCTTTCCACTTCCTCCTCCTCCACCACCACCACTAGCACCACCTCCTCCTCCACCACCACCCCTCCCACCACCGCCGCCACCACCGCCACCACCACCACTCCCACCACCACCGCCTCCACCATGTCCACCGCCACCGCCACCATTATGCTTTTTCTTATGCTTTCTCTTATGTCGACCAGAACTTTCACTCCCACCACCTTCACTACTATTCACATCATTGTGCATCACCATTTGGCTTTCATTCACAACAATCTCCAATGAACTCGTGTTCTTTCCATGCACATTTAATTCGTCCAAAACTTTACGGTTAGAAACACTCTTTTGTGTTTGATGGTCGAGCCCATCAACCAAACAAAGCCACAAAACAACCACAAGGATCAATAATGGTCTAAGCCTCATATTGACTCTTGTTTGCCAATGAGCTCGTGTTTAATTCCAACAACACAACCTCCCTTATATATATATACATATATACCACCAAAGTGCATCTATTATGAACTTTGGATACTTGAATTGAAATTCAAATAATTGCTTTCATCCATTGACAACCAGCTAGATAGCAACAGCCCCCACACCTCGCTGCATAGCTACTCAATGAATTAGTAGCGGACCCAAGTTTACATATACCGCAATTACATATACTTAATTTTAGTAACATGTTATATTATTTCTTTAACTTAACTAGAACATGTAGTTCCTGAAACACTACTTGTATTTGGACAAGAGAAAATAATTGCAGATTTTCTGGAAAAAAGAAACACTAAACTATTTGTATTATGACACGATTCAAAATTATATTTCAATCAAAAGGTTAGTGTTATATAATACTAAATACGTTTTACTTTGCTATTAACCTATATCGTCAATTTAATCTCAATAAGCATAACATATTTTCAAATTCTATTTCAACATATATTATATGTGTAGTGGTAACTTTAGAACACTTGGATAATCTGATAATAGTGAAGATCACTTTCAGATCGAAATTATTTGGTGGTTCACCCGAATAAATCAATCGGATACAACTCAGACGAGATCAAGAATTTGTATGTTATGATGTGTGAATTTTCTTGAACAAGAAGAAGAAGAATTCGAGAGAAGAATATGACCAACCTTGATAATCCAATTCGGTTTTAGAGGGAAAAAACTGGGAAAAACTGTCATTTGGTAGTTTAATTAATTTTATTTTTTTATTTTAAATAACCATTAAAAATACGTATTTTCCACTCAAATTTCACATGTGAAATTCTGGAAAATCGATTCGAAATGCATTTTTTAATGAAGTCATTTTTACTAGGGGCTGCTCAACCACAACCAGGGGCTCTGCCCCTTGGACCCCGCCAGGGGCTGCCGCCTCTTGGACCTCGCTACCAGGCACCGGCGAAGCTTCATAGGGGCCGGGGGGCCCTATTTTTTCGTCCGTAGTGTTAAATTTTAGCTCGATAGTGTAAATTTTTGCCCCGATAGTGTAAATTTTTATATATATATTGAGTTCGCCCCCCCTAAAAAATTACTTTCGCCCCCGCCCCCCTTACGATATAGTTCAAGCTCCGCCACTGCTACCAGGGGCGCTGCCCCCGGACCCCCGCCAAGGTTTTCAATATCGAAGATCATAATACACTCAAACCAGCGTGCACTCCGCACCTCCTAACTTGTTTGATGGATATTATGATCACATTGGTCATTAGTCAATCCAATTACACTAAAATATCTAACAGTAAATGTCTGGTTGTAGGTCAAATTATGTATAGTGTGCAAGTTTACTAATTATTTTTCTGATATTATGAATTGTTGTAAAAGATATGATAACTTATTAGGATAAGGTTATAGTAAACATGATATTTAATCTGAAAAAGGCTAAGAAATATTTTGACCTTGAAATGTGTGCTTTTATTATATAAAATACGTTAGGCTATTTTGTCTAATACGTCAGATCAGTGTGTCGAATATTAATGCATTAGGTCAAATATTTTTCATGATTTGCTATATGTATTCATCTTTGCGTTTTACGTTTTAGATTATTTTGTGTTATTTTTGTCATTGTTTCTTATATATTATATAAACTTGTTACCTTATCATTGTGTATTACAGTTATAAATTTACAATAATATTATTTCACCAATG